>VDFB02026320.1:130949496-131034896 GCA_007258455.2 Sequoia sempervirens | reverse complement strand
CCTCTACCCTCTACCCTAATCCCTCAACCCTATACCATCAACCCTCTACCCTAATCCCTCTACCCTCTCCCCTCTACCCTATACATTGGACCCTCAACCCAATACCCTCTACCCTCAACCCTATACCCTCAATCCAATACTGTTGGGATTAAGGTGTCTCAACCTTCGAGTCCTAACATTCATTTAATTGTTGTAATTTGTGTATTTATTTGTATTATTTAATTTCCTATGGTGTCATGTCACTAAGTACGACCCAACAACTGGGTGGCATCCCTGTTGGAGGTGACTGGATGAAAAATCATCATTCCAAATGCATATAGGCATCCCACTTTGGAAATGACATATAAGGCATCTTTGAATGCATGGGTGAAAGTTGGCCCCCAAGTTGGGTTATGACAGGATGTAAGAGAATCAACTATTTTTAGCCAGTTATGACATATTCTCTTATAGTTGTAAGTGTTGTCAGCTATGAAAAATTCTATGAAAGTTGTAAGATGTGTAAGCCATATGTCATAAGCTATTTTAAGCATTTTTTTGGGCACCCAAGCTTGGAAGAAGATTATTTGCGTGTTTGACATTTGTCAGGGATGTAAGGGAATACGTCACAAGTGTCCAAATGCATGTATAAGGTGTTGGAAATTGTGCCATGTGGATTTCAATTCCTCTCACCTTCTAGATGATTCTTGAAGCCTGTAATACTCTATTTATTGAGTTCCTTGAGTTGTAGAATGCATAGTTTGTTTGCAGGTAATGAAGTGCTACTAGTATTACTCCAGAATAGGTGTCTGTGTTGAAGCACTTTTTTGAAGAAGCTTTGTACTTGGTGATATGTTGTAACTCCTATTTGATATAATAGAGAAGTATTATGCTTTTGGAGGGTAGGGTTTTTTACCCAAAAGAGTTTTCCCCATGGTATTTTTGGTGTCACTATTTTTATGCATTATTGTTGTTCTATTTCAATTACTCTTTATGTGATTCTCTAGTTGAAACTGTTAAAGGTGTTAAAAAATATTTTTGTATAACTCTCCCCTACTTAGATTAGTGTAGTAAGTTGTTTCCGCTCACCCAACTTCCTTTCAAATACCCTAAACCATCAACCATATAGGTCATCAACCCTATACCCTCAATTATCAACCCTCTACCCTAAACATTGATCCTCAACCTCATCTATCTCTCTCTCCTCTTTCTCCCTCTCTCTCGTCTCTACCTCCTCTATTCTCCCTCCATCCATCCCTCCCTCTCTACCCTAATCCTCAACCCTATACCTCAACTCTTAAACCCTTAAACACTCAACCTTAAACCTCTAAACTCAACCCTCAACCTCTAAACCCTTTATCCCTCTACCCATTATCTCTACCCTATACCCCTCAACCCTTAATCCCTCAACCCTAAAGGCTCCAACCCCCACCCTCTACCCTCAACCCTCAACCCCAAACCCCAATCCCTCAACCCCAATCCCCCTCAAACCTATACCCTCAACCTCCTCACCCTCAACCTAAACCCTCAACCCTCAACCTTAAACCCTACCCTCTACCCTCTACCCCCTCACCCCATACATTAAACCCTCAACCCCTTAATCCCTAAACCCTAAACCTCAACCCCTATACCCCTCAACCCCAACTTTGAAACTTATATACCTCAAACCTATACCTCCTAAACTCCTCTACTCCTCAACCCTAAACCTCAACCCTAAACCTTTAAAATATTATACCCTATACCTCAACTCAATAATTTAAACTATCAACTCCTATAGGCGACCCTGGATCGGATCCTGATTTGACCCTGACGTGTCGACGGGATTTTGATTTATGACTCGACTTATTTATGATTTTTGATTCTGATTTTTCTGACTTTGTTTTTTCGATTTCGGTTTGATCCTGATGACGCGATCGATCTGACGGAAAACGATTGACCCTGATTTCGGTCTCACTCTCACACTCCCTCTCTCTCACTCCCTCTCTCTCCCACTCCCTCTCTCTCACACTCCCTCTCACCCCCCTCATACTCTCAAGTCTCTCCCTCTGGCACCCTACCTACATAACTCTCTCTTTCTCTCCCTCTCTCTCTCTCTCCCATGTTGGTGTAACAACTTCCATGGACTTGATTCAGCTACACCATTCATAGATATTGTAAATATGGAAATACAAGGGCAGAGTCCTAGTGTTTTTAAATATTGATACCCAAAAGGGTAAATGTTCAAATTTGTGTTATACTTTATGTTTATAAATACTAGTTTGAGAAGGACAAAAGTTACAATGTGTGCTACAGTTTGGGCCAACAAAATTATGAAAAAAAATTGACCAAAAATTAATATGTTTGTTTTGATAATGTATACTAGTCAAAAAAATTGTTAAAATTGCATAATAGTAAGCCCCTAAGATGATGCCACTTTTCGAATATGCACATGATGAATCTAAAATAGGGAGGATATGCAATTCAAAAACCAAAAAATTAGTTTGAAGTTTGTATGAATGTGAAATGTGGTGAGTTATCTAATGAACAAAAAACACTAGGGGTCACATTCAACTTGTCTTTTGATCTTCATTTGTTGTTCCAAATCCAATGTGGTTTTATATTTTATATTTTCTTGTTTTAAATATATATTTTCTTCCTCAAATTTTATCCTAGTTATTCTCCTTGGTTTAGTGCTTATTGTATTGAATTTATTTGGCATGGCCTCCATGTTGAATGAATCCCAAATTTTAGTATATTCTCTAGATGATAAAATATCTCATCTAAATAAGCCTTACACCTCAAAGCTTTCTTTTTTTCATTTTTTGGTTCCAATGAACTTTTGGACCTAATAGGTTTTTATCTAATTTAAGGATTTGTTGTATTTGAGGTTGTCTTTTTTTTTTCTTATTATCAAACTCCACAAGGATATATATAATTGAGTTGATAATAGATTGCATTTTTCTTGTCTTATTTTTTCCTTGTTATCAAATTCCACAAGGATATATACTTGAGTTGGTAATAGGTGCTGCCACAATAGTGGTTTACAATTTTTGGGAGGAACTGATTTTTGCTGAAATTGCATATTTTTAGAAAATATAATGATTTAAGCCTTGAAAAGTTCCATTTAAATAATTCCAATTGAAGAGGGTTTGATCAAGCTACCTTAAATAAAACCCCCTTGGATAGAACCCCGCTAGTTTTAAACCATACCTATAACAAAGTCTCCTTTACACCTATCAAAATGCTGATAAAAAACCACTTTTGATTTACCTTTTGGGGGATCAAATGAATTCATTTAAAATTTATTTTTTGCAAGTATGTAGTCCTTATTATAATATTCCCAAAAATTATAATTTTAAATAAATTTAATTTGATTATTATATTTATTTTTTATTTCTCGTGAATGTAGGTTTTTCACCGAAAATCAACCTCTTTGTTATGCACATGTGGAAAAATAGCATATTATTAAAAAAAAAATTAAAAATATTAGTGCACCAAATATTTAAGTCCTTGATCCAACAAAGAAAAAAATTTGAATTTCAATACATACAAAAAAAGTTACGATTATACAATGCGACTATGTCTAAATTATAATTGGTTTGAATTCAAAACTTGATTAAAGAAAAAATATTCAATAAAAAACTATCTAACCAAGTGGAAGCACTAGATATCAGAGTTTCAAATCTAAATTTGAAAGAATTATAATTTTATCCTTCATGGAAAAAAATTTATGCGTTATATGGTGAGCGTCACTTTTTAAAAATGTTGTTTTCTGAAAAAAAACTAGTTTTTGAGGGAGATGGAAAAAGAAGTGCAATATGATTCCAAATTTTTTGAAAAAAATATATTTAGAATCTATAGACAAAATTTCATGAAACTCTAGTTTGCATCATCTTCAAATTCCTCATGGTTTAGCTGCTATAGGTGCCCGAAAGTGAAGATTTAGTTAAAAAAAATATTTCAGTGTCCAGTTTAGCCAAAAATTATAAACCACTATTGTGGGATCACCCTAATAGATTGCATTTGTAAGGGTCTACATTAAACATAATATTTATCTATATTATAATGACATTTGATTATTATTATTTAATCATTTATTATGCTAGATACTTTAATTCTTTAGAATTGATAACTAGAATAAAGTAAAATAAACATTAATTAAAATTAATTAATTATTATAATTTATCATAAATTAGAATAGTCAAATTATTGTTGACTTGGAAGTTGTAGTATTTTTTATTTATTAAATTAAAATTTTAATTATGAATAAATGAATTAAAGAAAAACTTATTATTTTATTAATGTCAAGAGAGATTCTACAATGGTTGCAAGGGGTGAAGTGTAATGGTTTGAGCATATTAATAAGAACTCTTATCTTTTAACTAAATCTAATAACCATTTACATGTCAAAATATTAATATTTAATTATAAACATAACATTTTCAAAATAAGTAGTATGTAAAAATAAGATGATCCCATTTTCACTAATCACTTCTAGTGAGAGTTTTTCCAATTACATGGTACCCAATTGAAAATGAGCTTTGCAAATTATCCATAAATAGATGACCAAACTTAAATTGCTAATAAGTATTTTGAGACTTATTTATATTAACTTTTTCACTTCACCAACATCATTGAGCCAAATGCTTATCCTTGGAAAAATAGTGAGATAATACCACTTATCACACAACTAAGACAACACCATATGGTCAATTCCCCAATCTATCTAGACATATATACATATAGTGGATTCCACCCTTCACACATGTATCACCATTCTCAACACCCTTAAGGATAACTTACATATATAACATAACTACATGAAGCAACATGTTAATCAACATCACTCATAACACACTTTCTTCACATCCATTCATAAAAATGATTAATCTTGAAATTGAAGGATCCTAAAAAACTAGCACCTATATTTTACTAAATTTTGCAATAAATTAGGGTAGATTCCTACAACTTGGAGTTTCCTGCCTTAAATCTCTAGTTTATTTTCCACATTTCTTGTTTGAAGAAAGATCTTGGCCAACATAATTATGCTCAATATTCCTTTTACTTGAGTTGGGTATAGAAGGATCTATCATCTTGATATTGGAGTCTCTCCTCGATCAACAATAAAACTAACTTCCATCATAAAGGTTCTTGTCCAATGGCATGTTATGCAACCAAAATATGTAACATGGAAACCCATCTTCCAATTGCAATAACTATTCTCTCATCCCAAGCTTTGAGGAAAAATATTTTTAAGGGAGTATGTTAAGACCTGCAATTTTAATTATTTATTCCTAATTAATTTATTTTGTATTGATTTCTATTGATACAATAATTGATGTATATTCTTTGGAAGTTGTCCCTTTTGCTAAGTAGATTTACCTCACATGAATGGGAAGTAGTATTTTTCTTGGAGTTTAAATAAAGGGTTTTGATAATAAAAAAAAAGAGAGTTATCTATGAACTATATTATATTGAGCATTGATTGATACAATTGCCCCCTCAAAGAGGCTAGTGATATATTAATGTGAATCTATTATTCCAATGCAATTTTGGTCATATGTTTTCATTTGCAACATTTTTTTTTGTATTTCAAATATTATAGTAATCTTTTGTAAGAAGACTCATATCAAAAGTATTGGTGGACTTGAAAAATTAAGCTCATGTTCAAAGATGAAAGAGTAATATTATATTGCCTTGAATATCCCAAAATTGATAAGAAACCACATTAGAAAATATTGAAATATAAATGAGCCTCCTAAAAAATCTTTATAATTTTTTTATTTTATTTCATATAATATAAATTACTTAAATATAAATAAAAATATATTACTTACCTACATGAATTGAGTGGGAATATATATTTTCATTTTAAATATAAAAAACTAAGTCACTTTATTTCTTTGATTTATTTATTTGTTTTCTCTCTCTTAAAACTTTTATCTTCAATTAATGTTTGTAAAAATACAATTTTTAATTTAGTGCATAAATTTTTTTTTATTGTTTATTAAAAAATTTCAAATCAATTTTTTACTTTTCTTTGAAATGTAAAGATTTTTTACATTAATTTTATTTTTCTTTCTTTATGATTTTTTAATTAAATAAACAATAAAATAAAAAATTTAAAATTTAATATTTTTTTTAGATCTATTAAATATATTTTAAAGCATAATATAAATATTTTACAAATAAAGTATGTAAGAGGTGAAATAAAAATTCATAATTTTTTCTCTTATGTTGTTGCCTCTCCTTACCGATTAGATTGACATAAGATAGGTATTCTTCTTAAGGCACGAAGCATTTCAGAATAGATATATGTAAAAGCATTGTTTTCTATGCAATTTTTCTATTGGCGATAAAATATCATTGTAAATGCGTCAGAAACTGGTTGTTTAAAATGAAAACAATGTTTTGTCTGTTAAGACAGGAAATGTGGAATAAATATGGTGTTCCTGGTAACATAGCTTTAGGTTAAATTCTTCTCATTTACAGACTCAAAAAAAAATGAAAATTATAGCACTTTCTTGAGCAAACCGCTCCTTCGCTTGTAGAAGTCACAAGCTTTGGTTGTCGTCTTCTCTATTTTCTAGATCTTAATTAGCTCCCCTGCAATCTCAAATCCAAGGGACAAACCTAATGATTCTTCGTCTCAAAATAAGCAGAAAATTGTGCTAGAGGAAAGTGTACATATCCTCTAAAGAATACAAGGGTGGAGGTTATACATAAAATCTCCGTTAAAGTTGGGCATTCAGTTAAGGAGCTCACATTTTTGAATGTGTTAAGGGCAGACTGAGAAGTATTATGGAATGCCTGATCTATTTTTCGCTCGGGATTCCTTCCTTCCTACATACTATTCCTTCACGTCTAAGAGGCGCCATACACTGCAAGTCTAGATTCAGGTGATAGGAGCATACAAAATCCATTGGAGTTGTTCGTTTCTGCATTTGACGACTCCTATGCAAGCGATTGGAGTTAATAGGGATTCAGCTAAATTTGAGCGCCAAAATTTTGAAATCAAAAATGAAAATTTAGGCAGTTGTTTTTGAGTAAATTTTCCACATTCGACATTAATATCCATCTGCACTATAGTGAACAACTTGGTATTTGTTGGGGTCGTGCTTCACCTCGAGGTTGGTAACAAAGACAATACTGACAGACCATTACTATATAGTATTGTACCTATACCCAGCATGGATGATGCATGGATGGGGCAAGAATCCATGCCCCAATGCATTTCTGGGGATGGATAGCCGTTGTCGTGTCATCCTCTTAGCGTATAAAATCATCTGTAAGTCTTGCAATTATCAGCCACATTTTATATTTCAATTCTCTCTTTTTGTCAGTTGCAATTTATTTTTCAGCTCCCATATTCATTTCTTCATCTACCTTAGGGGAGAGGGCCCAATAGTCGTGCGGGGTCCAATAGTCGTGCACCCAATCGTGAATATAATACCCAATAGTCGTTTATATAATGTCTAATAGTTGTGATTGACTACTATAATAAACAATGTAGTGATTTGGATTTGTCGATAACACATTAACGCCACCATGCTTCATGATAGACGAGAATTGTTCACTTTTGGGGTTTTGGATACCTGATGTACAGAATATATTTACGATGTGGGTTCACCTTGTTAGGTTAGTTTCAAAACACGTTGTAATTGAGTGATTTAGGCTTTTGACGTAGGATAATTAGAAGCGCAAAGTTAGGGTGCACGACTTAATCATCAAATATTGAGTTCTCCCAATTTTGCGCTTCTAATTATCCTACGTCGAAATTTCAAATCACTCCCAATTTTTTACAGCAGCTTCCTTGGCAAGTTCTTTGCTTATAACTAAGGTTTCAGGGCCACATCATCAAATATGATGCCACATCAGCATGCGTTTTTGTCAAGGTGTCCAAAAAGGCCCCAAAAAAAAGTGAGACCAATTCTCGTGCATTACATCATGAGTAGTTGAGCGTTGATGTGGTATCACATGATTGGTTGCTTTTTAGATCAAAATCATACATTTTGTTTAATTATGGGTAGTCAAATCACAACTATTAGACATTATATAAACGACTATTGGGTATTATATTCACGATTGGGTGCACAACTATTGGACCCCACACGACTATTGGGCCCTCTCCCCTATATCATTTAAAAAATAAAATGCTCATTTAATAAAATAAGACACTCATTTATAGTTATCATAGTGAAAAAATATTGTTCTTATGTGTACAACAATTGGGGTAGCAATGTACAAACATTGGATAATTTTATATTAATAGTTTGTCCTATCACAAATATAAAAGGTGAGCACAATAAATAACATGTATTTTCCCATTAAATATGAAGGATTTTCAAAAAAAAATAGTGTTCAACTATTAGTCCATTTTTGTTTGATATAAGTTGTATTTTAAATAATTATGTGTTGTTTTTATAACAACAAATAGTTTTTTTGTGTTCAACTATTAGTCCATATGTGTGGAATATAAAAACTAGAGATATCAAAGATATATGGTTATCAATAAGTATTTGGTCCACTTAGGTTGTATATTAATTTTATTTTAAATAAAAATATGATATTCTACAGGCAATAAATGATAATTTTTTGTTCAACTATTGCGGGTTCCATGATTAAGTTTTGGTCAAACCTTTAAAAAGTTAAATTTTAGACACTTCTCAAAAGATTTACTGATGTGGTGAGTTGCATGATGAGTCACACCTCCAAACCTTAGTTATAGATAAATAAGAGGTCATTCTACATTTCAAAAAAAACACGAAGGTTCTATGATATTCCAGTCAATCGCTACATGCTGACAAAGTTAGCTTGCACGACTACTGGGCCCTCTCCCCTACTTTGCGAGACTTTTATATGTGAGTGGCATATTCTTTTATTTGGGGTCAGCATTTATTCAACTTGTACTTGCATTTGTTGGCCCTTTGTCCCTCACTACCAATTTCTCATTACATCACCAAATTGTACTCTTATTGGTACACAATGATTTTTCTTTTATTACCTGGAAGATTTCCTATTGTCTATTGACAGTTTTTTATATTAAAACTTATGTTTTCACCCTCTCTAGCACCGACTAAACTTTATTGAGGCCAACTAATATTTGTAAGCCAACATTTATTTTGTGAGACCTGTGGGGGGTGGCCTGCGAGTGGCGTGGCCATTGGACCACCACCCCCACTCCGCCCACCCACGACCAATGGTGGCGGGGAAAAACTTTTTTAACCCTCTCTACTAGCTGAGGCCATATGGGCAACTGGGGGCCCAATTTTTGACCCTTGTTAGCACATTCTTTTTGCACCTAGATAGTGTTGAAAGTTCCCTTTCTAGGCCTTTTTTTTGTTTTTGCATAACTTTCATCCCAAGTGGCGAAATTTTTGAAACAAAATATCATCGGAAAGCTAGCGAGCTCAAATTTTCAGTGGTATAGGTGATTTTTTAGAAATTTTGTTGTTTGGTTGTATTTATTTCCTATTGAATCCAGATGTTCATTCTTCACTCCTAAGCTCATAACTTTTTCTTTGTTCCTTCATTTTCATGATTCTTGCAACATTAGAAAGTTCTCTTCGAGCTCTTCAGAGTTACTCATGCATTTTTTCTAGATTTGGCCCCTAATATAATTAATTCATATTTTTGTTTTTTAACACTCTGGTTAATTACTTGGATATGTTGGCACCTAGAATCTTTTTGTTCGCACAGGATGGCTTCATTTGGGTGGCTTTAAATGTATTTCTTGTATTTTTTCCTTTTTGGGCATTTTGAGCATCATTTGTAAGAAATTTCTTATATGTAAACACACTAAAATAAAGTTTCACACTATTGTACATGTATTTTGGGGATTTTGCACATAAGGTTGTGCCATATTTTGTACTCGCACTATATTATAAGGTGCCATGGGGGGTTGTGTAGTACATTTTTTATTTTCCATCACACCTTTGTCAAGTGAGTTTCCCCCCAAGACAACAACGAATACATGTGATTCTAGCCTCATGCATGTGTGCTTTGTTTTTGCATACCCTTTTTCAGTTGTAGGTACATTCTTGTGCACTTTTAGATGTTGTTTCTCCCACCCTACCTAGCTAAGTCCCTCTCACTCCAACCCCTTCTCTCCCACTCCCTCTCTCTTAGGTCTCTCCCTTCCACCCCCTCTCCCTCTCTCAAGTCTCTCTCACGACCTCTCTACCTCTCTCTCTCAAGTCTCTCTCCCCCTCTCTCCCTCCCACCCTACCTAGACAACTCTCTTTCTCTCTCTTAAAATTATCCCTCCCTCTAAAGACATGAAGAAATACATACATATAAGTAGACATACATACATACTTACATACATACAAGCAAACATACATATGAACATACAATCATACATACATACAAGCATACATGTAGATATGTACATACAATCTTACATACATACATACATGCACTAATACATACATACATACATGCAAACATACATATAGGCATACATACATACATACATACAAGCATGCATGCATACATACATACATGAAATACAAGCATACATGCATACAAACATATAAATATATAAACATACATTCAATAGAGTAGCATTTAACACAAAGCAAGACATAATGTGAGCACATTATAATGCGCTCGTGTTATTTCTTGCTAGACATGTCTTGCAAAAATACAAAAACCATGTCAAAACTAAGAAATAATGTGAGTGCATTATAATGCGCTCGCATTATATCTTGCTTTGGGAATCCCCAAGCCTTGGGCTTGATATTTTCCTTGGAATACCAACCCAAAGGCTTGGAGGGCCTTCCCAACGTCCAAAGATGTGTTTTTGCAAATTCTAAAATATTTCACACAATCGGGTTCATGCTCATCATCAAGATTACATGTGTTTCAATGTCAAACAAATCAAACACCTAGGTAATATTAGGCTCTCTCTCTTAGCTATCTAATGATGTAATTTTTTTTTACTTTTTGACAATGTTAAGCCTTTGATCTATATTTTCTTTTGTGTGTGTCTCTTTTTTGGTAAAAACTAGTGTTTGGTGTTCTTTTCATTATAAATTAACCGTTCATCAAAATTTCAAATAAATTACATTTTTAGAAACTAGAATCCATTCTACACATATTAAAAAAAATCAATTAGTTTCCAAAATTTGTAGGGGTAACACAGCCAAAATTCTACTTTTCAGGAAGTGTCCACTTTAAAAATTAGTAAAAATTCAAATATTCATTAAAAAAATATCAGAAAAATCAAGCATAAACTACATACCGTTAGATAATTTCTCACCAAATTTATTATAAAAATACTAAAAAAAAGTTCATTGTGCTAGGTACCCACAAAAGTTGCTATGTTATGTTTTTTCTGACAAAAACAACACTAATTTTTGTGGTCCTCTCTTTTGAACCCCTTAATCTCAATCATTTTCAAAATAAATTAGGATTTTAGAAATTAGACTTAGAGCACTACAATCCTTGTTTTTGTTCCATCTTAAAATTTTGAGTGTAACTATCCTCAATTTCATGTCCAAGGTCAATATTTCCTAATTTCAGAAGAAAAAAAAAAGTGGCCACTTAAGCCCCCTTTTTGGCCCCCCATCTTTTTGCACTTACCCATCACTCAGGAGAAGAGCTTGGCTTGGTAACCCCTAATATACCTACTTGAGCATTTTTCATTCTACATACTTAACTCCCATGTCATTGCACTAGTGTCAGATTCTATAATCAAGTCAATCTTAACATAGCAAAAGTTTGGTACCAAAAGGGGCAATTGGATTGCAAAAATTCAAGAGTATGACATAGAGGTCAAGCCCACCAAATTGGTGTGTGGGAAAGGTTTGTGCCAACTGATAGCTAACAACAATCCAGACGAAGTTTCTAAATATGAAGAGGTAAGCACCGAAGATGTTCCTACAATTTTATTCATTAGTACAACTAACGAATGGTATTCTAAGATTGCTTACTTTCTCACACATGAAAAATGTCCAGAGCATATGACATATAAAGAGAAGAGGATATTACATAAAGAGAAGAGGATGGTAAAGCTCAAGGATTCAAATTATGTCCTTTGGTAAAGCTCAAGGATGCAAATTATGTCCTTTGGGACAATGGTTTGTACAAGAGGGCTCTCGATGGTACTTTTCTATTCTAGGTTGATAAGGATCAATAGAGAAAGTTGTTGGAGTCTTTTCACAACTTGGCATGTGGCAAACATTTCTCTACACTAGTGGCAGCTCACAAAATATTGCAAGCTAAGTACTATTGTCCTACGCTATTTTAGGATGTGTACAATTTGATATGTAAGTGTACGTAGGTGTGAACTATGTCAATAGTTTGTAGGGAAGCCTAAGTTGGTTGCTCTTCCACTCAAGCTAGTCCTCATTGAAGAACCCTTCCAACAATGGGGTATTAACTTCATCGGTGTCATCAATCCACCTTCTGATGTAGGACATGTTTATGTCCTCAAACCACTGATTACTTCACCAAGTGGGTGGAAGCTATTTTGATAAAGCATGCTACGTTAAAGGTGGTGTGCAATTTCCTCAAAGAATATATAATTTCCTGGTTCAATGTTCTGAAAAAAAACATAGCAGACAATGCTAGTTCATTCTCGTTAGGTAAGATGACATAATTTTGTTTTGACAATGGGATCACATTTTTACATTCTTCAAACTATTACCCTCAAGGTAATGGTCAATCAGAATCCATAAATAATAACTTGGTCACTATGATTTGGAAGTTGGTAGATGAGAACTATATATCATGGTACAAAGCATTGCATGATGCTTTGTGGGTAGATAGAATTACCTCAAAATGGGCAATAGGTATGTCACCTTTTCAACTCTTGTATGGGTTGAATGCATAAATCCCAATCACCTTGGAATTTCTTGCACTAAAATTGGCTAAGGCTATAGAAAATGAGACATTTGAAAATGCTCTAGATAAATGCATCATGTTCCTCGCCGAATTGGAGGAGAAGCACATTCAAATGGTGGACCATATTGCAAAACACCAAGATCAAGTCAAGAAGCTTTTTGACAAGAAATCAAAGTCTCAAGATTTCTAGCTAGGAGATCTAGTTCTCTTGTGGGACAAGAGAAGAGATCCCAAAGGTATGCATAGGAATTTTGATTCACTATGGAGAGGACCTTTCAAGATTCACTAACTTTGTGGTGAAAATAGTTACTTGCCCACATACCAAGATGACACTCCATTTTTTATACCACATAGCAGATAGCATCGGAGGAACTTTACTTAGTGAGGCAATATATGGGTTTTGTAAATACTTGTATAGTTTTTTCATCTTTTTCTTCTTGCATCTTTTTGTGTCTTTATTTTTTCACCTGACTCCATGACCAATAGATGGATGAAGGCACTTAGAGACTTTAATTCTTCTTCCTTCGATCATTTCAAAGAGTGATTAAAGGAAGCTCCCTAGTTAGATCCAATTGTTACCCTCAAATTCATTTGAGCTTAATTCATGGGATAACCCCTACGAAACTTTTCTATTTTGTATCCCATGCACTCTAAGCATGCAAAATGAGGTGAATTATATTGGCCCTCGTGAATGGTCTCCTAGCCTCAAAATATCATTCTGAGCACCCCCCCTTTTCTATTTTGTCAAAATCTGCATTTTGGTCCAAGTTGTAAATGTCCTTTTTAAAGTTAGAAATTTTTTGCTCTTGTAGGAGCATTGAAATTCAGCACCCTACAAGGAAAATGCAAAAAAAAATAAAAAATACAAGGTTGGTGTTTTACACCGACCCTATATATCACTCACCTTTTTGAGAATTGTAGGAGCATTGATTTTTATCACCCCTACAAACGAGTGGGCAATTAATGCAAGATTTCATTTATGATTTAGGCGTTTTTAATTAGTTTTTAGTTTGTTTCATTTTTCTTTGTTCATCTCCCTCCCAATTGTTCTATATTCCTCTAAGAGTTCAATGTTGTTGTTCGTGATCATTCAAGCCAAATTGTTAGGGCGGATTTGCAGATTCAACAGGGTTTCGCCATTTTCTTTTTTTGGTATTTTGAATATGTTGCTCATAGCTTTTCTTTTAAATGCGATTAGTTTATGTTTAAATATTTTAGGGTTTCATATTTAAATTTTTTAAGTATAGTCATTTTACAAATGGTTTTAGTTTATGGTTTGTGAATTGTAGTTGCATTGTTTATTTTCTATTTGCAACGAGTCATTCTTACTATTCACACAAACCCTAGCCCTACCCATAGGTTTGTGGGTTTGTTTGTTAACCCTGTGTCATGATTCTCATTTTAAGAGATGAATCTTGACATTTCAAGGAAATCATTTTAATTCTTATCTTAAAAACCCTACATAATTCCTTTGTATATTGCAGGCATTAAACCCTACAATGCACAGAGGATTCTATGATTAAAACCTTCAAAACCTTCCCATAACTGACCTTTATAAAACTACCAAGTCATGAGTGTTTGATTTCACTTAATGTATAAACCTTAATCAAACATTGGTATTCCTCATTTATGTGCAGTTAGTGCTTTTCTTTGTCACTATGTGTTGAACCAAACCCTTGTTCTCGAAAACATGAGTGGATAATTTCTCTGCTCCTACAAAGTACATTGTTCAATGTTTTTGAAACATGAATCATCGATATTTTTCACCAATGATGTGTTAGTTCTTCACTTGATGTTTGATGTCTATTCATAAAAAATTACCACCAAAACATAAAACCTGACTAATGATTTACCCATTTGTCTTGTGTAAGGTTTAGGATTTTCCCTGACAAAACCTAACCTTAACATGTTCCATGTTGAGGCGGTGTTTTTCACTACATGAACAAAGATGAAATATGACCCATGTATATGCAAAAATAGGGATTTTTTCCACTAGTGCATGAAAATTTTGTGCAAAGATGTGGGGTCAAAAAAATTTTCCAACTTGATATCAAGCATAGCAAATTTTTTCCTAAAACTTCCAAAGTCATGAAAAATAATGATCTTCCACTTAAGTTGAAATTCCACATGCAAGGTCAGAGTTTTTCTATAACTTTCATAAACAAAGTGATCTTCCATTTGCAATACCAAAAAAATTCAATGACTTTGTAAAAATTTTGCAGACTTCATTTTAAGCTTGTAGATGTGTTAAAGTTCAACGCAATTACATACTGAGCACAACATCCACCTGCAGAGGCGCTGAATTTCAGCGACTTGGCACCATTTTGCAAAATTTCTCCTTTTTTCCAATCTAACCACTTTAGCTCCATTTTTCACTTTCATCGCACTCAAGCCCCAAATTTCATTGCTCTGAATTTCCCCCCTACTACAATTTCCAATATGAAAATTTCTCTAACACTATAAAACCATGAATTTGTCATGCAGTCTCTTGTGCACATACTTTGATACTTTCTCATCTACATTTTTCAAGAACCTAGTTTCTTACTGATGTCAGATCCCTCCCCAAGCAAGGGAAAAATAATGTATTTCAAATATCAAGATTTTTTCACCTACCTTAGCATCATCAAATATATATGAGATCAAAGACACTAAAATCAAGCATGTTGACATGTCCAATTTTGTGACAAGGACTTGAAGCAATTGTTAGGTGAAGGAATGAGTGCATAGTTGGGGAGGATTAATCTATCACAAGAGTTGAGTTGGGGAGGATTACTCATGAGAGTGCGAAAGTGGATGCTCAATCCATATTGAACTCTTTCATCAAGAAATTTGATGCAATCAAGAAAGTGAAGGATCAATATAAGGACAAGGTAGAACAACTAGCCATAGTACTCTAGAAGATTACCCAATCTTCTGAGACAGTTGAACCTATGGCTTTAAGCATTGAAGAGCCAATCATCCAAAATGTAGAGAAAGTACATAAAAGGGGTAGAGTAGTTGGTGAATTCCTAGATCAGATGGTTGCATAGGGTACCAAACTCTTGGTATCGTCTATAAAGAAAATGGAAAAGATGGAAGCCATAAAGTCATAATTAGAAAAAATTGTTGATGATTTTTCTCAAGAAAAGGAAGATGTGGAAAATAGTTTGCAAGATTGGGTCAAAATGAAAGAGCTCAAATTGGATACATTAGTGGAATCTGAGATTATTTACATTCAAGATATGTATTAGAGGTGAAAGAGACCATGATACACAAAGTAAACATCATCAAGGATTTGATCGATGACTTGTAAACTGCTTAGGAAGTCAAGGAGGAAAATAATTTGAACCTTGTCAACAAAGTTGAAGAGCTTCCTTGTAGGTTGTGTGTTGATAAACAAAAAGTCCTCTCTTCAGATACTGATGTCTAGGAATTTACCAACATGATCCTAAAAGAGTTTGAAGATCAATCCTTTTCAGTGGATTCAATGGATAAGTTGCTAGATATTCAATTGACCTTGGATAACCTAAGAGTTCTTTTAGGAAGGCATGATGAAGCTTGTGATAAAGTGAAGGAGTCGATCCTAAGAGTCCTTGCCATTGCCAAACATACTTCAGAACCGGATAAAGATGAAGTTCATGCCATCATGAAGAAGTATGATGATTTTTTGATGGAAATTGAAGAAAGTCAATATTTCCTTTGTTTAATTTTTTAGTATTTTTATGCTTTTATGTAATTAGTCCCAAAAAATTTACATGTCATTTTCAATATTGTAATTACATGTAAAAATAGAGAAGTCCCAAATCAAATTGGACTCTCTTGTTTGAACAAGTCAAAGTAGCTATTTATTTTCCTAGGTTATCTCTCAACTCTCCTCTATATATGAGAGAGTTATTTTGTATTAAGGTCCTTTTCATCTTTTGAAACTAGATGTTTCCATTTTGAAGAGCATAATTGGAATATTTGAGTTGAATTTACATATTTGAAATTTATCAATAAAACAAGCAGATTTCCTCCAACCGTTTCTTTGGAGCATGTTTGTTATATGTGAGAGTTTTCTTATATCATTCTTGTCATATTATCTTGAAGTTTATTTGCAAGTGGCATGTTATTTCTTTATTGAAAGGGAATTTGGATATAGGACTGATAGACTTTGTGCTATCATATTGCATTTCGAGCTTTTGTGAGTTTGGTTGAAAACATATACTCTTTGAGCTGAAATTTTCAATTACATTCTTGTGTATGAATCATGTTAAGAATGTGTAGCCTTTGAGCTGCAATTTTTAACTATATTCATGTGTTTACTCTTTCAATAATTTTGGGAATAGCTTGAAGTATTTGAGCTTTAATTTGTTTCTCTTGCTCATGTGATTTTTTTATTACATTCTGAACCATTGTGGGAAACTGGATGAAGACTTTGTGCTTATGTGTACTTTCTAAGTTACTATCATTCATTGGTACTTGTGGGTATCGACTATTATTTCTCCAACTAGTTTTATTTAAGGATATCATTGTAATTTGGTTACCTTATTCTGAAAAAAAAAGAGAATATGATAATGGATACACCCCCCATGGGAAATCATAGTGTACATATCTTATTTTAGTTTCTAGTTGATTTTAGGGAGCAATAAGAGGGGAGCATCCCCTTTATGAGAGGAGAGATTCATATTTCATCATAGTTGTGGCTGAAATCCCAATTTGTAATTTGTAAAGGAATTACAAAATATTCACCCAATATTTTTTTGTTGACTCCGTTGGGGATATGAGCACACAATCAAAGCCTCATGCTTTCAGTTGTAGAAAAGTATACTAGTGTCTTATTGTAATTTTAAGAATATCTTTTGTTCCTGATTTTCTTTTTGTTCCAAAGACTACACTCTAGTAGACAAGAGATATACTCGTAGTCAAAGGGTACAAGGTCTTGTTGATCCTTTTTCAAGTTATTGCATAAATATAATAGTATTCCTTTCCCTCTGCAAACAAGGTCACCATTACAACACACATGAAGTTATCCTCCTCAAAGAATAAGATCACCGCTCCCAAGCAAAGCTTCCAATTTTCAAAGAGCTTCACCTATCACACCAATGCAAGGTGTTATGGAAGCTCAACCACCACAAGGTCCTTGGGGTAATCCTTTTGGTCCTTTGCGTTTCGCTGCACCTTTGCATCAAATTCCATGATTTTCACATAAGAACATCCCTAAATTTTATGGAGATGGAAAACAACATCTTGATGAACATATTGCTACTTTTTATATCCTATGCGGTGTTCTTGGTGTGGAACATGAATATTTTTCAGTAAGGTTGTTCATGGAAACCTTACAAGGCATAATAGCTAATTGGTTTTACAATCTTGTTGTCGATACTATTACTAGCTAGGCCACTCTTCAAACCAAGTGTGAGGAAAGGTTCAAGACAACTAAGGATTCCCATGCCTTTTTGGCTCAACATATAAAAATGAGAAAAGATTCACAAGAACCCATGTGTGAGTTTGTGGAAAATTTTAACAAGTTGACAACAAGGATTCTAGTTGATGCCCAACTAATTGAGCATAATATAAAGTACTTTTTCATAAACAGACAGTTGCTAGAGGTAAGTTTATTATTGCAAAGGGAAGTCATAGTTGGTCTTGAAATAGCACAATAGTTGGCCACTAGTTTTGAAGATGATTTGATTCTTTCTGGAAAGTTAAGGAAAGAAGCAAATAGAAATAAAGGACAAACATCTTCAAATAAAAATTCCTCAAGCACCACAATGCTATGATACAAAATTTAGCAAATGAGTTTCTAGCTTTGAAGAAACAGATATCCCAAGGCTCATCCACTCTTTCCTACAAGGATGCTCCAAGGAGGACCTATCCCAATTCTTCTAATTATTCCAACAATGCTACGAGAAATCAAAACAAGCTTCTTGCACCACAAGGAAGACTTACTCTTGAAGATCCACCCACAAATATAGCAATGGGTTACTATGATGCTGAGCAAGAGGATTATTCATAGATGGAATATCCCACTGAAGAAAATGTCGATCTATTCAGGAGGATGAAGTAGATCTCGCTGGCAACTTTAATGTTGGCTTTTTTCAATATAAAGAAGAATCTGTTGAAGATCTTTTGACTGATCTTATGTTGTATTTTTTAGTGTAATTAATTATTTATTACACTAGCATAAGTTTAATTAGGTCCTTTATTTATTTAATTAAGTCCTAGGTTGCATCATTAGAAAATCATAAATAATGGAGCCATTGCCCTTTCCATATTTGTAGGAGATAAGATTCCTTCTAGAAGATGAGTTGTCTTTTCTAGAAGTTATCTTAATCACTTTATCATTCCCTAGGTAGTTAGTTAGGGTTTACATGTTGTCACATCTAGTGTGATTAAGACACTTGGCAACATCATATTGCATCTTGTATATCTCCCATGCCTATATAATCAAGGCATATGTACATTTGTAAACATATTCTAGATATCAATTAGTTAATCTCCATTTGCATGCCATTAATTGCAACACTTTTTTGTGTGAGTGAATTTCTTCTTGGAAAAGGTCCTCTTGAAGGTTGCAACTTCAGGGACATTATGCATCCATCATTTCAACATGGTATCAAAGCCATTCCATTGAAAGTTCATCCCAGGATCAAGAAAGTTGGACTAGTGAGATTCTTTGTAGGCTTGAAGGTTTCTATTGAAGGCTACTTGACTCCACCCAGGGACCAAGCTAACTTTTGGAGCAGTTGAGTTAGAGCCAAGCTCCCCATTGTCTTCAGAATGCCTCAAAACCCTAGGAGCACCTATTCATTCATCAAAATCAGATTCATCAACCTGGGAGCCATCAAAGGTATTTTAGGGTTTGCAAAATCAATCATACTATCTGTACAAATTTGTAGAAAAAAATCATCCCTTGCAGTTGTCCTCTATGGCAAAATAAAAATTAGTTGCAAGTATTTTCTATTTCAGAAAAAATCAAGCTTATTTTCATATTATTTCGCAAAAAAAATTTGGTCAATTTTATATATTTTGCAAATAAAATATTCAGATCAACCTACTAATATATTCACTGGTTGGCATGATACTTTTTCCATCATCATTTTTAACATAAGGGTTTGTCTTTTATAAATCCATGAGCATTTAATTTTCTTCAATGACAAAATTATTATCAGTCAGCATTCAGCATTAAAGGATTGAATATTATTTTTCTGTAGTCAATGTGATTTGGGGTCACTATCAATATATAATGGTTTTATGAAATTTTTAATTACACTCATGCAATATTAAAAAATCAAATCAAATCATCTTTTTTGGCCCATTCTTTTTTCCATAGGTCTATAGAAATTATTTGGTTTGGTCGGCCACATTTAAGGAGGGTACATTGTCGGCCCACTTGGGGCCCATCACGTCAATGCCACTCCCCCCACCGTTCTCTCACCATCTATTTTTTCCAACCACCGGCAAGATCTTAGCCTCCACCAGCTCGTACACTGTGCTATATTCTCTAGTCGCTGATGATTTCTTTTCTATCAAAGTCTAAGACTATTGAATCCCCAATCATTGGTTGTCTTAAAGACCAATGGCTCCACCCAATCCAGGTAGCGCCACCCTTAAATCTTAGCTCTGCCCGGTTTCACCACCTCATCGCCACCAATGCTAGTGGAGCTCTTTTCTTGCCACATTTAACACTGAGGTCACATCAGTGATCGAGAGCTAGCCTGGAGGGGGATATTTTTGCTCCTATTTAGCCTACAAAGTGCCTAATATAAGCCTTTTTTTCATTTTTTCATAACTTTTCACCAAGGTATCGAAAATCAACAAACAAGATACTGTCAGAAAAAGGATTTGGTCTACTTTCCTATGGTGATCCATTTTGTAGAATTTTTTGCTAGGAAAGGTTCAAGTCAAATGAATTCAACCCTTCATTCTAGACTCAAAAGCCAATTTCTCATTAGACTGTCAAAATTCAATGATTCCAACAGCATTAGGAAGGTATTGCAAAGCTTTTTTCATTAGTCATTCACTTTTATTAGTTTCAGCTTCAGGTACTCCTGCATTGATTTTTTCAATTTCATGCATTTGCTCAATTACTTGGATATATCCTGAAGCTTGGGAAAAGGTTTTTTGATTTGGGTGGCATCACTTTAGTTACATATCAATTTTGGAAGTTTCTATTTTCTATTGAAGGCCATTGTCTTTGTACTTTTTTGGAGACATTTGATAGTACATTGTGTGGCTTGCATATACTCCTTCTTTCGTTATGTTGCATAAGGGAAACTATAAACAATGGCAAGATGGGATCATACACCATCTCCAATCACTTGAATTATTGCCACATTTTTATGGTATAGTTCCTCATCAAGTGAAGGTATTCTGGAATTTGCTTGGAGTTGTAGCAGATTCATGGTCTTAGAGATCATTTAAATGCAAGTTGATTGTGATTTTTTGAATACTATTGATCATTGTGATTGTCCTCATATTCTTTGGAATAAGATCTAAGAGCTCTATGGAGATTCAAATACTCTACCATTCCCCGACGATCATAATTTAGAATGTCATTCCTCAAATCAGATACCTCATGATGATATTGTTATGCAGGAGGTTTTTGTTTGGATTGTGATGAATCTTTCGAAGGGGTTGATAGGGTTTCTTTAGATGTTCCTTCTTCTCCATCAAAGACTATTGGTATCCCTTCACATTTAGTGATCCCTTGTCCAAATTCATTGATTGAGGCTTCCATCATTCCCATTCATTAAGACACATTCAATTTTCTAGACTTGACATCATAGGATGGCTTTATTTCAGCTATTGCAGACTTGGCTACTTCTACAGGTTTGGAGGACATTCTTGAGGGGATATCACTCCTATATTCAAATCCTACTTTGGAGAGTTTTCTTCAGCCTCCACATTTATTTCTCTCAACCTTGTTTGGGGAACAAGAGACTACCTTGGAGGCACTTATTTTATCTTTAGAGGTTTCATACATCAGACTTCTTCCCTCCCATTCCATTCAATATTTGGATTTTCTTCAACATCTTCCATTCAATTTGCTTGTTCCTAGCGAAAGACATGGGGTTTGGACACCTTTGTTGCTTCAGACTTCTTTCAGTGGTTTTGAGGACACTTCATTATGGGGGGGGGGGAAATCTAGTCTCCATCTACTCCTTCAATGGAAGGACCATTGTATTGCAGTCTTAGGATCTTGTTCAACATCAGTTTTCGCATAGTCCTGAATTGTCACCTTCTTCATTGTTTGGGTATGTACCTAAGTTGATTGTGGCATCTTCATATTTAGTGAAAAAGGAGACACATGAGTAGTTTTTAGAGACATCATCATCCACATTCATCCTACCTTCATTCAATTCCTATCTGGAATGGGAAGCATCCCTGCACTTGCACTTGGTTTTGTTTCTTTTGAGAGGGAGATAAGTCATTTGTCAACACTAGATCATGTTTTGTCTTCAGACACTTACCATTTTTGCAAGTTATCACATGTTCTAGGGGGGCTATTGATTATATTGTATCCATGTGGAAAATGGTGTACTTGGGGGTATTTGGGAGTCCTCTATCCTTCCTCACTTTTTTGCATTTCATCTCCGTTTTGGAGACAGGTTTTCTTCCCACTGGGTTTTCCCCTTTTCTCCACTTGTGGGAGATTAGTTGAATTTTCATATCATTTGTAAATGGGTACCTAAAATGGCCATCATGTTGTTGGGACCCATCATCCATTGCATAATTATTGCATTTTTCATTTCCTCCCTAAGTTGCACTTATGGGGGGTGTTAGTGTAATTAACTATTTATTACACTAGCATAAGTTTACTGAGGCCCTTTATTTAATTAATTAAGTCCTAGGTTGCATCATTAGAAAATCATAAATAATGGGGTCATTACCCTTTCCATGTTTGTAGGAGATAAGATTCCTTTAGAAGATGAGTTGTCTTTTTCTATAACTTATCTCAATCACTTTATCATTCCCTACGTAGTTAGTTAGGGTTTACATGTTTTCACATGTAGTGTGATTAAGACACTTGGAAACATCATATTTCATATTGTACATCTCTCATTCCTATATAATCAAGGCATGTGTACATTTGTAAACATATTCAAGATATCAATTAGATAATTTCCATTTGCATGCCCTTAGTTGCAACACTTTCTATGTGGGTGAATTTCTTCTTGGAAAAGTTCCTCTTGAAGGTTGCAGCTTCAAGGACATTGTGCATCCATCATTTCAATAGTATTCACTCGCTCACAAAAAATCTAGCTTGATCGTCATCAAGGTGATGCAATGAAAGAAAAGGATAACTTACGACCACCAGTTAATATTGCTAAAAGGTGAGCTCCTTTTCCAATTCATCCAAAGGATATGGCAGTAAGCAATCAAGTAAGTATTACTTAATCCCCTACATCTTCTTCATTGCTTAAGGCCAATACTCTAGTTCCAAAGACCAGTGTTCCAATTTCTAAACCTACCAATAAAATTACCCCATCTTCTTTAATGAGATATTTCTAACCATTTGATATAATTGACCATGCTAAGAAGACTAAGATTCAAATATATGAGGGAAAGTATCTAAAGGCTAATTCTAACCAATTTGATAGAATTATTAAGTTTGTCAAAGACAAGGGAACTCATTCAAACTAATATTCTCCTCATGACATCCTAGCTATTTCCAAGCCTACACCTCCATAAAGAAACTTAGGTTTTGTTCCATCATCCATCCCTTGAAGGATAGACCCATTTTACATCTCATTGTTAGTAAATGGTTATAAGTTGAGCAATTGTGTAATCCACTTTGGTGCCTCTGACAATGTTATGCTTGCCAAAGTGGCTACCGCTTTGGGTCTAAATCCTACAAAAACTTTTGGCCATTGCTTTTTGATGGAGAACAAACAAGTTCCTTTGATTAGGAAAATCAAGGTTGTGCAATTTATATTTGCCTTATTCTCAAACGAGAAAATCAAGATGTCTGTCTTAGTAGCTAATGTTCATGCATCCTATGGAATATTTCTAGGATGTAGGAGGTGAGTTAAACATGGACATGTTTGAGGCCTGAATACCCGTTGAGGGTGTTATGCAAAAGTTGATTCCTGAAAGGGTAGCTAATTTTCAATAACCAAGTTAGATGATCCAATATCTCAAATCATTTTTGAGTCTTCAACTATGGGTACATACTATTTGCAGATAAATGAATATGTTGAGTCTTCAAGTAAAACTTAAAGCAAAGAGTTAGAAATTGATGGCTCATCCTTTTCAGAGAAAGAATCATCTTTGGAAAGAGAATCATCTTCAGATAGTATGTCTTCTTTAGATGGTGAAACTTCTTAGGATGAAGAAGTTTCAGATTTCAAAGCTACTAGTTTGGGTGGTTTGAATGATGTTGGATTATTGAATTTGATAGAATTTGTTCTTCAATAGGATCAAGAGTAGGAATTGTTTTCATTTCTCTACAAGGAAATTTCCTTCCCTTTTTTTTAAGCTATAGTTTGATAATAGTAATAACACTGTAGACTATGAAGCATTATTCTTAGGTATGGAAGTTGCATGTAGTAAAGGGATAAGAAATCTACACGCTCAAGGTGATAAAGAACTAGTAGTTTTTCAGGTGAGAAACCTGTATCAAGCCAAGAATGAATGACTAAGGCATTATCATAACTTAGTTTTGGATGGTATAGAATATTTTGAAGCTTTTCACAATTTTTTAGTTTCAAGAGAGAACAATAAAGCTAATTCATTGCAGTATCAGCTACTCTCCTAATTCCACACAAGGACTTCCATGGTTCTACCTAAACTATTGAGTTAGTTTTTCAACCCAATGTTCCAAACAATTCAGACAACTAGAAAGTTTTCAATGATGATCATCAGATCGCAACATTTCTTGAGAAGGCTAAAAAAATTAAAGACCTATACTTTTAAGGCAGTGGCTCTCCACCTTGAGAGTCAATTTCAGAGGTTGATCTTGATACTGGTGAAGAATTGCAATGTAAACGGAAAAAAATTCCAAAAGGGTTAGTATCTCTTGAGAGACTTTTTGACAAACATGATCATTATGTCAAAAAGCAACAAAAATCCAACTCTAATTCATCAAATTAAGTTGAGCAAGTCATCTTGGGAACTAAAGAAAATTCTAAGATGGTGAATATCGACAAGTGTTGTACTCCATAGGAGAAAGAAAAGTTTGTTGAATTATTGTGCCAATACATGGATGTACTTTCCTACTCTTATGAAAACCTAAAGTCTTTCTGGATAAAAGAGGTACAACACAAATCCCATTGAAAGAAGAGTCTTTTCCTCACAAGCAAAAGAAAAAGTAGTATAACTCCAAAATTTTAGGTATCA
Source organism: Sequoia sempervirens (assembly GCA_007258455.2). NCBI lineage: Eukaryota > Viridiplantae > Streptophyta > Pinopsida > Cupressales > Cupressaceae > Sequoia > Sequoia sempervirens. The sequence goes on along the minus strand of VDFB02026320.1, from coordinate 131,009,789 downwards.
TTCTTTCAAAAATTCAAAAGATGCTTAATGCAAGGATTATATTTCCTATTCACCATTCAACGTGGATGGAAAATATCATTCTGATTCATAAGAAGAATGGGGAAATCTGCATATGTGTGGATTTCAAATATTTGAATAAGTCATCTTTGAAAGATAATTAACCCTTGTCAGTAATGGATCAAGTCTTGCAAATAGTAACTAGATCCGAGATGCTATCTATGCTGGATGGATTTTTGGAATACAATCAGGTGAAGGTCAGTGAGGAAGACTAGCATAATACTTCCTTCACCACACCATGAGGTACTTTTTCCTACCACAAAATGTCATTTGGTCTTATGAACACCAATGACATGATTCAATGGTCAATGGACTTAGCTTTTCGTGATGTCATGGGTAAGTTTATTGTTCTTTATCTTGATGACTTGACAATCTTCTCCAAGAAACATCAAGAACATTTTTATCACTTACAACAAGGCTTAGAAAGGTGTTAACAACATGGAATTTCCCTTAATCCCAAGAAGTCAATTTTTGAGGTTATCAAAGGAAAACTTTTTGGTCACATTGTGTCCAAGGAAGGTATAAAGATTTATCCAAAATGGGTCAAATCCATTCAAGCTCTTACTCTACCTTTGAGTAAGACTAGAGTTCACTCTTTCTTTGGAAAGGTGAATTTCTTGTGAAGGTTTGTCCCTGACTTTGTGAAAAAGACACGTCATATCATGGATATGACGAAGGGAAAAGCTATTTTTCATTAGAGTGTAGAAGGTACAGCTGCATTCAATGATCAAAGAAGCAATTGTGCATACACCAATGTTAGTCTGCCAAGATTACACTAAAGAGTTCATTATATATAGTTATGCTTCTGAGCATACACTTTCTATGATTTTTCTACAGCAAAATAGTGAGGGGATTGAATCCCCTGTTGCATTCACGAGTTATCCATTCAAGGCTCGTGAGTTGAAGAAATCTCCAATGGAAAAACATGTATTTGTTATAGTTAAGGTAGTGAAGCATTTTTTTGGTTCTACATACTTAACTCCCATGTCATTGCACTAGTGTTAGATTCTATAGTCAAGTCAATCTTGACACAACAAGAGTTTGGTACCAAAAGGGGCAATTGGATTTCCAAAATTCAAGAGTATGACATGGAGATCAAGTCCACCAAATTGGTGTGTGGGAAAGGTTTGTGCTAGTTGATAGCTAACAACAAGCCAGATGAAGTTTCCAACTATGAAGAGGTAAGCACCAAAGATGTTCCTATAGTATTATTCATTAGTACAACTGACAAATGGTATTCCAACATTGATTACTTTCTCACATATGGAGAATTTCTAAAGCATTTGACATATAATGAGAAGAGTATGGTAAAGCTCAAGGTTGCAAATTATGTCCTTCGATAAAGCTCAAGGCTGCAAATTATGTCTAGTGATAGCTCACAAAATCTTGTGAGCTAAGTACTATTGGCCTACATTGTTTCAAGATGCATACAACTAGGTACATAGGTGTGAACTATGTCAACATTTCATAGGAAGCCTAATTTGGATTCTCTTCTACTCAAGTTGTTCATCATTGAAGAACCCTTCTAGCAATGGGGTATTGACTTCATTGGTTTCATCAATCCACCTTCTAATGTAGGACATGTTTATGTCCTCATAGTCATTGATTACTTCACCAAGTGGGTGGAGGCTATTCTAGTAAAGCATGCTACTTTGAAGGTGGTGTGCAATTTCCTCAAATAAAATATCATTTCTCGATTTGGTGTTTTGAAAAAAATCATAGAATACAATGCTACTTCATTCTCATCATATGAGATCACGTCATCACTTTCTTTATACTATTACTGTCAAGGTAATGGTCAAGAAAAATCCAACAATAATAAATTTTTCACTATCATTTGGAATTTGGTAGATGAGAACCAAAGATCATGGCACAAAGTGTTGTATAATGCTTTATGGGAAAATAGAATTACCCCAAAATAGGCAATAGGTATGTCACCTTTTCAACTCTTGTATGGGTTGAATGCAAAAATCCTAATCACCTTAGAATTTCTTGCACAAAAATTGGCTAAGGCCATAGAAGACAAGACATTTGACAATGCTCTAGATAAATGCATCATGTTCCTCACCAAATTGGAGGAGAAGTGCATTCAATTGGTGGACCATATTGTGGAACACCAAGATCAAGTCAAGAAGATTTTTAACAAGAAAGCAAAGTCTCAAGATTTCTAGGTTGGAAATCTAGCTCTCTTATGGGACAAGAGAAGAGATTCCAAAGTTATGCACAGGAAGTTTGATTCACTGGGAGAGGACCTTTCAAGATTCACCAACTTTGTGGTGAAAATAGTTTCTTGCTCACATACTAAGATGCCACTCCATTTTCGATAACACATTGAGGAAATAATCTGAAGCACTTCACCCAGTGAGGCAATAGATGAGTTTTGTAAACACTTGTATAGTTCTTGCATCTTTTTATTTTTGTGTCTTTTATGTCTTTTTGTTTTGTCGCCTAACTCTATGCCCAATGGATGGATGAAGGCACTTAGATACTGGAATTCTTCTTTCTTTGATCATTTCAAAGAGTGATCAAAGGAAGCTCCCCAATTAGAGCCAGCTATTATACTCAAATTCAGTTGAGTTTCATTCATGGGATAACCCCTACAACACATGTTTGTTTCATAGCCCACACAATTTAAGCATGCAAAATGAGGTAAATTACATTGGCCCTCCTGTGTGGTCCCCTAGCCTTGTAATGTCATTTCAAGCATTCCCCCTTTTCTGTCTTGTCAAAATTTTTATTTTGGTCCAAGTTGTAAATGTCATTTTTAAGTAAGAATTTTTTTCCTCTTGCAGGAGTGCTAAAATTCAACACCCCTACAAGGAAAATGCAAAAAAAAACAAAAAAAAACATGCAAGTTCAGTGTTTTTTTCCAACCCTACATATCACTCACCTTTTTGAGAATTGCACGGGCATTGATTTTCCCACCCCTACAAACCCAGCTTCACACGAGTGGGCAATTAATGCAAGATTTCATTTATGATTTGGGGGTTTTTAATTATTTTTTAGTTTGTTTATTTTTCATTTTGGTTTGTTTGTCACCCTCCCAATTCCTCTATATACCTCTAAGAGTTCGTTGTTGTTCGTGATCATTCAAGCCAAATTATTAGGGTAGATTTGGAAAATTCAACAGGGGTTTGTCATTTTATTCTTTTTATCTTCTAGGTATGTTGCTCGTAGCTTTTCTTTTAAATGTTTTTAGTTTATGTTTAAATCTTTTAGGGTTTCATATTTAAATTTTTTGAGTATAATTGTTTGAAAAATAGTTTTTAGCTTAGGGTTTGTGAATTTTAGTTGCATTGTTTATTTTTTATTAGCAATAAGTCATTCTTACTGTTCACACAAACGCTAGCCCTACCCATAGGTTTGTGGGTTTATTTGTTAACCCCACATCATGATTCTCATTTTAAAGACATGAATCCTTACATCTCAAGGAAATCATTTGAATTCTTATGTGAAAAACCCTACGTAATTTCTTTGTACATTGCAGGTATTAAACCCTGCAATGCACAAAGGGGTATGTGATTAAAACCTTCAAAACCTTCCCATGACCAACCTTTGTAAAACTACCAAGTCATGGGTGTTTGATTTCACTGAATGTATAAACCTAATTCAAACATTGGAATTCCTCATTTATCCATGGTTAATGTTTTTCTTCATTTCTATATGTTGAACCAAGCCCTTGTTCTCGATAACATGAGTGGATAATTTCTTTGGTCATGTAGAGGACACTATTTGGTATTTTTTAAACATTCATCATCGGTATTTTCCATCTAAAATGCATTAGTTCTTCACTTGATGTTTGATGTCTAGACATCAAAAATTACCACCAAAACATAAAACCCAACTAATGACTTACCCATTTGTCTTATGTGAGGTCAGGATTTTCCTAGGAAAAACCTAACCTTAACATGTTCCATGTTGAGGTGGTGTTTTTCACCACATGAACAAAGATGAAATATAACCCATGTATATGCACAAGTGGGATTTTTCCTGCTAGTGCATGAAAATTTTGTGCAAAGATGTGGGCTTGGTAAATTTTTTTGACCCAATATAGAGAATAGCAATTTTTTTCCTAAAACTTGCAAATTCATGAAAAAATAATGATCTTGCACTTAAGTTTAAATTATGCATGCAATGTTAGAGTTTTTAATCTGACTTTGCATAAACGAAGTGATCTTCCATCTACAACGTCGACAAAATTCAATGACTTTGCACAACTTTTGCAAACTTCATTTTAAGCTTGTAGATGTGCTAAATTTCAACACAATTACATACTGAGCACCAACATCCACTTGCACAAGCGCTAAATTTCAGTGACCTAGCACTGTTTTGCAAAATTTCTCTAACACTTTGGAAATTCTTCTTTTTTCCAATTTGATTGCTTTCACTCTATTTTTCACTTCCATCACACTCAAGTCCCAAATTTTAGGCAATTACTCTAAATTTTCCCCTATTGCAGTTTACAATATGTAGATTTCTCTAACACTGTAAAACCATGAATTTGTCATGTTGTTTCTTGTGCATGTACTTTGAGACCTTCTCATCTGCATTTTTTCAAGGATACAATTTCTTGCCAATGTTAGATCCCTCTCCAAGTAAGGGAAAATAAATGAAGTTAAAATATTAGGGAGTGTTTCTGCCTACCTCAGTCTCATCAAATATATACGAGATCAAAGACACTGAAATCAGGCATGTTGACATGTCTGAGTTTGTGACAAGAACTCAAAAGTAGTCATTAGGTGAAGGAACGAGGTGCATAGTGCAAAGTAACATTCGGTTGGTGGCCTCTTTTCCTATTGCAACACATAACCCATATTTTTTCCTTCAAGTTTCTTCACATTACAATAGAAATCACAAAAGTGTAAGGGATTCCAATGGAAACATTGTCATAAGGTTAGATGTTAAGTTTATTGACAAGGCCTTCATATGTCCAAGCATTGACAAGTATGTAGAAATCACCAATGAATCTACATAGGAGTATGATAAGGATTCAAATTCTACTAAGATGTTAATAAAAAATTGTTGAAAACCCTCAACAAACTATCTCAAGATGGCTTGAGAGTTTCCCACATATTCACTTCATCGAAGAGGTGAATGATCTAATCACTTTTCTTAGTAGAGTGCAATGTTTGCCTGCCTCTTCCACATTTGAAGACTAGATGTGTTTATACTTAAAGATAATTAAGAGGGGAAAAAAATAGATCTTTTGGATCTAGCAGATTAATGATGTCATCCATGATCAATTGTTCAAGGTGCACACCACATTAAAATTCTACATGACATCCTACTTGGTGTATGTTGTTGCAACTATGAGAAATTTTATTGGGTTGACAAAAGAAGGAAATGAAAGCGTAACTCCAAGCTATAAGTATTTTCCATAGACTACCCTTGATGGAATCATTCACCATTTTTGAAGAGTGAATGATGCATTCTTTTCACCATTTATGTGTGCTTTTGATCCTAAGATAGAAAGAAAAAGAGTATCGGATGAAGCTTGGGTAGTTGTAAACAAGTATGGTTGCCTCTACCTGTAATTCCCTACTTTCAAATATCTAAGAGTTGGTTGTTTTGTGGGATATCCACACATGTTCACATGGTATCCTAGTGAAAAAAAATTATTTATGGAATTTTGTAGGAAAATAATTGTAGTGCATAGCAAGCAAATGAAATCCCACAAACCAAGATTCAATTTTTTATTAATTATTGGTAGGTATTCTATTTAGACCTCTTTGAAAGCCAAAGTTGTTGAATTTGAGATGTAGTTGGTCACATTGAAAATGTTCAAGAAAAGGCTAGATTTTTATTAACGAGGTATGAAGGATCGGATCAAGAAAGCACATGTTCATACATAGGATTAAGGATGTATGGGCTAACTATAGGTTTGAGGAAGAAATCAAAAAGTTGGATTACTACAGACTCACATTAGAGCAGATTAAGGAGCTAGATTTAGTGGATATTCCTAAAGGCATGGAAGACGATGTTGACATCTTGGACCCCGCCTATGAGAGGAGCAACATTCAAGGATCCCCTTTATCCCCCATTCACTAGTCACAAAAAGAGGTAACTTCAATTTGAGAAAGGTTTGAACCAATTCTTGCTAACACTAATGTATGGTTAAAAGAAAAGGGAATTCCATTGAAACACTTTCTCATTGGATCGGAGGAGGAGTCACAAGATCCTATAGGTAAGAAGTTTAAATTGAGGATGAATAACAAAAATGATGCTCCTAGTTCTAGAAGGCCTTCTAAGCCCAAGATCAAGTTTGTTGTTAAAGGAAGTAATAAGAAAATTAAAGAAGTTATAGAAGGGCCATCTATTGAAGGACAAGAGGAATCTATTTGAGATGAAATGTAAGAAGAGGAAAGATAACATGAGGAATCAAAAATGTCTCCTCATGAGAATATTCCTGAAGAACCATATATCTCCTCTTCTTTCATTTCTACTACTATGCATACCCTCACTCTTGCTACAATAGCTAATCAATCCTTAGCATCTATTATAGTCACTCCTACAATCATTATTCATGTTCCCCCCATAGTTTTAGTTCAATCCATACATTCATCTCCCTCGGGATCTATCTTTGAAAGTCCCAAAAAAGGTTTCGAAAATGTGTTAGATTCACCAATGTCTCTACCAAGTCAATCATCACCTTCATTTGACTTAACCTCTCATTCTGACTTTGATCAATTCATGACTAATTCCATGCAAGTGTAAAGTGTGGAGATTCCTACTACTATTCTGACTGAATTTGTTCCTATTGTTACAACAAATTTTGTGAGTGCAACAATGAAGACTCAAACCATGGCTACTAATCTAGAAAATAGTTCACCACTTCCACCTTGGCTCTCATCTCAGAAACCTAAGACGAAGAAGGAAGTCATTTCCCTAGATGACTTTGACTTTTTGCAATTAGCACCTATAAAAAAAAGACCAGGAAGAAGGCAAAGACCCTCTCCAATTTGTTGCTTGACAAGGAAGGTAAAAAGTATGCGAAAGTGGCACAACCTCCTCCAAATAAGACTATAGAAGATGTGGATTTTTTTAATATTATATCACAAGAGTGGAGTTGGAGAAGATTACTCATGAGAGTACAAAAGTGTATGCTCAATCCAAATTGAACTCTCTAATCAATAAGTTTGATGCAGTCAATAAAGTGAAGGGTTAGTATAAGGCCAAGGTATAACAATTAACCATAGTATTGTAGAAGATTTATACCCAATCTTCTGAAACAGTTGAACCTATGTTTGTGAGAATTGAAGAGCCAATCATCCAAAAGGTAGAGAAAGTAAATATAAGGGTAACAATAGTCAGTGAATTCCTAGATCAGATGGTTGCACAAGGTACTGAACTCTTGGTATCATCAATAAAGAAACTAGAAAAGATGGAAGCCATAAAGTCAAAATTAGACAAAAGTGATGATGCTTTTTCTCAAGAAAAGGAAGATATGGAAAATAGTTTGTAGGATTGGGTCAAAATGGAAGAGCTCAAGCTAGATACATTAGTGGAATCTAGGATTATTCCCAATCAAGATATGTATATAGAGGTGAAAGAGACCATGATACACAAAGTAAATGTATCAAGGATTTGATCGATGACTTGCAAAGTGCTCGCAAAGTCAGTGAGGACAACAATTTGAACCTTTTCAACATAGTTGAAGAGCTTCCTTGTAAGTTGTGTGATGATAAACAAAAATACCTCTCTTTAGATACAGTTATCTAGGAATTTACCAACATGATCCAAAAAGAGTTTAAAGATCAATCCTTTTCAGTGGATTCAATGGATAAGTTGCTAGATATTTAGTTGACCTTGGATAACCTAAAAGTGTTTTTAGGAAGGCATGATGAAGCTTGTGATAAAGTGAAGGAGTCGATCCTCAGAGTCCTTGCCATTGCCAAACATATTTTAGACCCAAATAAAGATGAAGTTCATGCCATCATGAAGAAGTATGATGATTTTTTGATGAAGGACATTGAAGAAAGTTGATATTGCTTTTGTTTAATTTTTCAATATTTTTATACTTTTATGTAATTAGTTCCAAATAATTTACATGTCATTTTCAAAATTGCAATTACATGTAAAAATAGAGAAGTCCCAAATCAAATTGGACTCTCTTGTTTGAATAAGTCAAAGTAGCTTTTTCTTTTCCTAGATTAACTCTCAACTCTCCTCTATATATATGAGGAAGTTCTTTTGTATTAAGGACCTTTTGATCTTTTGAAACTAGATGTTTCGATTTTGAAGAGCATAATTGAAATCTTTGAGTTGAATGTGCAAATTTGAAATTTATCAATAAAATAAGCAGATTGCCTCCAACCTTTGTTGTGGAGCATGTTTTTTATATGTGAGATTCTTCTTATGTCATTCTTGTCATATTATCTTGAAGTTGATTTATAAGTGGCATGTTATTGCTTTATTGAAATTTTGGATATAGTATTGATAGACTTTGTGCTATCATATTGCATTTTGAGCTTTTGTGAATTTGGTTTAGAACATGTAGTCTTTGAGCTACAATGTTTAATTACATTCTTGTGTATGAATCATGTTAAGAACATGTAGTCTTTGAGCTGTAATTTTTAACTATATTCATGTAGTTACTCTTTGAATCATTTTGGGAATAGCTTGAATTCTTTGAGCTTTAATTTTTTGCTCTTTCTTGTGTAGTATTTATATTACATTTGGAACTATCGTGGGAGAGTGGCTAAAGACAATGTGCTTCTGTGGACTTTCTAAGTTACTATCATTCGCTAGTACTTCTGGGTATCGACTATTATTGCTCCAACTGGTTTTATTTAAGGATATCATTGTAATTTGTTTTGCTTATTGTGAAAAAAGAGAATATGCTAATGGAGACACCCCCCATGGATAATCATAGTGTACATATCTTAGTTTAGTTTCTAGTTGATTTTAGTGAGCAATAAGAAGGGAGCCTCCCCTTTATGAGAGGAGAGATTCATATCTCATCATAGTTGTAGCTGAAATCCATATTTTTTAATTTATAAAAGAATTAAAAAATATCCATGCCCAATGGTATTGTTGTGTCATGTGTTGCTCTGTAACTCTTTTTCTTTTCATAGTTTATATGTTTGAAGCTAACCTATGTGATATCATACTTTTCTTCTAAAGGTTATCTAGGAGCTGAGATAATTAAGGTTTTAAGTTCTTGTGGAGGATATATATAGAAGATCAAATTCATTTGTGAAGGTGTGGTATGGGAAGGAATAGTAACTGAGCAATATGTTGAAGCTAAAGTGTGTGAAGTTAGTGTGAAGGGTTAATTGTCCAAAAAGGGGATTGAAACATCAACACATGTTGGATGCTTCTTCATAGTAATTCATAGTCTTATTTCTCATTATAATTTTCATGTACCCTGCTCTAAGACAGTGAGTCTCATCAGGTCCTTTGTATCTTACCATAAGGTTGTACGCCTTATTCTACAAGTCCATAGGTAGTGAGCCTTAAAAAAATTTATAATTCTTGTTATTGTGAGTTGATCCTCATTGGGTTTTCCATGTAAAAATATTGGTGTCTTTTGTATGGTGCATGTTTTCTCTTTTGCTCTATTGCATTCTATGTGATGTGTTGTTTAATCTACAAATTGAAATGGTTAAGTTTTAATATATGTTGATTCATCCCCCCCTCTCATCACAACATTGTGTTCAACATAAATAATGCAAGATGTGTTTGGAATCTTAAAGACATCAACTAAAGGCTAGGGTGATTTCAAATAAAATAGGCTCAAGGGGCTAGGATAAGAAAAAAATAAAATGGATTAAGGATGGGAATAGTTGTATAAAGTACTTCAAATTGTTGAGAACAAAGAATGTCATGGATTTTTTGGGTCCAACCAATCATAATGGTAGCTAGTTTCATGATACTGATGATATTAAAAATATTTTATATAATTTTTATAAGAAATTGTTTATAGCTAAGGATAACACAATCTATTCTAGCCAAGGCCATCAACTATGTAAAAAATATTCCAAACATTATCACTAAGGAAATAGTTGTTGACCTAGAGAAAGGAATTTCCAAAGATGAAATTGTGAGTGCCATATTGTCCCTCCAAAATGGTAAATATCTAGGGGTTTTATGTTGGTAGGAAGAAATATAGCCAATTTGGCAGATAGATTAAATATATTTTTTCAATCTTGTGGTGCAAAAATCTCTTATAAATCTATTCCTTTAAGTTGGTCTGAAAAACCTCTTTATTGGTTCTCCAAGTTTAGCTAGCACAGGTGTGGGCCTAGTAAGATGTTGAGATATTTAGGTATTCCTTTCTTTGTTAATCCATCTAAAAAATATATGTGTAATGGGTTGTAAGCCAAGATTGAAAATAAATTGAAAGTTAGAACAATGATTACCTCTCTAATGCAGGGGCATCGAAATATTTTGTTTGAATTTTTCTAATTGCCTCCACCACCACCATATTGAGCATTGAGTTTAAATTTAAAATTGGATTTTTGTTTTGTTTTGGAGGAATCAAACTACCTACCCATAAGCTCATTTAATGAGCAACACCAAATAAATGACATAGAACTAGCTGAGTTGGAAATTTTGAGTTTAAAATTAGTAGTAGTTGTCAAACATTAATGACATTTTTTAACATTGCCATGAATTTAGGTGGGATTCTGAGATAAAGTTTCAAGAATTTTGAGGATTTTTAGAGAGAGAAAATAGAGCAATAGAAGAGAGAGGACAGAAGAGAAGAAAAAAGGTTAGAACAACAAAAAATAGAGAGGAATAGAAGAAGGTACCTAAGAATAACAGAGCATAGCAAAAGGAATGTTTTGAAGTAGCTAGAGAGGATCATAACCGACAAAGAGGAAGAAAAGAGACCTAAAAAATTATTGCAACAACTGTAAATGTAAAATGTAATTGTGACTATTATTATGTTTTGAATTTAATAAAAAGAGTATTAGTTATTCTCCTCAAGATTGTTGATTGTTGAAACTGAGCGTAAGTTTGTGAGTGTTAAAAGTGTGGAAGTTGTTTTGAAAGTGTGAACTTTTATTGCAAGTCTAAATTATTTTATGATGTTGAAATTGTGAACGGTCGCCTACAACCATCACTATAACTACCTGCAACGACAATCTGTATTTGACAACAACATAGTTATTATCTTTGTAGTTGATTATATGCCTCATAACCCTTCTATTTGACTTGCAACACATGTGTAGACATCTGTAAAGGTTGTGTGAATTTTCTTACATCAACAAACCTTCCTTTTCAACCTATTAGCTCATTTTTAAGTGTTTTCAAGGCACCTACAGGGAGGTGGGTGCAATCAACATGGTGTTAGAGCACAACTACAACTCTAGAAAGAAAGTTAGTTGGTTGAGAGTTGGGTTGAAGGAAGCCCTTTGATTGTGACTGTGGGTTTGTCCCTATAGCAATGGATAGTGCAACTAGGAACACTGCAATAAGAAGGAAAAGGAAAATAAAGGTGATTTGGAATAGCAAGATGATGCCAAAGAGAAGGATGGTAGAGGTTTCAGCTTTAGAAGCAGTAGGAATAATAGATTAGGTATTAGAGACTCTAAGGGTAATTCAAGCAAGAATGTATGTAATAGAAGGTAGAATGAGGAGAGGTAGATTACATGAAGATAGTGATAGTGAATATAATGAAGAAGGATCAGATATGGCTATAAAAGAAGGTGAAAATACAGACGGAGATATGGATTTTGGAGAAAGAATGCTTATAAGAGGTATTTCCAACATTGGTAAAGGAACAAGGATGGAACTATGTAGCTTCTTAGAAATTTTGGAACATGATGAGTTAATTCATTAGATAATAGATATGGAGGAATACTTTGAGTATGACGAAGTAGAGGACCCCAAAAGTGTGAATATTTCTCAAACAAGGTTGAAAGGTCATGCAACACTTTGGTGGAAAGAGGTACAGGCTGAGAGAAGAAGAAATGACAGAGATAAGATTACTCAGTGGTATCAAATGGTAAGTAAGATGAAGGTTAAATTTATTCCTGGAGATTATCAACTTGAACTTCTTAAGAAATTGTATAATTTAAGACAAGGGGATTTAAGTGTGAAGACCTATAAAGAGGACTTTTACAAAATTTTCATAAGATCTGGCCATAATGAATTAGGCCATGAAAAGGTAGCAAGATATGTTAATGGATTGAGGCTAAACATTCAAGATGAACTAATTATGACAAGGCCACTAAATTTTGAATAACCATACCAATATGTACAAAAGGATGAGGAGAAAATGGCAAGAAAGTAATGAACAAACAAAAGTAGAGGTGGATTTAGAAAAAGAAAAGTGTAGCAACAAAAAAATTAGATTCATGGTAAGGAGGCCAACCCATCAAAAATTCAAAAGGAGAAAGATAAAACAAGATCAATACCATACCCTATGAGAGTTAGAGGTGGATATAGCAAGGGCCAAGGGTGAGGCTTCCAAGGCTCATGTTTTAATGATGGAAAATTAGGCAATAGATTTTATGGATTACCACAACGTGGACTGAAAGGATAAAGGAGAACAAGGGCAATAAGTGCATGCATAGTAAAGGGGGGTAATGAGTCTACAAGATTTGTTAGTCAACCAGATGAACCTAAGAGAGGAGAAGCACTTATGATGAAGAGAAAGTTGTTGAAACCAGCCAAGAGAGAAGATGAACCTATCCAAAGAAAAATTTTATTTAGAATAATTTGTAAATTAGGTGGAAAATGCTCCAAGGTTATCATAGATAGTGGCAACACTGATAATTTAGTTTCAGTTGAAATGGTGGAAAATTTGGGGTTAAAAAGGACAACTCACCCTACCCCATACAAGGTGTCATAGTTACAAAAAGGGCACCAAGTCTTGGTTGATCAACAATGCTTAGTGAATTTTCAAAAAGACACTTATGGAGATGAGTTGTGGTGTGATACCATGCCTATGGACATATGTCACATACTCTTAGGGAGGCTATGATAGTTTGATAGGAAGGAAATATGTAATGGAATACCAAACAAATACATTATGGAGAAGAATGGAAGAAAGTATACTTTGACGCCATTGGTAATTAAGGAAGAAGAGGTGGAAAGTGGTTACAAGAATGTTGCTACTAGTAGGAAAGAAAATTTTGAACGAGATTAAAGGGGAAAGACAATTTGCAATAATTCCCAAGGAGCTACAAGTAGATGCAATAAATAACAATAGTGACACACCCTTAAAAGTAAAGGAGATGTTAGAAGAATATGAAGAAATTGTATCCAAGGAATTGCCAAAAGGACTACAACATAGGAGGAGAATCATCACTCATATTGATTTGATTCCAGGAGCAAGTTTACACAAGGCTTCTATAAGAGAGGGGGACCAACCATGTCAAGGCTCTAGGTCACGGAGAGCTGAGAGCGGAGGGCTGCCCTAACTTACCTCACTCTAAAGGGATGTTTTGAGACAAGGATCGAGAATGATGGAGACTATAATGTACTTCTGTCACTCTACAGATCCTAAGCTTAGGTTTGGGCTAGGTGAGTTGGTTTTTGGATTCGGTATTGTGCCTTAGACAACTCTTTGTCTGAGGATAGCAGTGCAATTCTAGGATGATAGTGTGGTGCATTGGCATCTCTCGAGCGTGCTAGTGTACGTACGATCAAATAATAGTGAACACAATACAAACTTCCTAAAAACTAACTAAAATCCTAGCTAACTAATCTAGATGGTAAAAATAGAATGAGAAAATATAGGAAATAGAGACTAAAGTGATAAAACAAGTAAATGAGAACTAGGGTGACAAAGATGATCTCATAAAGCGCATGTTTTCCAGCTAGCTCCACGAGTACTTTTACCTACACATAAGGAAGAATGGGAAATTTTTTGGAAATGTATAGGGATCTACCTTAGTTAGACCCCCGTTTTGGTGTTTCCACCTCCATGGACAGCCAAATAGCAATACGATAGAAATATGCGATAAAGAGGAAAAGAAAGTAGAAGTTGCAATAAACACTACAAAATAGTAAAATGCTACTCAACCAAATCACAAAGGAGAGGAGCAAAATGTTACAACCTCCACCCAAAAATTCACTAGCCAATGGAGGAGAATACGGACTTGGCAAGGTCACCACAGCCTCAACTATGATGAAGGGAGGTCACACAAGACTCTAAGCCCACACTGTTATGGCTTGCTTCACACTCGGTATGTGGAGTTGATGGAGTGCTGCTACTGCAATAAAGTGTTGAAATGTTTCTTGAGAATGAAGTGAATGTTGTAAGTGCTAAGAGAATGCCAATATATTACTTAGAGAGTGAAATGAGATGGAGATGGATGAATTTGAAGGAGAATTGGGAAGGATCTTCCATTTTCAGGGTTGGTTGGTTGAAGAGGGACATTACAAATTGACCCCAATCAAAAGTGTAACTCCTCTGCTAACTTTAGACGTAGGAATCCATCAGGGATGGTAGTGTGTTGTATGGATGTCTGTGCATTGTGTGTGCATCACCAACAAATATTCTCTCATTGACACAAAAAGCAGATGCCAAGTGGAAGTAAGAAAGTTGGGCAATGTGGAATTTCACCTTCGGATTTGATTTTCTAAGGTGAGGTTGTGTAAAAGGGGAATTGCAATGGGTACAAATTCGCTCCTATATAGATTCCTATAGGTTGATACCTGCAAAAAATGAAGAGGTGAACAAGCAAGAGCAGTACCTATTGGAAGGAGGATTGATTACAGAAAGCCTTAGCCCATGTGAAGTACTAGTTATGTTACCATAGAAGAAGGATGGTGAATGGAGAATGTGCACTAACTCAAGAGCCATAAATAAAATAGCAATAGGGTATCATTTTCCTTTTCCATGAATGGATGATCTCATTTTTCTTGCCAAGTTCATCTCACCCCTCATTGGGAAGTTTGATTCCTTTACTAAGGACTCTAGAAATTTCATCGATTTCATTCAAGATAAAAGGGTTGAGGATAATGACATCCTTGTTGGTTTTGATGTCATATCTTTATTCACTAAAGTTCTCATGCACAACTCAATTGAGTTGGTCAAGCATAAAAGTAGCCTTGAAATTGCTTCTCTTTTTGAGCTTTATCTTTGTTCCACTTCCTTTACCTTACAAAATGTAGTTTATGAGCAAACAGATGGAGTTCCCATGGGCTCTCCCTTTTCCCCTGTCATAGCCAACCTCTTTATGGAGTATTTTAAGGAAGTAGCCCTAACTCCTTCCCTCTCAAGCCTCATTGGTGGAAATGCTATGTGGATGACACCAATGTGTGTTGGCCTCATGGTTCCAATAAACTTAAAAAATTTCACTCCCACTTAAATAATTTGGTTGATTGCATTCATTTAACTAAGGAACTTGAGTCTAATAATCAACTTCCTTTTCTTGATATTCTCATCATTAGAAAAGAGGATGGCTCCCTAGCTTGTCACGTGTTTAGAAAATCTACCCACATTGACCTCTACATGTATGCATCCTTGCATCACCATCCCACCCAAAAATCTAGTGTCCTCAAAACCCTTACCACCTGAGCCTTTTACATTTGTGATAAGGATCACATCAATCAAGAGTTATCCCACCTTTACAAAGTTTTCAAGCTTAATGGCTATCACCACAAGCAAAAAATTAGAGATTTCAACCTTTCCAAAAGAAGAGTGAATCCCATACCCAAACCTATTAGACCCAAAGCCTCCCGATTTTCCACCCTCCCTTATGTTGAAGGCCTTACTAATAAAATCTCTAAAATCCTTACCAAAAAAGGTATTTCTTGCACCTTCAAGCCCATCTCCACCACTAGAAATCTCAAATCTTCTACCAAAGACCCCTTACCTCCTCTTGTCCACCCTATCATTTACAAAATTGATTGCTCCTATGGCATCCCTTACATCAGCAAAATGGGTAGATTGATTAGCACTAGGCTCAAGGAACATAGTGTTGACATTAGACATGACCATATCACCAAATCTACCCTAGCTAAACACTCCACCACCACTAAGCTCCACATTTTCCTTGAGAACACCCAAATGATGGTCAAAGAAGAAAATTCCTTCAAAAGAAAACTCCAAGAAGCCATCACCATCAAAAATCATACCACCAATCTTAATTGTGACAAAGGATGGCACAAAAGCCTAGCTTGGAAACCCCTCCTTAACTCACTTCATTTGAACCCCGCACCCTAGATCTCTCTTCCCCCAATTTTTCTTTCATGCCCCTCCCCCTTGCCTCTCCTTATCCTCCTCCTTTCCATTCTTTAAATCCCTTGAGTGCCCTTCCTATCTTTGCTTTTTAGGTTGGTGTTTTTTTCTTATTTGAATCCTTTTGTGTCTTTACATTTTTTTCCTAATTGTGTGTGTGTGTTGCTTTATTCTTGTGTATTCAATGTTTCTTTTATTTTTTAACCTATAATTTATTGTTTTCTTATATATTTTTTGTCTTTTATATTTTTTTGAGCTAGTTTTTTATTGTTGTGTGTATACATTTATTTATTTGTTCTTTGTTGTATTTAGCATTATATATACATATACCCAGGCTTGCCTATTTTTGCTTGTTTAGTTCAATTTTTGTGCCCTATTTTTTCCTTGCTTGATTCATTTTCTTTGTTATCTTTTTAATTTGTTAGATAGAGAAATAAATTTATTTATTTATGTTGCTTTATAAGAGGTGAGTTTTATAAAGATGTTGGAATTTAACCTGGCCAACCCCCAGTTGAGATCACAAAAGAGGGATCGCATCCCCATGGATTTAGCACTACATCTTATTTATTCATCCATGGTCATTCTGGACCATTGAAATCACTACCTACTTGACCACAGTCCAAACCATTACTACTTAGACTAAAAAACTACACCTAAACAGCAACCCAGCTATGCCTGTGCATTTCTCATATTTTCCCAATTCAATTTATGAGAGAGAATCTTGGCAACTATTGCCAGTTGGGAGTTGGAACCTAATTTAGCTTGAGGGCCCAACATATCACTAATTTCCTTTAATTTGGAAATAACCTTTTCCTTTTTCTACGCTTTGAACCTTTCTATTTCCCATACATTCTGTTGTTGCATATTGTTGAAAGCATCCCCATTTTGGCAGCTATTCCTCTTCTTTTTCCTTACTATTTTCCATTCATTTCCTTCATCCGCATCAGTTGAAACCTTTAGATAATGAGATGGAGCATGAGAGGAGAAATGCTCAACTACTCTAGTATGAGTTCCTTCTTCTGCTACCATTGGGCCTTGAAAGGTAGCATCGTTGCCATCAACATAGGACAATTTTTGTTCAATTCTTGATATTTGAGGAAGCTCATCAAAAAAATTCTCCATCTTGTTTTTGGCATCAATTTTTGAGGAACCACAATTTTTGAGTGGGTTGAACACTGAGCAATTCTTTGGAGAAGCATCTTTCCACTAGGAAGTCTCCCAATTTTCTTGGGCTTTTGCAATTGGGCACTTTGCAGCAATGTGTCCAATTGTGTAACATCTTCTACATCTAAAAGTTAAGCCTTCATAATCCAAAGGTTGCAGCCAGTAGTTACCATTCACATTCAGGTTAATCTTTGCTGGAAGGGCTTTGGATATATTTATCTCCACCAAAATCTTGGAGAAGGTTGTATGAATGAAATTTCCTAAATCTGCATCTGTGTGAATGAAGTTACTAAGAGAGTTTCCAATGGTTACAAAACAAGATTCAAACCAATAGTGTAGGGGAAGATTCGAGAGGCAAACCTGTATTGGCATAATTGAAAATGATTCACTGGTGGGATCAAAGTTGGGGTGCCATGATTTTAAAAGTAGTGTGTTATCTCCCCAATTCCATGTGTGGCTGAGGATGGGATTTTTGTCATGCTTGTTGTCAAAAAACATTGTGAAAAAACCTTTTGCACTAGGGTAAATCTCTAAATTATTTTTCATTAAAGGGAGCCATGTTTTGGATATCCACTCATGCAGACCTAAAAGGCTAGGCCAAAATTGACTGAACCTACCAATTAACCTTGTAAGATAGGGGGACCACCACGTGCAAGGCCCTAGGTCATGGAGAGCCAAGATGCAGAAGGCTATCCTAATTTACCTAAACTTAATGGGGTGTTAGGATATGAGGATGAGAATGACGAGGACTATAAAGTACTGCAACCACTCTACAATCTCGAGATTTGAAATGAGGCTAGGTGAGCTAGTTTTTGAGCTCAACACTGTATCTCGGATAGCTCTCTATCCAAGGACAAAAGTGTGGTTTCGAGACGAAAGCGTGGCACGCTGGCGTCTCTCAGGTGTGTTGGCATCTGTACGACCAGAGGACTAAAAGTACAATGTAAACTATCAGAAAAAAAGCTAGCAGCCTAGCTAATGACTTCTAAAAGAGAAAAATAGCACTATGAAATATGAGAAGTACAAATGAATGTGATAAAGAAAATATACCAAAGCTAGGGTGACGAAGATGATTTCGTAGAAGAGCCTATTCACCAGCTAGCTCCATAATACATGTACACCTACACACAAAAAGATGAAAATTGTTGGGTGGTTGTATAGGGGTCTACCTTAGTTAGACCCCCATTTAGGTGTTTACACCTCCATGGACAGCCAAGAAAGCAAGTATGATAAAGAAAGTACTATAATAGAGAACACCAAAAAACTACAAAATAGTAAGTGTGCTTACTGAACCAAGTAATAGAGAAGAGGAGAGGGAAGCTTACCATCTCCACCAAGAGCACTCAAGGCTACTTGGGGGAGAAAATGAGAGTACTCAAGCCTCTACTGCAATGGTGTTGTCCTCAACTTGATCTATCAAAGTGATGGAGTGAAGTTATTGTTGCAATGGAGTGCTTGAAGTGCTTGGAATGAGTGAAAGTGAGCTTGTGAATATGGTGAAGAATTTCAATTGAATGCTTAGAGGCTAGAATGCTTGTTGAAGGAGTGAATTTGAAGGAGAGAGTGAATAAAACAACCATATTTGGGTTGGTCAACTGAAGAGGGCATTACAACTTGACTCCCAATGAGAAGTGTAATGCCTCTACAGGTTTAGCTGCAAGAATCTGCTAGGGACGTAAGTGCGTCGTGCAGATGTCTGTGTGCTGCACGGATGTCCCCAATAGAAATGCCTCCATAAACACTCAAAACGAGCACCTAGTGGGATGAAAGTAGCAGGATTAGGTGTAATTAAGTCTTCAAACTTGGTTTTCTAAGGTGGATAAAGGTAAAAAGTGAATTTGCATAAAGGGTGCAAATTCACTCTCATACATTTTCCCCCACTTTAGCGAGCATGAGTACTAATCAGTGCTCAGTAAAGTAGATCAAGGAAGGAGTAAGGTTAGAAATGTATACCTAAACCATCAAGGAAGCAAACCACGATCTATAAAACCTAAAGGTTCAAGGAAATCGAAGGACTTCATAGCTGCTCGAAACTATGAAGTTGAAAATACAAAGCGTCTTATAGGTCCATAGACCTGCAAGGAGGCAACCCCCAATATCTCTCACATGAAGGAAGCCTCGTGAAATAAGTTCCTTATAGGCCCATAGACCTACAAGGAAGGTGTTCCCCATAAACTCTAGCATGGAGAATGCCCCATGAAGTAAGTGCCTTACAGGCCTTGTGGACCTACAAGGAAGGTGTCCCCCAAGAACTCTAGCATGGAGGATACCTCATGAAGAAAGCACATTGCAGGCCTGCAGACCTACAAGGAAGGTATCCCCCAAAAACTCTAGCATGGAGGAAACCCAAAGGAAGCACCCCACAGGTTCTCAGGCTTGCAGGGAGGTATCCCCCAAGATCTCTCACATGAAGGAAACCCAAGAAATCAGACTCTATAGAGTCGGGAAGCAACCATGTAGGAAAGTAAGCAGACAGTCATACAAACCATCAATAATTGGATGTCTTTCAAAGGCATCCCTTGATAACCCTTCAAAAGAAGAGGGGTCCACTCAAGGGACACGCTATTTGAAAAGCAAGGTCTAGTCAAACAACCCCCATGCTAAACACAAATGATTTCACTCAAGATAAGATCTTTCAAAGGAGGTCACTCGAGAACTCATCGTGAAGAAGGGGGTCCACTCAAGGGATGCATGATTTTAAGGAAGATGTTTTCTTTCTTAGATTGATCCATCATCAAGGGAATCCTTTCGAAATATGTTCACTTCATCAAGGAATTTGAAAGGAAGAACATGCCCCTACACGAGGGGAAGGTCAAAGTTGTTCCTGCTTCAGAGGAAGGTTTTCAAGTCCTTTCTTTACGAACCCATGATGAAGGAAACATGTTCCATTAGTGTTCTAAGTTGTGAATGTGGTTCTGAAGAAAGGTTTGTGAGGATTTTTGAGAAAAGATCCATTAGCGACGAATGCATTTTCTAAAAATTGAAGTGTTGAAGAAAGGGCGTTGTCACACGAGAGGGACAACTCAAGCAAAGAAGATAAAGAGAAAGAAAAAGAGAAAAGACAATATGAACAAAGGGCACAAGGGGGATCTAGTTTATTGGGGTTAGATATGTCCAAGCTCATAATAGATAATCATAATGCAAGGTGAAATATCATCAATCCCCAACCAGATCAAGAAGAATGCATGGAAAACAAAGTAAAAAATAAAAATTGGGTCAACATGGAAGGAAATCCTAAATGCCCCCAACACTTTGCATCGTCCCCAATTTATCGAAAATCAAAAACAAACATGGAAGAATGATGATACAAATAGAAGAAGGTTTAAGACAAAAAAACCACGCTTGTATCCAAGCACCAACAAGGGTGACGAGGGTCATCCAAGCACAAATAACATGATTACGAGGGAGCACATCACAAAACATACACACACACACAAAAGATGAAGAAGAGGTCTCCTCCTAACACTAGTTGACCAAGATTTCATTTGCTTCCCACTCTAGGTCATCGTAGGGGGAAGGAGTATGAGCCTCTAGTGATGCGATGTTAAGAGGAGGAGCATCCGGTCCTCTCGCAACAAGGGCCAAGGAAGAAGGCCCTATAAGGTCTTCTTCATCGAGCTCTTTTGGAGCTAAGGTCAGTGACTTTGTGAAGATCACCTACAAGGGTGAGACTTGATCCATGAAGTTAAAAATGCATCCTACAAGAGCGTCATGTTTAACTTTAGTGGATGGGGTAGTGGTGTATGAATGCTCCAGGTGTGCTTGCACCAACCTACTAGAAGACTTCTCTCTATCTTCCACCAAGAACCTGACAACTTCTAGACTCTAATTTGACTTAGATCATTAACTAATCCTTGTTTCAACTCTACCACAAGAGTCTTACTCCTTGTCCTTCACCTTGGAGGACTTAACACCATTTGAATTTTCTATCTTCTTCCCAACACCTAGAAGGATCTAAGTGCCAACTTCATTATCAAACTGGAACTGCTTGCAGGGGTGTTAGAGACATTGTTTTCTTGTATTTCACATCCAATTGAATACATCTTGGAGGGTCTTTATTCTTCAATCTACCTGATCTCAAGATTTTTCCTTGAAGAGGCCTAATCCTTGTAGTCCTTACCAGTCATTTTTTTTCTTTTCTTGGTTAAACTCTCCAAACAACCTAGCAAATAAATGGCACTTTCAGACACCCTTTTCAATCATTTAAAACATTCACAGGGTTTCAGACCCCTGTCTCCTTCGTACAATAGATTCCTACAATCTAGGGTAAAAGGGCTAATAGATCTAATTCCTAGGGTTACACTGGTTTCTTACTTCTTTCTTACACAAATGGATTGGATAGACCACAATCATTTTATCATATCAAAATATGACTAAGACCTGCCTGAAGCCGTACTGTTTTCGTATTGTACCCTCTACCCCTGCCTATACTCTTCAATTATCACTCTCAAACCTCTAACCGGACTGTCCTAGCTCACCTAGGGTTTGAGTTTAATAATCCTTGCTCCATTCCCTATACTTCCTACTGCTAAATATATATAAGTGATTGGCTCCCCTATCATTTCAATCCAATCTCAGGGTGATCCCGTGGTTAGATTTCATGGGGGAACCATTTAAAAAACTGACTGCTCAAAACAGAGAAAACAAACCCTCTACAATCTAATTTATGAATTCAAAACAACAAATATACTCTAAGCAACCTTAATACAAAATGAAAGTTACTCAAAACTATCCTATGAACACAAATACAGTGCTAAATCAATATATACAATGCCTTTGATACCACTATTTCTCAAGGTACTTGGGAAAACACATAATTCTGCAATACTTCTATTCCACACAACAAAACTTGATTACAAAAGAAACTAATTGCTTCTCTACGAGCCACACACCTACATAGATGCCTTTTCCATCTTTCAAGGGAAGTTGATTGATCCCATACTCCTGATTTTTAGGGATTCCAATCCAACTAAGTTGCATGCAACATAACAATGTTGTCATGCAACTTTGCAACAACATTTTGCAACTTATCATTATGTCATGATCCTAAATCTTAGGACCTCTAACTCCTTGATTTCAAACCATCAACTCCCTCAACTACCTCTTGGCATCTTCTAACAACAAGGATGTGATTATAACACATTTAAGGCTCAACTTTCCAACATAAGCTGTCTAAAGCTAAATAAAGCAACATTTAACAAGAATGATTAAACAAAGATGAATCTAGTCCTAATGACTAACTCACCACACACAAGCAAGACCTTCTAAGGTCCAAATTAGACACACTAATACCCTAACTTGGCTAAGGTCAGGTACAAGCCAAAATTGAACATAACAAACTGGAGTTTAGCCTAGGTGCTCCTGCACCATCCTCCCCAAAACAAAAGATTTCAATCCACCCTTGGATTGAGCAAGTTGAGATCAATGCCCAACTTCTTGAACTCTGATTCCTTGATCCACACTGCATCAACATCAGGTTGGCCATGTCTTTTAATCAAATGTTCTTTGTACTCCTTGGTTCTAGTTCTCTTATAGACCCTAGTATCCAAGATACTGTCAGCTTGTTTGACTGTGACCGGAGGCAATTTAATTTCTCCCACATCTTGGATGACTCCATGGATGGTCTAATCCATGTTTCGTGGTGTTCCTTTGTGATGCACCAAATCTACAACATTGAAAACAGGGGACAGTCCACTGTCATCTGGTAACTACACCTTGAAAGCATTGTTTCCATATTTCTCCAAGATAGGACATGAACCTATCCTTTTCATTTGCAACTTATGAGGGACTCCTTTCTTCAGTCTAGACTTTTTCAAATGCACAATCACCAAATCTCCAACATGGAACTGCACTTCTCTTCTATGTTCATCCACCTTAGTCTTATGCTTCATGGTATTTTCTACCAATTTCTTTCTGACTGTATCATGAATCTCCTGCATTGCATAGGAAAAATCATCAGCATACCCACTTCCCTTGACTCCATCCTTTAACTCTCTCAGCTCATAGACACCTCTAGGATGTAGTCCATAGACCATCTCAAAGGGTCTCTTCCCTGTTGATCTATTGACAGTATCATTATAGGCATATTCAGCTTGCCCAATGAATTGATCCCATTGTTGACCATACTCCTTGGTCAATCATCTTAAAATATTCCCAAGAGTTCTATTTACAACTTCGGTCTGACCATCAGTTTGGGGATGGTATGTAGATCCAAAGGATAAATTAGTGCCCAATCTTTGCCAAAGAGTCTTCCAAAAATGACTCATGAACTTAGTGTCTCTATCTGATACAATGCTCATTGGTAATCCATGAATCCTTACTATCTCTTTGAAGAAAAGAGAGGCTATTTGACTGGCATCATTGGTTGTTTTACATGGCACAAAGTGAGCCATTTTTTTGAATCTGTCTACAAACACATAAACATTGTACATGCCTTTCCTTGTCTTGGGTAACCCAACTACAAAGTCCATACTCAAGCATTCCCATGGCCTAGTAGGGATAGGCAATGGTTGGTATAGGCCTTCATTTGAAGAAGTTCCCTTGGCCTTTTGAAACACCATACAACTCCCCACATACCTCCTAACATCTAGGTTCATGATTGGCCAATAGTAAAACCTTTGAACAAGTTCTTGAGTCTTGGTGATCCCAAAATGACCACTCAATGCACCATTATGCTTTTCTTGTATCAAGTTCTCTCTAATATAACCTCTAGGAACACATAGTTGATCCCTTTAAACAAAAGTTCACTTTGCAAAGTATATTTAGCTTATTTACTATGAAAGTGATTCTTGTATTCAGCACATACCTTATAGATGTCTGCAAAATCTTCATCATCTGCATATAGATCCTTGAAATGATCTATCCCCATGCTCTTCAATTGAATTTCCTGAATTGTGAGGACTCTTCTGCTCAAGGAATCTGCCACGTTATTGAGAGCTCCTTTCTTGTGCTTGATATTGAAGGTGTAAGCTTGCAAGTACTCCACCCATTTCATGTGTCTGTGACTCATCTTCTCTTGTGAATTCAGGAAACTAAGTGCTTGGTTGTCTGAATACACTATGAATTCCTTGGGAAGCAAGTAGTGCCTCCACTTTCTTAAAGCCTGGACCAATGCATACATCTCAAGGTCATAAGAAGAATACTTCTTCTTGGCTTCACTTAACTTCTCTGAATGAAAAGCCACCGGTCTACCCTCTTGACTAAGAACAGCTCCAATAGCTACATTGCTTGCATCACACTCAATGGTGAATAGCTTCTCAAAGCTTGGTAACACCAAAATAGGTTGGGTAGCTATCTTCTCCTTCAACAACTCAAAACTTTTGTTAGCTTTCTCATTCCATACAAACTTAGTCTTCATTCCTCCTTTTATGGTATCCAACATAGGAGCACAAATAGCACTAAACTATCTTATGAATTTCCTATAGTATTGAGCAAGACCATGGAAGCTTCTTACCTCTGTTGCTGTCTTTGGAGTAGGCCAATTGAGGATGGCTTCCACTTTGTTGCTGTCCATCTTCAAGTTGCCATGTGATAGCACAAATCCAAGGTACACCAGCTCTGTTTTGATGAACTCACACTTTTCCAAATTGATCATCAACTTCTCCTCCTGTAGCCTTTTGAAAATCAACTCTATCTATTGGAGGTGTTCTTCTCTTGTTTTGCTATAGATTAGTATATCATCAAGATACACTACTACAAATTTGCCAATGTAGTCTTTAAGAATTTCATTCATGAGTCTCATGAATGTGGAGGGGGCATTAGACAATCCAAATGGCATTACTAGCCACTCATAGAGACCATCATTGGTTTTGAAAGTTGTTTTCCACTCATCTCCCTCATGTATCCTAATTTGGCGATAACCACTCTTTAAGTCTATCTTGGTATAGTACCTAGCTTCACCTAGACAATCCATGAGATCTTCAATCCTAGGGATAGGGAACCTATACCTGATGGTTATCTTGTTTATGGCCCTGGAATCAGTGCAAAGCCTCCATTCTCCTCCCTTTTTAGGTGCTAAGATAGTGGGTACTGCACATGGACTAATGCTCTTTCTAATAAGACCTTGGTTTAGGAGTTCTTGAATCTACCTAGCTATTTCCTCATTTTGTTGAGGAGTCATCTTATAGGCTACTTTGTTTGGTAGGGTAGCCCCTGGTATCAAGTCTATCCTATGACTTATGGCTCTCTTAGGGGGTAATGTTGCTGGTTGACCACTACTTACAATGCCTTCATAGGTCTGCAACAATTTCTGTATCTCCTTGGGTAGCTCTGGTTTTTCAGTTGCTTTCTCTTTGCTCACCTCTCTTGGCTTTATCATCATTGCATAACCAACTCCTTCTCCTTCTTCCAAGGCTTCTAAGAACTCTTTTTCACCAACCATGAGCAGTTTAGGACCTGTTGTCTGCACTTATGTATCTTCTACTAAAGACTAAATTTTGAAGGTTACCTTATCTTTCTTGAAAGTATAGGAGTTCTTTGCTCCATCATGCACAGCTTGGCGATCAAATTTCCATGGTCTACCTAGGAGAAAATGACATGCATCCATAGGTAACACATCACACAAAAATTTATCCTTGTACCTACCAATTGAGAACTCCACCCATGCTTGTTCATTCACCAAGACATGTTGACCTTTATTGAGCCATGTGACCTTATAAGGATTGTTGTGGGGTATCCTTGTCAACTTCAGCTTGCTAACTATCTCCTTTGACACAATATTGTCAGTATACCATGAGTCAATGATGACTCTACATGCTTTCCCCATCATCTTACACTTTATCCTAAACAGGGACCTCCTTTGGCTTGGTTTTTCTTTCACCAGCTCCTTGATCAAAGTTCTCCTCATCATGAGGTTCTTGCCTTCCTCTAAATTCAATGGTACTTCAGGATGTTTATCTACTACAGTTGTCTCATCATGAACCAGGTTAGTTCTCTTGTCACCTCCATGAGAAGTACTACCTTTCTCTGGACATCTATAGGCCGGGTGTCCCAATTGATTGCAGTGGTAACATTTCATGTTAGTGAAGTAGTTACCTCTTCGTTGTCCACCACTTCTTCCTCTGGAGTTGGAGCCTCTTCCTCTACCACCTCTACTAGAGCTTCCTTCTTGCTACTCAAAGTATCTAACTTCTCCTTGGGCCCTTGGTTCTGAACTCCTTCCACCATAACCACCTCTTTATCCTCTGTTGTCTTTCCCTTTACCTCTACTTTTGGGGTTTTGCTCTTGCTTCTTTTTGCCTTCTCCTCTATCTTTAAGGCCATTTGATAGCATTGGTGGATGGTTTTGAAGTTCACTAGGCTCATATCTTCTTGAATAGACCATTTAAGCCCATTCAAGTACCTTGCTAGCTTGATGTTTTCATCTTCAACCACCTTTGATATGAGGCACAATTTTTGAAACTCCTCGATGTATGTTTGGACATCCATATCTTTTTGCCTAAGATTGTGTCTTCTCCTATGCAACTAAACTTCATAGTCATCAGGTAGATAGGTCTGCCTTATTTTAGTTACCATTCCTCTCCATGTAACTATGGGACCCTTGCCTTCTTTCTCTCTTTCAACTTGTACAAATTTCCACCATGTGAGAGCTGCTCCTCTCAACCTTGACTTGGCCACCTTTACCTTTTGGGCCTCTATTATGCCATCACATTCAAAGTGATTTTCAATACTCTCAATCCAGTCCACAATTGAATCAGGGTCCATTTGTCCACTAAATAGTGGCACTCCTTCCAAAGCTTTGCCACTTAAGGCCTGCAGTGCCTTCAAGAAGGGTTCTTCAGCAAGAACAGGGTTAGGTTTTGGAGCTTCCTCCTCCAAGTCCTCTTCTTTTTCCTTTGCTTCTTGCCCTTCCTTCTATTCTATCTTATCCTTCACTTTGTCTGCTATTTCTTGGACTTCATCCAAGAGCTTCTCCATTCGAGACAACCTTTCTCTTAACAATCGATTATCCTCCTCTTGCTCTTCTATCTTTTTAGCTAACTCAGCATTAGTCACCATGGTTCTTTCCTCTGGTGTGTTCTCTCCTATTGACTCAGTGGGCTGCAACATCAATCACAAGCCTTGATCAAACAAAGGCTCTGATACCAATATGGTGTATGAATGCTCTAGGGTGTGCTTGCACCAACCTACTAGAAGACTTCTCTTTGTATTCCACCAAGAACCTAAAAACTTCTAGGCTCTGATTTGACTTAGATCATTAACTAAGCCTTGTTTCAACTCTGCCACAAGAGTCTTACTTCTTGTGCTTCACCTTGAAGGACTTAACACCATTTGAATTTGCTATCTTCTTCCCAACACCTAGAAGGATCTAAGTGCCAAATTCATTATCAAACTTGAACTGCTTGTAGGGATGTTAGAGACACTATTTTCTTGCATTTCACATCTAATTGAATACATATTGGAGGGTCTTTAGTCTTCAATCTACCCGATCTCAAGATTTTACCTTGAAGAGGCCTAATCCTTGTAGCCCTTACCAGTCACTTTTCTGCTTTCCTTAGTTAAACTCTCCAAACAACCTAGCAAATAAATGGCACTTTTAGACACCCTTGTTATTCCTTTAAAACATTCATAGGGTTTCAGACCCCTGTCTCCTTCGTACAATAGATTCCTACAATCTAGGGTAAAAGGGCTAATAGACCTAATTCCTAGTGTTACACTGGTTTCTTACTTCTTTCTTACATAAATGGATTGGATAGACCACAATCCTTTTAGCATATCAAAATATGACTAAGACCTACCTAAAGTCGTACTGTTTCTATACAGTACCCTCTACTCCTGCCTGTACTCTTCAATTTTCACTCTCAAACCTCTAACTGGACTATCCTAGCTCACCTAGGGTTTGAGTTTAATAATCCTTGCTCCATTCCCTATACTTCCTACTGCTAAATATATACAAGTGATTGGCTCTCCTTTCATTTCAATCCAATCTCAAGGTCATCCCGTGGTTAGATTTCATGGGGGAGCCATTTAAAAAACTGACTGCTCAAAACAGAGAAAACAAACCCTCTACAATCTAATTTATGAATTCAAAACAACAAATCTACTCTAAGCAACCTGAATACAAAATGAAAGTTACTCAAAACTATCCTATGAACACAAATACAGTGCTAAATTAGTATATACAATGCCTTTGATACCACTGTTTCTCAAGGTACTCGGGAAAACACAGAATTTTGCAATACTTCCTTCTATTCCACACAACAAAACTTGAGTACAAAAGAAACTAACTACTTCTCTACGAGCCACACACCTACATAGATGCCTTTTCCATCTTTCAAGGGAATTTGATCAATCCCATACTCCTGATTTTTAGGGATTCCAATCCAACTAAGTTGCATGCAACCTAACAATGTTGTCATGCAACTTTGCAATAACATTTTGCAACTTATCATTATGTCATGATCCTAAATCTTAGGACCTCTAACTCCTTGATTTCGAACCATCAACTCCCTCAACTACCTCTTGGCATCTTCTAACAACAAGGATGTGATTATAACACATTTAAGGCTCAACCTTCCAACATAAGTTGTCTAAAGCTAAATAAAGCAACATTTAACAACAATGATTAAACAAAGATGACTCTAGTCCTAATGACTAACTCACCACACACAAGCAAGACCTTCTAAGGTCCAAATTAAACACACTAATACCCTGACTTGGCTAAGGTCAGGTACAAGCCAAAATTGAACATAACAAACTGGAGTTTAGCCTAGGTGCTCTTGGACTAGGTAGGTTGCACCTGAGATTCATCGCTAGGCTCATTGAATGACTCGGGAGTAGTGACAAACTCAAGGAAAGCCGGGAAGTTGGTTCCATCACCAAGACATAACAAGTCAACATGGGGCCACCTTGTAGAGAAGGTGGGCTCCTCTTACGTCCTTCACTACTAGAAGGACCACACTCCATCTTTTTCTTCATTGGAGGAGACATACTCCCCACAGACAAGGCTAAAGGTGCAGAGGAAGAGGAGGCATGAACCGCAACAAACATAATCAAGGTATTAATCATATCCATGAGTTTAGAAAAGGTTGGATATTTGGAACATACATCAACAAAGGAAACTAAGTGATGAAAACCTATACCCCCTTAGGGTTAGGTGCATTCATACTCCTAACGGAAGCTGAAAGTAGTGCGAGACCATACTCAAGAGAAGTAAAAGGAAGAGAGAGGAGGACGCTACAGGAGGCCCTGAAGCAGGGGCAGTTGTATCTCCCTCATTCCTTTGTGAGGTAGCTTCCTTAGCTAAGAGAGCCTTTCATAGACACTTGCGCTTGTGCGCAAGGTAGTTTCTACAACTCTTTGAGTTGAAGGCTGAAGGATGCAAAGGAAAAGAAGGATCCTACTCAACCATGGGAACATCCACGACAACTGTTTTCGGTGGAGGAACAGATTCCTGAATAGGACCAAGAGGAATAGGTTGAGAAGCAACAAGGGGAGTCAGCTCAAGAGCCTCAATAGTGGGCCTCTTCCCATTCACTAGTTTAGGAGTAGGAGTGGTAGGAGGTCGCGGATCGAATTCCCTTTGAGAACCTTTCTTTTTTCCATATAAGTAGTATCATGGTCTAGGGTATTCATTAGGGAGATTTGAGATCCTGAACTTGGGCCTACACCAACAAGGAATCATCAGACTTAGGGGATAACCACTGGGATGACTCATCCATTACTATTCCCAAGAATGAGGAGAGGACGAGGCAGTTCAGGAGAAGGAAACCTTCTCTTTACCTTTACGAGAAGGAGAGGGAACTAGCATGGACTTTTCCTTTCCTTTATAGGAAGAGAAAGCAGTCAATATAGGCTTCTCCTTCTCTTGAGGAGAGGAGGAAACTAGTTGATTTATTATGGGAAGGGTTAGTTTCAGCTATCCTTGGCCCCCAATTTTATACTTTACATAATTCTTGTAAAGTAGGTCCATTCTCGGAGGAAGCAGACCAACTGAGGAGGGCCAAAAGTGATCCAACAGATATCCACCATGGGACACCAAGGGTTGATATCTAGTGTCATACACTACATACAATGTCAACAACTCTAGGTCCAACCTAGATGGACAAAGTTATCGAGCCATAAGGTTTGAGACACATACCATCATGTGTACAGATGGTAGATTTTGTTTCTTCATACTCATCCATTTGTAATGAATTTAATACTAATGTTTCTTCTATGATAACATTCACATGGCTCGCGGGGTCTATCAAGACTCTTGTCAAAAATTTACCATTGATGCGAGCGAGAATGCAGAGAGGCAAGGGTTTATTGTTTAAGGGAAAATCTTGTGATGTGAATGTAATGTTTGGTGAACCGGGTGCAGGTAGAGTATTAGAAGTCACCATGACCATGTTAACATAGGCCTTGGGTTGAGTAACAAAATCAGTGGAATCAACAATCATGTTAGCAGAGTGTGACGAAATAGGTCTATGTATATCTGCAATTCACTATTAGCTTTCACCAATGATTTGTTAGCATTTTTTTACTCCCATCGAGACGAATGGTATCATCCTCGATGTGGTCTTGTATCTCATGGTGTAGTCACATGCATTATTTAGTATCATTTCCATTAACTCGATGGTACTAACAATAAGTGCTCCCATCATGCCAATTAGGGTAAGGTTCCTTAACAAGCTTAGGATTTGACAAAGTTATGATCTTATCCTTCAATAGATTCTGGAAGATGGAAGAATAAGATTCTAATAACTTTGTGAACTTTCAGTTATGTCTGAGGTCATTGTTATCAACAATGGCAACTACATTCATAATAATCTTACCTTTCCCAAAGATTGATACGATGGACTTTCCCTCAATACGAGAGCACGAGGAGGATCCCCTGAACTAAACAATCATTTGCTGGTATTCTCGTAAGGCTACACACAAGTGTGCGAAAGAAGGGAATTTCATAAGGGTGAACTTCTCTTGCCAAGGCCTTTGTAAGTTCCCTATGAATACCTTTTGTACATTAGAATTGGGTAGCTGATACAAGATTTGTGAAAGGAGCACTTGGTAGCATGCTATGAAATCAGTGATTTTTTTGTTATCTCATTGTTTACATCGGACGAGATCTGAAAAGGTCATCTTCAGCCTGATCTTTGCTTGAAATTTTCCAAGGAATTGATTTACAAGTTTGTCAAATGAGAAGACAGAGTTGTTAGGAAAGGAACAGTACCACTCAAGCACTATATCCTTGAGAGATCAGGGAAATAGTTTGGCCATCAACGCATTGTGATGGAAGAAGTCTATGCATAGGGAATTAAAGGTAGACACGTGTGTTAGTGGATCTCCTTTACTGTCATACTTTTCAAATTTATGGATCTCCATTCCTTGGGGGAATGAAGTGTTGAAGATTGCAACTAACAATGGGTTGTGCCAGAAGAAGAGTTGGAAGATAAGTTGGGTTGAGGCTTGGGAAAGACTCTCTAACTAGCTCTACATCTTACTAATATTCCAAAGAAGGGTGTTCAGAATGGTGTCATTAGAAGATAGAGGGCCATAGGAACCTCCTCCAGCACCACCACCAAAGCCTCCGCCAAAACCATTACCAGAGCCACCGCCACCGATAGGGCCTCTGCCGGAGCTACCACCATGACATCCACTGGAATCGCCTCCACCAGTACCACCTCTGCTACTGAATCCACCACCACTACCAAAGTGCTGACCACTCATCCCGCCAAAGCCTCCAGCACTAGAGGTGGCAGGGGGGTGAAGCTAAAGCCTAAGGGAACCCTTTTTACTTTGATATTTTTGGGTCATTCAGAGATAGAAGGGATATTGATAGAGGGGACCGCGTCGACCATGTAAACAGATGTGGGAGGCATCAATACTCCTAACTATCATTCATGCTCTTTGAAAGAGGTTCCTTGTACAAAGATAGGATTGTTCAAAGGAGTACATGCTTTGGAGAGACCAATAAGGCTAGTCAAAAGCTCTATGCCTATTTGATCTTTATCCATCATATGTTTTAACTCACTAATGACCCAAGCGACTTTACATCTTCAGATTTCTTTCCAAGTGGTTTTCTAAGTCACCCAGTCCTTTAGCAAGGGTGGAGACATATTCTATAGGAATTTGAATGACCTCATTCTCATCTACTGATGATGGTGTAGGAGACGTAGGGGGAGTGGGAACGTGAACAATTTCATCAACGAATCCCATCTCATTCCTCAACAACTACTCCTGAATAGCTAGACCAATGGCAGGACCAGAGAAAAGGCCTATAGTGAAACCAATAGATTCCTTCATCCTTTCCATTAGGAGGTGTCATATACTTCTCCTAACGATATACCTAGAAGTTGTGGACTGGGTTGTACTGCTCATAAACCTTCACAATACTTAGGAACATGATAGTCATGAAGTACAAAAGAGAGGTCCCAACACCAACAGATGAATAGACATTGGTTCACACTGGGTTCACCAAAAATGTAAGAGAGGGGGACCACCACGTCTAAGGTCCCAGGTCACAGAGGGCCAAGATGTGGAAGGTTTCCCTAACTTACCTCAGCTTAATGGGTTGTTAGGATATGAGGATGAGAATGATGAGGACTATAAATTTCTGCAACCACTCTACAATCTCGAGATTTGAAATGAGGCTAGGCGAGCTAGTTTTCAAGCTCAACACTATATCTTGGATAGCTCTCTATCCAAGGATGAAAGAGTAGTTCCAAGATGACAATGCAGTGCATTGGCGTCTCTCAAGTGCACTGGCATCCATACGACCGGAGGACCAAAAGTACAACATGAACTATTAGAAAATAAGCTAGCAGCCTAACTAGTGACTTCTAAAAGAGAAAAATAACACTATGACATACGAGAAGTACAAATGAATGTGATAAAGCTATGAAGCATCTTTTCCCTAGTCATTTCATTTTTGGCTTGTCTAGAGGTTTTCAATTTTGGGTGTCCCCATGCTTAAGGAAAATTATTGGAAAGATCTCCAATGCACAATCATGTGGTGGTTGTGCAGCTTTCATATCACGTCTTCCTTTCTGGAGAAAGTTCAGGACACATGTTGACTTGTTGGGCATTCTCTTGGAAGCTATATTCATAAGCTTAGAAGTTTTTGCCTAGCTGACACATCACCTTTTCACCACGGGCAGTTTACTTCTACAGAGTGATATGTTTTGGGAGTTCATAGGAGCTAGTTGGATTTCTTCCTTTCTTCTTTTTATGATGATTTTTTGGGTCAATGCCTTAGGATGATATGACCAGTCAACAAGACCTCTTGCCAAGCTATTATTTCTAAGATTTGATTGTCCACAAGCTCTTATCTTTGCTAAATATCTAGAAGACATAAATGTAGTAGCTGAGAATTGATGAGAAAAGATTTTTGTAGCCTAACAAAGGATCCATGATCATATTGCAAGCTATCAACCGACGAAATTTGATAGTAATTACTTATGCACTGAGGCGGTGCTTTCTTCTTCTAGTGGCTATAAAACCAAGGCAACAACATAGTAAAGGGTTGGATTCCAAGTAGTAGTTTCTTGAAAAAGAAAAGTTTCTTTAGTTTTCTTTGGATTTTTAGAATTATTTTCAAAAATAAGTTGTAGAACTACTTTATTCTGGTATGTTATATCTATTAAAGTTTAAACTATTGTCGGATTGGCATTCGACCTCTGTTTCAAAGTTCATTTGATAGTTAAAGCATAAACTATTAAGGAGAATTTATTAATACTATGCATGTATGACCTTTTTCAAGCTTTCTTTCTTTATATTGTTGTTTTGAATGAAACACTGTGTCTTGCAAGCTAAAACTAGATTGTTTAAGTAGCAGATTGCTATGTTGTATGCTTGTATTGCAGAATAGTAACTTGGAAAAACTAGACTATGTCATTGGACTTCTCTATTTTTTCTGAAAGTTGTTATTTTATTATACTATGTTGTATTAGGAGATAGAGTTCATGTGATTTTTGAGATATTGTTCCAATAATTGTGAGAAGTCTTTATGTTTGATCGGACCTTAATGAACACTGCTTGTGCAAAAATTTGAAAGTCTACATTGTGCTTAAAGTTAGCATTTGTTGCTCGTTCTCTTTCTAAAAATGAAGGGTAGTGGCATTTTTTGTCTATTTATATCACTCATAGGAATGGTTCAAGTTTGAAATGTTGTAAAAGCTTTGGCACATTTCCTTTTATGTTTTATGTTTACATTTCTTTTTCCCCATATCACAAAACCCCAAAAGGAGAGGCGACTTTCTATAAAAATCTCGAAGGTATTTAGTGAGACGCAATTTTTCCCCCACTCGCTGAATTTCTCATAAGACTATCAGAGAGGCACAAGATTTGATGATCAATAGTTCTTTTTTTGGCACACCCAGTGGGATAGAAGTTTTCCAAATGCCTGATTAGAAGTCATAAATATTTCTTGAATCAGGCTAAGGAAGGAAACTAGAAGTTTCATGCCCAAAGTTCAAACAAGAGCATATTCGAGAGGTCATTTCTAGTACTCTCAGTTACTTGCCTCAACCCCTAAGAGGAGAAGACTTGCAGGTTTTGTATCACCTGTAAAGAGCAATAGAGTGAGAAGTAAGAGCTTAGTATATAGAGCTTTATCTACTCCACCCAGAGGATTAAATTTACAAATTAGAATACTTGTATATCTGATCCATAGAATCCTTTTCTCTATGGCTCATGTACCTCCCCCTGCTCCTAGGAACTTTGTAACACGGGATAGTGGTAGTCTGCTAAGACCACCCACACCCCCAAATGTATGACCTCCCATACTCGCTAATGCCCTCAAGGCTATTCATAAATTCTCCTGAGAAGATTTTAAAACCCCTTCCAAACATTTGCAAGATATAGTGAAGGTATGTAGGGTACATAAAATATTAGAGGAAAACGTCATGTTAAGACTATTGGCTGCCTCATTCAAAGAGAAAGCCCAAGATTGGTATTGACCTTTGGCCTCAGGCTCTATCCTCTCTTGGGACCAGCTTGGTGAACACCTATTCAAATGTTTCTCAGAAAAGGGAGACTGTTTCTCATTGCTACAACAACCGATTACCATCGAGAGGGCTCTGCATGAAGTAATGAGTGACTTTAACACCATATTCCATAAGACCTAGCAAAGGATCCCCGTCACTACTCAACCTCAAACCACCATGGCATTCATGTTCTATCTAAAGGCTTTTAAGGTCCTAACATCACAGTCATGATAACCTCTATGGGGGGGATATCTTGCCCAATGTATATGAGGTCGAAGTGTGCACAAAAAATAGTCTGATTGATGCTGAGAAGCTTTCGCCACAACCCCTGATGCCAATCTTTACAAAAATATTCAATGGTCCGAAGGGAGAAACCACTTCAAGCACTCCCATGACATAGTTAACATTGTCACTACACAGTTTATGAATGTGCATCCTACTACTCAAGCAAGTGCATCAAAATTTTCCTCAATGGTGGTGGATATTAGCAACATGAAGGATCTCATGTGGACTTTTGCTAATGAGTTGGTCATTATCAAACGACAGCAAGTGATGCCCCCAAAGCAGACCACACAGACCTATGATGGAGGGAAAATGTCTTATCAATAGAATCCATATCAAGAATTCTCCAAAGGAGGAAGTCAATAGATGACATCCACAAGCCAGATAGTTCTGATCACCATGCCATTACAGACAGTCAAGAATAGTTCGAATAAAGAATTAGTCTCGGGCCAAAATAATTTGGTCGAAGGTGAAAATGTTTGGTGCTTTCTGTGCAGTGATAGTCATATGCCCTGAAATTTCCCAAGGGGGAATATGTAGCAGAGGGTAGCAGAACAAAGAATCAAGGGCATGCTCCTAAATGTGGATGATTATGAGTCATCTGAAATGGAAAATGCACATTTTAGAGCACAAAAGCAAGGGATGTCCCTAAAGAAAGAGTTATACATAGCACCCGACCAAGCTCTTTTCTTATGGTTAGAAGAGGAAGAGGTTGTGTTTGAAAATGAAACTCCAATGACTAGTGTTCCACAAGTGCAGTCAAATTACAATACAAGTTCAAAAAGAAGGCTCATAGGAGAGTACGTACAACAAGCTTTGCCACATCCTCCGCTACGTCAATCATTTATGTCGACAAAACCGGTCTCATCGCCTATTGTCTGGCCTTTTCTGTAGTTGCACAACACATCATTGGAGGAGGATGAGATGACCAAAATGCCAAGCCTAGTCATGTCAAAATGATTTCTTTCAAAATTGAGAGAAGTACCACCATTTAAGCCCAAGGTCTAAATAGTCGAGATGCTTAACATAGTGGAGCAATTGAAGAAGGTGCCAGCCCATGTATGATTGTGGGACATCATATCAAATCCTGGACAAAAAATGTTGCTTGAAGAAGCTTTCAAAGAATAAGAGCAAAGTTCATGTGAGGATGCAGTTTAGCCAGGCAATCAAAGCGAAGACAATAGATCCTCACTGCCCCCGTAGGCTCTGAAAACTACAGCTTATGCAAATGATGTAGACAACACAAAGGAGAAAGAGGTAAGTAGAACAAATCCCACACATTTCTTTTTAACACTTGTAGTGGGAGATAAACTGTTGCATAACAATATGATTGATTCGGGGGCTAGCACCACTGTCATGCCAAAGCAAGTGGTGAATGCTTTGAAGCTAAAGTATGAACCTCTTGAAAAGGGAATCATGCAATTGGATGGGAAGAAAGTTCCAACTATTGGACTAATAAAGGACTTGTCCCTAACTCTTTTCTCCTACCCAAGCCAAATAGTTATGCAAGAAGTAGTAGTGATACACATTCCACCAGTCTTTAGAATGTGTCTATCAAGGGATTTCACTGCCAAGCTTGGTGGATACCTAGCACTTAATTGGTCCCACTTGATATTGAGAACCAAGCACGGAGAAAAGATGAAGATCATGTCTGAATCCTTGCATCCCGAACATATTGTGGATGATGCAAACCTATGTTTTGAGGATGCATATACCTCTTTTCCCTAGCAGGAGAGATATTGTGTAGAAATATCAGAAGAAGAGGGAGATACAATCAGATAGACTCTAGAAGAAGAAGTGTTGCTCAACCAAATCACCAATTCTGATCCATTTGGTAACTTCCACACAATAGGGTTGGGCACCTATGTAATTTTCAATGACAATCAAGTTTTTCTAAAAATGATCAAGGATCATAATGGATCTGATGACCCATCTGATAACTGTCTATGGACCCTATATTTTGATGATGCCAAGTGTAAAGTTGGCTCTGGAGAAGGTGTCCAATTAATATCCCTGATGGGATATGAAACTCTTAGAGCTTATCATTTTATGTTTTCATGTTCGAATGATGATGTTGAATATGAGGCTTTGGTCCATGGTCTAATCCTTGCCAAAAAAATGGGTGTAAAGAGAGTACAAGTTTTTAGAGATTCAGAGCTGGTGGTGAGCCAAGTCCACAGCCAAGCAATCATAAAGAACACCCGAATGAAGTCATATAAACATAGGGTATGGTATCTCATCGAGAATTTTGAAGCCTTCAACATACAAATAATTATTTTTTCACAAAATAGTATTGTTGGTCGGATGGTTCCTAATGGTCCACAATTTGAACTAGTTTCTGACTCGACAAAGCAGAGCATGGCACAAATCATTATCTGACTCGTAATTCTCAATGAGGAAGAAAATTGGAAAATTTCAGGTGACAACATTCAAGCAACCTCCAATTATCTATCACCAAAGATGGACTTACCCGAAGATACAAAGAATGGAAAATAAATTCTTTGAGGATTTGGGGGTGGTAAAGAACTTGACATCGGAAGCAATTGGAAATTGAAAGATGGAAGGGGTAATCCTTCCAAGAACAAGAAAAGGATAAAGGATCTATGCTTCAAATATGGTCTCAAAAGATACTACCTAGGAATATTTCAGTGTACTATTGATTTGTTGAATGGATCTTAATACATCCAATAGAGACAAAGGTTAGTCAACCTGAAAGATGAAATAGTCATGGTGTAGGAGCTCACCAAGCAAGCCAAATCCAAGACCATAGATGTCTTGTCCTTGGTAGAATAGATTTTATGGATGGTGACCAGATCAAGGATTTTCTCCCTCTTAGATAATCCCTCAAGATGCAATCAGGTCTATGAAAATGAGTCTAACCAACGTAGGATGACATTTACCACTAAGTGGGGAATGCTTGAATATTCAAAAATACCATTGGAACTCTTTAATTCTAATGCATATTTTCAATGGGTAGTAAGCATTTCCTTAGAAGGGTTGATCATCTAGACTATCCTCATAAATCTAGGTGACCCAACAATCTTTTCTAGATAAAAAATGATTGTTTTAATCATCAAGAAAAGGTTTTCCAAAAATACCAATAGTTTAGATTTTCTTTAAATCCATAAAAATGTGTCTTTGGAGTACCTCAAAGAAAGCTTTTTAGCTTCCAAAATTCAAAAGAGGGAACAACCATACAGCTCGAAAAGGTCCAAGCAACAAAGGGGTTGTGTTTCCTCCTAGGGAAAATTAATTTTGTTAGTAGATTCATATCAAATGTTATGAACATTATGTGGTTGGTCACCTTGATGTTTAGAGAGAACCTAACTTCTAAATGGACTTCCAAGGACACAATAGCTTTTGATGAACTAAAGGTGACCCTCTTCAAAACCCTAGTGCTGGTTAGCCCATATTTTTTTGAAAGTTTTTTACTTTACAAGAAAAGTGGCCAACATAAGGCAGTTCCTATGCTTTCTAGGAAAAATGAGAGGTACAATGAAGAGAATCCTATTGTATTCCATTCAAGGATCTTGAAAGGTTTTGAAGCCATTGTGCGGGGATACATCATCAAAGGAAAACTTTCCAATTTCATTAGAGAGCTAGCAGCCAGGTTTATCCGACTCAAAATTGTTGTCTAGCAATGCCCTAGTTGTTGTAAAGTCAGGAATGACATTTTTTGTCATCAGAAGCAGGGTTTTCTTGAAAATCTCATCAAGTTGCTACCCACAAGGAAACGAGGTAACAAGATCGACCAACAAAATTCTAATCAGGATAAACAGGCGTATTGGATTGAAGCAATAGAGGGATTGGCATAAAAATCTGTGAGCTGCTCTGTGGTCAGACCAAATTATTTCCAATCAAATTTTAAGGATCCCCCCTTACAAACTGGTGTACAAAAAAAGGGTGTTCGTAACCATTTCCATAAGAATTCCTACTTTATAAGTCATGAAAGCTCTGAAGATTAAAATGGAAAATAAAATGGAGGTACAGCTGAAAAAGCCTCTCAAGCTAGAGGAGGACAAAGGAAAATCTCAAGGAGCCACAATCAATTGCTAGCAGACGGCCGAGCAAGGGTTCGACCAAAGGGTTTCTAACCCAGAATTCAAAAGAGGGAGCTCAGTACAAAAGTATGAGAGGCATACTAAAAAACTAGGGCAACACATGAAATTTGAAGCAATATGGAAAAGGCCTTCCTGAATCAGTGCATACAAAGCAAAGAATGTGTATGAATTTAAAGAAAGGAAAGGCAACACTTTAGATATACTGGTGAATGGTATTTATCTAAAGATTTTCCATTAAAATGCATAGTTCTTTGAAAATTATTAACAATTATGTACCATATGTAAAAATTTTGTAGATATTTCAAAATTTTGAGAATAAACAGCACTAGAAGAACACCAAAGAAACAAAACATCGTATTATATTATATTCATTAGGAATTTACACATAATGTATGCCACAAGGCTCAGAATTGAACATGAAGCTCTCTCAAGCGAAACTCATCAGGAGTAATGGGTAAAAAGAATCAAAATGGAGGCAATGAGAAAAGACAGTAAAATTAAGCCTTTAGCCATCGTAGTTGAAGGAAAGGGCTCATCATCAGGTTTTTCTTCTTCTTTTTTTTCTTCTTTTTCTTCTTCTTCTTCATCAAAATGCAAAAAGAGGGTTAACACATGACACACGTGAGCCACACAACATAGACCTAGGGCCTACTCTCTATGAATCTGCACTAGAAAACCAAATTGCTTCCTCCAGGTGATACTCGAAACCCGCTCCATGCCATACTCTCGCAGAAGAAAAGTGGCCACTGGCTGAGACGAGCAACGATGTGTCTCAACATCCATGGTGCAAAAATTAGTTTGGAAGGGCAGCTAGGGTACGTCTATTCCATAATCCACGTGCCTATGGAGGTCCATAGCGCTCGAAATACCAATGTCATGGATGGCCACTCACACTATCTTGCCCATCCCTTCCATCAGTGAAGTTTCAAACATCTTCTAGAACAACTCAATTATAATGGGCTTGGACACATTCAGGTCTAGCAATGAGGCCACAAACTAGG
The DNA here is from genome assembly GCA_007258455.2 of Sequoia sempervirens. NCBI lineage: Eukaryota > Viridiplantae > Streptophyta > Pinopsida > Cupressales > Cupressaceae > Sequoia > Sequoia sempervirens. The sequence goes on along the minus strand of VDFB02026320.1, from coordinate 130,969,177 downwards.
AAAACACACTGTAGTTGCTTCGAAGCTGGTTTTTGTCGGTAATGAAGTCTGCACCAACTACCCACTTGAACGCTACCATAACAAGGGGGTCACATTTCTTCACTAGGTGCTTGATTCGGTCAGTAATGATCTCCCCCGTAAAGCAATTTTTCGATCTCCATGGAAGGAGTCAAATAGAGGTACCAAGGCCAACTGACATTCTGATAGGCAATGAATTATGGCGGAATGGGAATAAGCTAAAGGCTAGCTATCTTAGAAGACTATGTGTTCAAACAAATGTTGAAAAAGGTGGTGTAGCTATATATAGAAAAGGTGAATTGGCAAACCCAACCAACGAAATATCTATTTTTGGTCGAATGGCAATGGGAAGTTTTCAAACAGAATGGAGTGCAAGGTAGATAAATCATATAGAGAATCAGACATAATGCTTTAAGAAAAAAAATTGGGCGTTGGGAGTAAATTCCCTAATAAGATGATTGTTGACATGTGTCCTTTGTCATCATCAACTCCAGCTAGCCAACTAATGAGAAAAGACATGGATTAATGTGCTAAAACTCTAACAAATTGATGGTCGCATCTTTTTAGGAGTACCTTACATCACCTCAACACATTTTGAATGACGAAATGCATGCTTTTCAATGCAATGAATTTATTTATAAAATAGGAGGTGAGGAGAATGTACTAATTCCATCCTCACGACATTTTTGGCATTCCCAAGGGATACAGATCTGATGTTCATGCATATTGCCCCAATGTCAAAATTAAATGAACCAGCAGTAACGACATAGTCTTAACTACATGCACGAGAAAGAGAATTAATTGCACTCAAAAAGTAATTTTCTCTAGAGAAGAAAAAGGCAAGTGGTCGAGAAAAGCTCTATGCAACCTTCTCATACAATCATGGTGGACGCATCCACCTCTGGTAGGCAAGTTGTAGTTCAAAATAGACGGCTTGGTTACGTCGATGTTTTTGGGCATTTTTCATTCACTAATGCCCCAACACCAAAGGAATGACCATTCGAGCATTGCAAAAAGGTCCAACCTACTAAACACATTCAAAGAGAGGTGTTGCAAGACATCACTGATAATCTTTTCGACCCTCAATTGTCCACCAACCCTAAAAATCTTAGGGAAGGTGTGTTTCAGAGGATGTTGGAACATGCACCATCAAAGGATTTTGTGTTTAGACTCTGGAATAGTGGTTTGCCACAATTTGTGCTGCCTACTATACATCTGTGCCTAGAGCTGGTTGATGCATGTGAAAATAGGTTCAACAAAAAAATGGAATCTATTGCGAGTCATGGGATCAAGATTACCATTTCTGCAAAGGCTATACATGATATGCTATGTTTCCCTACAAGTTGGGTTGTCAAGACTTTTGATGAGGAACAAATGGATTCCCTATGGGAAGACATGTTTGGGTGAATGAGTTTCTATGAGGATGAAACAAAGGAGAAGCCGCAGAGAGGACAGATTCATTGGCCCCTTTCACACAAGGAATTTAAGAAAGATACACAGTCCATGTTCTCAATGTCAGCCTGGGTTTTTGGCATCGACAATGATGAGGAAGTCAATCCTTTCTAGTTTTCCTTAGGCCTTGTGCTCAAAAGGGAAAAGGTTCTGAGGCATTATGATTTTGCTAAAATAATAGCTAGGAATATCAAGGAACAGTTGAAGAATTACCATACCAAGTCCAAGTTCAGGTATTCTTCTGTTTTGGTTCATTTTCTTTTACATCAAAATTTTGAGTGATTGGGGAGGAATGTACCAGTATCTAGATTAGATGAAAGGGGTTGTCTCCAGCCATTTTTCTATGGATCCCTATACTTTCAAAAATAGGAGATTATTATCGATTTGCATATTATTTTCTGAGGCCAATGCTCCAGGATTTGTTGCCTTGCCCTATCAGTCATTTCTCTCAAGAGGTTATAGGATGGATGGAGAATCCACCTGTCCCACTAGATTATTTCCTGGGTGAAGATTTCATGTTTTTCAGGTTCCACAGATTTTCTGAGGAGGTTTTCCAACTCCCAAGATTTTTAACTGATAGGGTTTTTGCGTTGGAGGCATACCGCCAAGTATCTGTCGTTGAAAGGGTTTATGGTGCTAGAAGGAATAAAATAAAGCCTTACAATCTTCCTCTCATGATTGCTAAGAGTTGGGTAATACTAACTAAGCAAAAGGCGGAGGATGAGATCATGAATGTACTAGTGGCCTTGGGTCTGGTCCTCATTTGTGATGAGTGGGATTATAACCCTAATGGGATTTTCACTTTAAGGCATGAGGTTGGGGAATATTTACAAAGAAGAAGAAACCTAGATCGAGAAAGCCCAGAAGTATACATTGACCTAGCTCACATTTTGGAGGAATGACCAAGATGGTTAAGTTTCTATGAGCCGCAAGCGGGATACCAAAGGAATCTCCCAATAAACAAATCTCTCAATACACAATTGAAGAAAATAGGTTGGTTGTAAAGAAAGAAGTATGATTCCTAGAGATTCCCATAGGAGATGAGATGTCCAGGTGCCCTGTTCGACAAATTTTTGCTCAATGAGGAGTTTGAGGATTTATATGACAGGGAGGTTGATTCTAACAATAGCAATCCCAAGATGAGTCAAAAAATCAATGAAGAAAGGGTTCCACCTTAGGCTTCTAGACAACGGGAGTCTAATCGTCAGAGAAATTCAAGGCAAATAGGATCACAAGCTCCCTCTACTTCCAGCCCCTGAAATAAAGGAAAAGGGACCCGATGGTCTCCAAATTTATCTACCGCAACTATTGAAGGTTTGGTTTTAGGAGACTCTACAACTAGAGGATCATAACGTACTAGTTCTGGTCATTTGAAACAAAGAAGGATTGAAGACTTGGGTATTCCCAATGTGCTTGTCTAACAAGAAGAAGAAGTGGAATCTGTCATGCAAAATGCTTCATCAACCATGGCTCAGGTAAGTTTCACTCCCCCTCTTCTCCCTATTTCTGCGTCTCTAGTCAACCCCTTATCTCCTCCCATAGAAATGAATCCTCCATCCTCAACCCTCGAATTGATAATTCTGAATGTGCCCCCTACCATTTTTAGCCAATCCACTGATACAGTATCGCGTGCTGAGGGAGTGTCATCCACTGAAGTCGTTGTTGTGTCATTAATCACCCTATCAAGGCCCCCTATTGGATTTGCTGAAACCACCACTTTTCCCTTTACCCCCAATCCATTTGATAAAGGGAAAGTGCCTCTCCATCAACCTGTTTCTATTTTTACCCCTACTAGTTTTTCCCTTACTCAATTTGGCGTCTTGCCCTTTTCCATGATCACACTGCCTTTTGCATCCTCCCATGCTCACATGTCTGAAGTGTCCCCTACTGTCACTCTTTTTGGGCTTCCCCCTGGTGCTTCCATTGTAGCACCAAGTGTGAATGTCCCTCAAACCCTTCAGGGTCAATTTGATGCTACCAGACAGGCCGGAAATGCTAGAAAGCATAAAATATTGTCAAAGAATGCTGAGAAGCCCACTACAAAGAAGATCAAGGCCTGTTTCAATGAAGAGAAAAACTCTTAACTTATTACCACCATGAATCTGTTAGTCTCAAATCCCAAAGGGAAAATGCAAATGGAAGATTACGACACCCATGTTATGGGCCTAGACTTGAGCAAAACTCAACTACACGATGAGGTCTGGTCTAGAGAAGTTGAAGTGACTCGCATAAGGAAAATTCAAGGCCAGCAAGAGGATGCGTCTAAGTTTCTTGTAGATGTTCGAAGTGAGCAAGTTCAGCTTCGCACCGAAATTGAAAATTTAAAAGGAGAGTTGAATGATGTCTAATCCTAAAACTTTGATGATCTTCAAAGAATCTAGGTGGAAGCAGAGGAGTCCAGACAAGAGGTTGGAAGACTGAGTTCTAAATTAGCAAACACACTTTGAGAAAAGGGCCAAATGGAAGAAAATATAAAGACAAGGGAGGTTTGTTTCCATCAGGAGTTAGCTGCTTTGCGAGGGTCTGGACCCCTCCTTGTGATAAAAAGGCTGATAGTTATGCATTGGGAGTGGATCTCAGCTGGTGTTGTTGTTTTGGGACCCGTATTACAGTTTGTAAGGGATGTTCGGGAACTAAATGCCAAGGTCGGGCCAATGACCAATCATTTCATGCAAAAGTGTGCATCCCAAGTGGAAAATTTCCAAATTTTTATCTCTAAATTATGCATCACCACTAACCAGACCCTAAAAAGAGCAGGAATTCTCGATCGGTGAATTTCCTCTGTTAAGGCCAATGAGATTATAAATTGTCATAAGGTTGTGCCAGAATGTAAAGATTATCAAATAGTGTTGAATATGTAGGTTGTCAAGATCCAAAAAGACTTCGACATCTTGGTTAGTTTTAGTTTCCTTCCTCTTCTTTCACCAGATGAAGATGCGCTGACAATGGAGCAAGTCAATGATGAGGCAAGATCTAGGCCTTAGTGGACTTTCCAAGTTCAAGTGTCATGCCCATGGTTGATGATGTCAGGCACAAGATCTATCCTCTTTCTCAACTCTATTATCACTTGGGTGTGTTTTCTTCTAGATGGGGGGAAAACTATTTTAAAGAGATTTTCAATCTCGAGCAATTATACAAACATATTCATACCCTTGTCCTACCAACTGATGCGGATTGGGAAGCTCAGTGTTTTGCTCTCGTCAAACTCCAAGAACTAGAGGTCTAGGTTCGTGTCTTCACAAAGCGAAGACACTTGTGAGTTTCTAGAACTATGAAGCATCTTTGCCCTGGTCATTTTCATTTTCGGCTTGTGTAGAGGTTTTCAGTTTCGAGTGTCCCCGTGCTTAAGGAAAATTATCGACAAGATGCACAATGCGCCACATGGTGGTTGCATAGCTTTCATATCTCTTCTTCCTTTCAGGAGAAAGTTCAATACACATGTTGACTTGTCAGGCATTCTCTTGGGAGCTATATTCATAAACTCAGAGGTTTCTGCCTAGCTGACACATCACCTCTTTGTCGTGGGCAGTTTGCTTCTTCTATGGAGTGATATGTTTTGGGAATTCGTCGGAGCTAGTTAGCTTTCTTCCTTTCTTATTTTTATGATGAGTTTTTGGGTTGGTGCCTCAAGATGATGTGATCGGTCAACAAGACCTCTTTCTAGGCTATTATTTCTAAGATTTGATCATCCACAAGCCCTTATCTTTGTTAAATATCTAAAAGACATAAATGCAGTAGCTGATAATTGATGAGCAAAGATTTTTACAGCCTAACCAAGGATCCACAATCAAATTACGAGCTATCAAGTGATGACATATGGCAGTAATTACTTTTGTGCTGAGGCAGTGCTTTCTTCTTCTGGTGGCTATAAAACCAAGGTGACAACACAGTAAAGGTTGGATTCCAAGTAGTTTCTTGAAAAAGAAAAGTTTCTTTAGTTTTCTTAGGATTTTTAGAATTATTTTCATAAACAAGTTATAGAACTCCTTTATTCTAGCATGTTATATCTATTAAGGTTTAAACTATTGTCGGATTGGCATCTAACCTCTATTTCAAAGTTCATTTGATAATTAAAGCATGAACTATTGAGGAGAATTTATTGAGACTATTCATGTATGTCCTTTTTCAAGTTTTGTTTCTTTATATTGTCGTTTTGAATGAAACACTATGTCTTGCAAGTTGAATCTAGATAGTTTAAGTAGTGGATCTCTATGTTGTATGCTTGTATTGTAGAATAGTAACTTAGGAAAACTGTACTATGTCATTGGACTTCTCTGTTTTTCTGAAAGTTGTTATTTTATTATACTATGTTGTATTAGGAGACAGAGTTCATGTGATTTCTGAGATATTGTTTTGATAATTGTGAGAAGTCTTTATGTTTGATCAGACCTTAATGAACACTGCCTGTGGAAAGATTTGAAAGTTTGCACTGTGCTTAAAGTTAGCCTTTGTTGTTTGTTCTCTTTCCAACAATGAAGGGTAGTGGCATTTTTTGTCTATTTATATCACTCATAGGAATGGTTTGGGTTTGAAATGTTGTAAAAGCTTTGGTGCATCACCTTTTCTATTTCATGTTTGCATTTCTTTCTCCCCTTATCTCAAAACCCCAAAAGAAGAGCCGACTTTCTATAAAAATCCTAGAGGTATTCAGTGAGACATAATTTGTCCCCCACTTGCTGAATTTCCCAAAATACTGTCGAAGAGCTACAAGATTTGATGATTAAAGAAAGAAAATATACCAAATCTAGGGTGATGAAGATGATTTTGTAGAAGAGCCTATTTGCCAGCTTGCTCTGCAAAGCACATACACCTACACACATAGAGAGGAAAATTGTTGGGTGGTTGTATAGGGGCCTGCCTTAGTCAGACCCCCATTTAGGTGTTTCCACCTCCACGGACAACCAAGAAATCAAGTATGATAAAGAAAGTACTATAATAGAGAACACCAGAACACTACAAAACAGTAAGTGTGCTTACCCAGCCAGTAATAGAGAAGAGGAAAGGGAAGCTTACCACCTCCACCAAGAGCACTTAAGGTTGCTTGGGGGAGAAAATGAGAGTACGCGAGCCTCTACTGCAATTGTGTTGTCCCCAACTTGCTCTATCAAATTGATGGAGTGAAGTTATTGTTGCAATGGAGTGCTTAAAGTGCTTGGAGTGAGTGAAAGTGAGCTTGTAAATGAGGTGAAGAAGTTCAAATGAATGCTTAGAGGCTAGAATGCTTGTTGAAGGGGTGAATTTGAAGGAGAGAGTGAAGAAAATGACCATATTCGGGTCGATCAATCGAAGAGGGTGTTACAACTTGACTCCCAATGAGAAGTGTAATGCCTTTGTAGGTTCAGCCACAAGAATCTACTAGGGATGTAAGTGTGTCGTGCAGATGTCTGTGCCACACAAGCGTCCCTGACAGAAACGCCTCCATTGATGCTCAAATCAGGCACCAAGTGGGATGAAAGCAACGGGCTTAGGTGTAATTAAGCCTCTAAACTTGATTTTCAAAGGTTGATAAAGGCAAAAAGGGAATTTTCTTAAAGGACCTGCAAATTCACTCTCATATAAACCCATTTTGAGAGAAAAATTCTTCATTTTCACACAATTCCTTCACTAAAGTAGCATCAAGCTCTAATTCCATCAGTTTATCTTAACATAGAACAGGTCACTTATTGATTGTACCTAGTTGCTTTGGTTTAAAGCCCGACAGAGGAATGCCCTCATAATGCCCATCCAACCCCCTTCCATTTTTAAAAGCATTCACAAAAGAGTCTGTAGTAGATCTGACCTTAAAGACACCCCCAAGAATATCAATAGAACCAACAATATTCTAGCATGAATTTTTAACCACATCCAAAATGGGGAGATTTGGCTCAAATTTAGCCACCGCATTCATATTACTCTTGTTTTTGTTGAGCACTTTGGCTTGGTCAGCAATGTCCCCAACCAAACTGCCAGCCAGGGAACCATTGGCATTAAATTCCCCACCATTACACAAACCATCACTGACTCCTTTGTAAGTCACAAGAGGATGAAGGGAGTTTTTGGCCGAACCATGGGATTTTCCATCAGCCACATCCATATACATTATGTGTGAGCTCAGAACTGGAGACATAAACACCGCCATGGGAGACCAAAACATTTCCAATATTGCTTGTAGCCCCTAAAACCCTAGAAGTGTAGAAATTTGACAGCACCATTTTGATACAAACTATTTATAATTTTTTTAAAAAAAATTATAATATATATTTTTATCCTTCAACATATACATATATATAATATTATTATTTTTTATTCTATATTTTTATTCTTATATATATTATTATTATTCTTTTCTTATTATGTTTATAGACATATTATTTTTATGCTTAGATATATATATATTATTTATAGATATATAATATATTGTTCTTAATTTATTATATATCATTTTCATGTATACGTTTCTAATATCATTTTTTTGCTTAGTTTCATATATAATATATATAAATATTTTTTCCTTTCTTTTGTGCTATATTTTTTTGAATTTCTATGTGTACCCTTTTCTTATTCATTTCATCTTATTTATATATTTTTTCTTCTCTTTTTTAATTGGTTGCCTCTCTCATTAATTTTCTCTAATTTAATTAAAATTTGGGGCACTGTTGATCACTCATTGCCCACCACACCTTTTTATTTATTTATTTGTACTACCCTCCCTCTCCCTCACCTCTTCCCCCTTTTAAGGCCATAGCTGCAATCAAATCCTTTATTTTCCTCTTCCTAATGATGGATCACTGAGTGTGATCTGAAATGTCGATCTAAAAAAATACACAGTTGAATCCAAAATCTTGTTCTTTATGGATTGTGGAAAAATCATACCAACTATTGCTACCCTTCATGGGAGGGAAATGGTTTAAAAAGCTAAGATTCTTGTGAAGCTAAGGATTACACTTTCAAAGAAGATTGCAGATTTAGCCTTCCTAAAATGTTGAAGAGATAGTTGCATCCATCCTTCCTTTGCACAGATTCAAAACCATCTTAGGAATCAACACACCCAGGGCATATTTGAACATGCAAGTCTTGCTTTACTAAGGTCTATTATTCAAGGCACCAAAGCACTGATAAACCAATTGTCAACCAGGTTGTTTTATCTACATCTTGAGTTAGCTTGTTCCTTGAGGTTTAACTTATGGATTTTGTTGGACACCCAATGGCATGCCAGGGCACTTGGTTTAAAGACATCTTGGGAATTGAAAAAGAAAAGACAATTCTTTAGATTATCAGCCAAGTGGAATCAATTTTTCTTTGGTGTCTCTTCCCGCTCAAACTTTCAAATTTACAAACCGCCTACCTTATCTCCTACCAATTCTTCTCCATGCTCATCTCCATCTCTCTCCCACCCTCTTCTTATCGACCCTCCCTCTATTGCTACTACACATTTTTCTCCTAATCTCCACCTTTTCCAATAGAATGTCAAAACTTATGTTGCTTACTCCTCTCTTTCTAGTGTGACTAGCACCTCAGAAGCTTACACAATGATTAATATTGCTTCAACAATTGGGACCCCTCCAACATCGTCCAAGCATGGATCTTTGGCACATATCATCTCTCTCTCTAGTTGCTTCAACATTGTCCAACCATGGGTCTTTGACACCTCTCAATTTTCTCTCTCTAGTTGCTTCAGGTGAGTCAAATATGACAATTTTTTCCAATGTTTCAAACATTAATGATGGTATATCATGTTTCAGCTTCCAAACTTGCTCACACACGCCTTCTTTGCAATCTCATTCCTCAAGCCCAAAGTCTTCCAATTTTTACCTTCCTCCTCTCAAACATCGACCCTCCTTGATTAGTCCTCCCAATAGATTAGTAATAGAAGTCACTTGTAATTCCAGCGATGTCGTACCTTCCCTAGTCTCCTCTTTGCAACCTACAACCCACTATCCTAAACATATCACCTCTTCAAACGTGGCTCTTTTCCCCTACCTCTCTCAATACCATCTCGCCTCTTTTTTCCTTCAAGCCTGCCTCTTTACTTCCCTCCTTCCCACATCACCCCCCCTTGCATGACCTCTCATCCAAGTGTAAGTCATGCTAGTTCTTGCAAACTTAATGCCAACCTTACCTCCTTCAATCTTGTTGTTGATTGGGAATCAAGACTTGTCAATTTATCCAAGTGTCACATCATCCCTTGGACCTCAATTTTCTTAAATGAGGATTAGGCTTTGCTTCTGCCCCTCATTCTATCCCCAAAATAAATTTTCTAATTGAAACATAACATGCAATTCAATCCTTTCCCATCATAATTGTTGATGAAATCAAGCAAGACTGTGTTGTCATCTTAAGGCATGCTAAACCTTCCAAGCGCAATGTCCCAAAAAATGAATTTTTAGCATTTAATAAACTTGCTAAAAATAGTGATGTGGTCATTATTAAAGTTGATAAAGGTAATGTGGTGGTCATACTCGACAAGGATGATTATGTCTCTAAAATGACTGACCACCTATCTCATAGCGGCATCTATAGGCATCTATAGACACATAAAAATGGCCTCAACTTGCAAACGATATTTTTCTATGACGACCATGCTTCTCCGTCGCATAATTCAATTATCTAATCATGTCCATTCCTCCATGATTATTTAAATAAATAAATTATGTTTATTTATTTAAATGTGTCACTGATCAATCCTTATTTCCTCCATAACATTATCATGTATCCTTGAATCAAATAAACTTATTTATTTATCCCACTTTCCATCCCACCAAATAAATAATTAAAATAATTATAAATATCAAGTCTTTTGTCTCATTCCCATTTATGAATTAAACCATTATTTAATTCATAAGTAAACATTCCTCCATAAATTAAATAATTTTTATTATTCCAACTACCTATTATTCTCCACCATTGATTTGAGTATCTCCAACTAAATCCCAACCCTTCATTTCAAGGCTTGCCCTAACTTTGACTTAATGTTGCCCTAACCCTAATCCTCCTTATCACATTGATTTTTGGCCTTTGATCTTAGGGCTTCACCAATTTTTAATCCTGGTCATCCATTCTCAATTTGACATTCTTTAAAAGGCCCTCTTTCAAGTCATTTTAGACACACACAAGAGTTATACACAACATGCTTGAGAGCTTTTGAGTACTTGAGCATACATTTTACTTCAATATTTTGCTTGTCTTTGGCATAGGTTAATGTTGCACTTCAAATCTGAGGGAAATTATATCATTTTCAGCAAGATGGAGAAGGCCAATGGAGGTCAACCAATGGAGGCTTGAAGACTAGGTGATGTTTCATTCTTTTATGCTTCTTGTTTTCATTGTGCTCTATTGTTGATTGGGGATTTAGTTTTATGTTGCTTGCAATCTAACTTGAAAACTTTTCCTAATTACACAATTCAATCCTTTCCCATCGTAATTGTTGATGAAATCAAGCAAGACTATGTTGTCATCTTAAGATATGCTAAACCTCCCAAGTGCAATGTCCCAAAAGATGAATTTTTAGCATTTAATAAACTTGATAAAAATAGTGATGTGGTCATTATTAAAGTTGATAAAGGTAATGTGGTGGTCATACTCGACAAGGATGATTATGTCTCTAAAATGATTGACCACCTATCTCATAGCAGCATCTATAGGCATCTCCCTTCCAACCCTATTTCTAAGATCTCTAATAAATTTAAGTGTGTCATTTCCCTTTCACCTTTTGATGATTCCAACAAGAAACATCTCCTCCCCCATAATGAGATTACCCCCCACATTTATGGCACCCCAAAAATTCATAAGCCTAGCATACCTCTTAGACCAATTATTAACACTTCTCATTCCCCTAATTACAAATTGGCTACTTTTCTTGCCAAGTTGATCTCGCCCTTCATTGGCTAGTTTTGATGTCATATCTTTATTCAATAAAGTTCCCATGCACGACTTGATTGAGTTGGTCAAGCACAAAACTAGCATTGAAATTGCTTCTCTTGTTGATATTTGTCTTTGTTCCACTTTCTTTACCTTCCAAAATGTATTTTATGAGAAAAAGAATGGATTTTCCATGGGCTCTCCCCCTGTCATAGCCAACCTCTATATGGAGTATTTCAAGAAAGTATCCCTAAACTCCTTCCCTCTCAATCCTCATTGGTGGAAACACTATGTGGATGACACTCTATGTTAGCCTCATGGTCGTGATCAACTTGAAATTTTTCACTCCCACTTAAATAATTTGGTTGATTGCAATCATTTTACTAAGGAACTTGAGTCTAATAATCAACTTCCTTTTCTTGATATCATCATCATTAGAAAAGAGGATGGCTCTCTAGCTTGTTGTGTGTTTAGAAAATATACCCACATTTACCTCTACCTACATGCCTCCTTGCATCACCATCCTGTCCAAAAATCTAGTGTCCTCAAAACCCTTCCCACCTGAGCCTTTCACATTTGTGATACGGATCACATCGATCAAGAGCTATCCCACCTTTACCAAGTTTTCAAGCTTAATGGCTATTTCCATAAGCAAATCATTAGAGCTTTCAACCTTTTCAAAAGTAGAGTGATTCCCATACCCAAACCTATTAGACTTGAAGCCTCCCGATTTTCCACTCTCCCTTATGTTGAGGGCCTCACTAATAAAATCTCTAAAATCCTTACCAAAAAAGGTATTTCTTGTGCCTTCAAGCCTATATCCACCACTAGAAATATCATCTCTTCTACCAAAGGCCCCTTACCTCCTCTTCTCCACCTTGGCATTTACAAAATTGATTGCTCCTATGGCATCCCTTACATCAATGAAATGGGTCCATCGATTAGCACTAGACTCAAGGATCATAGTGCTGACATTAGACATGATCGGATCACCAATTATGCCCTAGTTGAACACTCCACCACCAATAAGCACCACATTTACCTTAAGAACACCCAAGTTATGGTCAAAGAATAAAATTACTTCAAAAGAAAACTCCAAGAAGCCATCACCATCAAAAACCATACCACCAATCTTAATCGTGACAAAGCATGTGGCACATAATCCTAGCTTGGAAACCCCTCCTTAGCTCCCTTCATTTGAACCCCCCACCCTAGATCTCTCTTCCTCCCACTTTTTCCTTCCTACCCCTCCCCTTCCCCTCTCTTTCTCCTCCTCCTTTCCATTCTTTATCCCTTGAGTGCCCTCCCTATCTTCACTTTTCAGTTTGGTGCTTTTTTCTTATTTGTGTCATTTTGTGTCATTTTATTTTTTTCCTAATTGTGTGTGTGTTGTTTTATTCTTTTTTATTCAATTTTTTGATTATATGAAAAAAATAAGTTTTGAAGGGACCCAAAACCCTTTACAACTAAAGACACAAAATGCTACTTACAAGATATAACAGTAAGACACCAACAACATACCAAAACCCAAAATGACAAATAGAAAAGGGGTGTTGCACAAGAGATAAAATAATTAACTAACAACAACACCCAACAACATCAAAACAATAAAACAATAGAAAAGAAGCTGAGACCCAATAGGAAATAGACAACAGATAAATGGATAGTCGAACACTATTTCATACTGCTTAAGGTGTTGGCCACCTCAAGCTCCTGGCTCCTATGCAATTCAACCATGTCTAGCAACTCTTCTTCTCAGCTTCAAAGGGTTTTTTCCATTCAATAGACCCTCTAACAGTTGGGCCCTTACCATCATCTTTCGCACCTTTTTTACCTTTTCCTTTAGCCAAATGGTCTCTCTCCATTAACTCAAAAAAATGCACTTGATCTTCCCTAAGCTCACTAATCCTTCTGAATAGGACTTCTAAGGAGTCTGCAGTATTCTTCACTGAAATGTGACATGCATGTAAGAGTCTCTGTATTTCTGCATTCGTGTCCAAAATCTTGGCTTCTAAACCAGCCATAAATTCTTCACACAAAGATTTGAAGTCATGGAAAGAACCCTCAAGGTCCATAATTTTGTCACTAAGAATGTCTGACACCAAGCCTTTTAGAACATTCTTCAAGTTCTCCATCAAAACCCTTATTTTAATGTTAACCTTATTAAACTCCTGAAGAGTCCATTTTTCTAACTTAAAAGTTCCAGTGGCCCCAACCCTAGCCATATCCAACAACTCAAACATGGAGGTAGAATCATCATCAAGATAAGAAAATTCCTCAGAAAGGGGATTTACCTTTAGAGGCTCTGACTTAGCACTCTTTTTCTCAGCATCCTCCTCATCTTGACCCTTATTTTCATTTTCCAACTCCTCATTGGGTGAGTTAAGAATTGGGGAGTCGTCAATTTCCACCCCCTTTTCGCTAGAAGCCTTCTCCTCATGAATCCTTTTGGAATTCTCTACAAAATATTTCACGGCCTGGTTCTTCAATTCAGAAATGCATTTGGACACCCTCCTCGGCTTATCCTTGGCCTCCGAACCCATCAAATTCTCCTTCAAACCCTCCTCATTACCTCAACCCTTGGCTTCTACTTGTGTATTCAATGTTTATTTTATTTCTCAGCCTATAATTTATTCTTTGCTTATATATTTTTTTGTCTTTTATATTTTGTTTGAGCTAGTTTTTTGTTGTTTATATATATATATTCTTTGCTGTATTTATATACATATACCCAGGCTTGCCTATTTTTTCTTGTTTAGTTCAATTTTTGTGCACTATTTTTTCCTTGTTTGATTCATTTTCTTTGTTGTCTTTTCAATTTGTTTTCTTTTTTTGCATCCTTTTATGCATCTTTTTTTCTTTATTTTTCTTATATTCGTATATATAGATAGATAGTTAGATAGAGCAATAAACATATATTTAAATTATTCTTATATATATATATATAATATTGTTATTATTTTGTTCTATATTTATTTTTTTCTTTCCTTCTTCGTTTCTTTTTCTACTTCATTTTTCTTTATTTTTCTTTTATATATATTTATTTAGATTTATTTTTCCTTTCTTAGTATATACATTGACATATATATTTTTTTGCCTAGATTTTATTTATAGATTTATAATATACTTCATTACATTTATGTATGTTCCCCCCTTTTAGACTTGAAATATATAAATTATAATGTATTGTTCCCCCGTTAGTATATGTATATATATTAAATTTTTGTTCTATATTTGTATTTCTTTCTTTGCATCTTTTCATACATCTTTTTTCTTCATTTTCATATATATATATATATAAAAAATAAGAAAAGAATTTATATATTAATTATATATATGCTTAGATATATAATATATTGTTCTTAATTTATTATATATCATTTTCACGTATATGTTTATAATATCGTGTTTTTGACTAGTTTCATATATATTATATAAATAGATATTTTTTCCTTTCTTTTGTTCTATATTTTTTTGAATTTCTCTGTGTACCCTTTTCTTATTCATTTCCTCTCATTTATATATATTTTTTTCTCTTGTTTAATTGGTTGCCTCTATCATTAATTGCCTCTATAATTAATTTTCTCTAATTTAATTCCAATTTGGGGCACCCTTGATCACTCATTACCCACCACACCTATTTATTATTTGAATTTTTTATTTGTATTACCTCCCTCTTCCTCACCTCTTCACCCTTTTAAGGCCATGTCTATACTCCAATTCTTCACTTTCCTCTTTCTGATGATGGATCACTAAGTGTGATTCGAAACATTAATCTAAAAACATACGAAGTTGAATCCAAAAGCTTGCTCTAATAAAAGGCTAGGTGTTTTTTAAAAAATATTTAAAGTGTGGGTATCACTAAATTAGAATAAGAGAGGGTGATGAGTGGAAGACTGCTTTTAAGAACAAAGAGGGGTTGTATGAGTAGTTAGTAATTCCCTTTGCTTTAATAAATCCAACCAACACATTTATTAGATTAACAAATGAAGTGACGAAACCATTTTTAGGAAAGTTTGTGATTGTTTATCTTGATGATATTCTAAATTTTAGAAGCAAAAAAGAAGAGCATTTGATGCACATTAGACAAGTCTTACAAGGCTCAAAGAAGAAAGGTTATTGGTGAGTTTGAAAACATGTAGCTTTATGAAGGAGAAATTGGTTTATTTGGGATATGTTATATCACCACAAGGGTTGCAAATGGATCTGGAAAAGGTATGTGCTATCATTGAATGGCCAACACCTAGGAGTGTACATGAGGTTCAAAGTTTCCATGGTTTAGCTAGTTTCTATAATAAATTTACTAAAAATTGTAGTTGGATATGTGCACCCATAATTGAAACTATAAGGCGAGATAATAAAGAGTTTAAGTGGACAGCAAATGGTGAAAAAAGTTTTGATATTTTGAAGAAGAAAGTCACCAAAGAATCAGTATCAGCATTGCCCAATTTTGCATAGGTGTTTCAAGTGGATTGTGATGCAAGTGTAACAACCATAGAAGCAGTTCTAAGCTGAGAGGGTAGACCTACTGGATATTTTAGTGAGAAGCTTAATGATGCCAAGAAGAGCTATTCAATTTATGATCAAGAATTTTATACCATTGTGCAAGCTTTAAAGAAGTGGCATCATTATTTTCTTGTAAAAGAGTTTATTCTCTACATGGATCATCATGCTTTGCAATTTATCAATAATCAAACCAATTTTAATCAATGACACATGAAGTATGTTGAATTCCTACAAGGATATACTTTTGTTCTCAAGCATAGTAGTGTGGGTTCAAAAAAAGTAGCAGATGCATTTAGTAGAAGAGCAACATTGTTGACTAAAATGAGAGTTTAAGTAGTTGGATTTGATGCTATGAAAGAGTTATACAAAGATGATTTAGATTTTAAGGATGCATGGACATGTATGGAGCCTACTAGTGTGGATAGGACAAACTGGATGGATTATTTTATACAAGATGGAATGTTGTTTAAAGGATAAGAACTTTGTATACCTCAAGAATCAATGAGGCAAAATTAAATAAGAGAAAAATATTGTGGTAGTTTAGATGGACATTTTGGAGCTAATAAAATAGTGGCATAGCTCAGTGAAAGTTATTTTTGGCCAAGGATGAGCAATAAAATTGGAAAATTTGTGCAAGCATGTAAACTTTGTCAATATGACAAAGGAGGGAGTCAAAATGCATGCCTATATTAGCCATTACCCAAATTGGACTGACCATGGGAAGATGTAAGAATGGATTTTATGCTTGGACTGCCAAAAGCAAAATGAGGTAAGGATACTACTTTTGTAGTTGTCGATAGATTTTACAAAATGACTCACTTTATAGCATGCAAGAAGATAGATGATGCAACACATGTAGCAAATTTATTCTTCACACATGTTGTTAGATTACATGGTTTACCAAGAAGTATATAGTTTTAGATCATGATACTAAGAATGTTAAGACATTTTTGGAGGACTCTTTGGAAGAAATTAGGGATATATTTAAAGTTTAGCCACATATATCATCCTCAAATGGATGGACAGAATAAAGTATTTAATTAGAGCCTAGGAAATTTACTAATATGCTTAGTTGGTGATAAGCCAAAGCAATGGGGTATAGTATTCCTTCAAGTTGAGTTTGCATACAATGACTCAATTAATAAAAGTACAAGTAAGACTACATTTCAAATTGTTTATGGGAATAATCCTAGATGCATTTAAGAATAAAGGGAGCTTGCAAATACTAAGGGATATAAGAAAAGTGTTGAAGGAGAAGATTTTTCCAAACACATGCAATATTTACACCAACAAGAAAGAGATCAGTTGGAGTAGCCAATAGTATAAATCAAAAGCTGATTTGAAGAGGAGAGAAAAGAATTTTAAAGTTGGAGATATTCTATTGGCACTTCTACAAAAGGAAATATTTCCTAACCATACCTACAATAAACTCAAGTGGAAGACAATTGGACCTTGAAAGATCATCAAGAAGTTCTCAACAAATGCCTATGAATTGGAGCTACCTAAAGGTTTGGAAATCTCACCCATTTTTAATGTTTTAGATTTATATACTTACTATGAAGGAGAGACATCGCAACAACAAGAAAAATAAATTATTTTTAGAAATATGGAAGGAGTAGCTACCCAATAAATCATGAGAGGAAATTGAAGATAATTTGGATTCTAGAGTGTTTAGGAAGACAAGGGGCAAGGAGTATAGTGAGTATTTAGGGAAATGGAAGGGTAAACCAATGAAAGATGCAATGTGGATAAGCCCTATAGAGCTAAAACCATTCCAGTTAACACATGACGATAGAGTTGTTGACCCACAACAACAGGATCACTAACCTATAACAACACAGACTTTTACACAATGGGCAAGGGCTCACAAATTTTCTAGCCTGATAGTTTGATGCAAGGACATAAAAATATTTTGTTTAACTATTTTACTTACCTCCACTACCATACTAAGCATTAAGTTTAAATTTAAAATTCAATTTTTTCTTTGTTTTAGGGGCAGCAAACTACCTACCCATAAGCTCATTTAATGAGCAACAATAAATAAATGTCATAGAACTAGCTGAGTGGAACTTTTTGAGTTTAAAAATAGTAGGTAGCTAAGAATTAATGACATTTTTTAGAATTTCCATGAATTTAGGTGGCATTTTGAGAAGAATTTTCTAGAATTTTGGGGATTTTTGGAGAGGAGAAAGAGAACAACAAAAGGTAGAGGAAAAAAGAGAAGAAAAGAAGGTCAAAATAGTAGAAAACAAAGGGGAATAGAAGAAGGTAGCAGAGAATAATAGAGGATGGAAAAATGAATGTTTTGAAGTAGCCAAAGAGGCTCATAAAAGAAAAAGAGGAAGAAAGAGGAAGACAAGAGACCTACAAATTTTTTGCAATAATTGTAAATGTAGAAAGTTATTGTAGTTTTACTATAATGTTTTGAATTTATTCTCCTCAAGATTGTCGATTGCTAAAATTGAGAGTATGTTTGTGAGTGTTAAATGTGTGGAAGTTTTTATGAAAGTGTGAAATTTTATTTGCAATTCTAAAGTATTTTATGATTTTGAAATTGTGAACAGTCACCGACATCCATCATTGCAACTACCCACAACAATAGTTTATTTTTAAAAACATAGTTATTGTCTCTAGAGTTGATTTTATGACTCATAACCTATTAATTGGCATGCAACATGTGTGTAGACCTTTGTAAAGGTTGTGTGAAGTTTCTTATAGCAACAAAACCTTCCTTTTCCACATGTTAACTCATTTTTAAGTGTTTTTTAGGCACCTAAAAGGAGGTGGGTGCCATCACTCTCTCTTGCAAGTAGGGTCCAAGTATGTCAAAAAAATATTGGCCTCTTATTCCATATACTATGTTTGTGTTTGGACTTTTGCAAGATATCTAGTCAACAAGTTATAGAAATTGATTAGGAATTTTTATGATCATATGGGAAAGGAAAAAAAATATTGTTAAATGAGAATGGTGTTGCTTGGATAAAAATAGAGGTGGTACGAGGCTCAAATGTTTCAAAATAAAAGGGATTGCACTAGCATCTAAATAGATTTTGAAAGATCTTGATTAAAATAAACCCTTGAAAGTGCTTATTAGAGGGAATATATTGGATTTTGTACACAAAGCTGCTAAACAATGAAAGTGTCCACATCCTCATGATATTTTTTATGAAATTTTGGGTTAAACCATCACAATAAAAAATGTTTACTAGTATTTGGAAGGTCTGTTAGTCAAACAGAGGTTTGGTTGTGGATTATGATGCAATCAATAATGTAAGCTCAATAGAATTTGGATTTAGATATATTTGGTGGAATTTAGTTCATAAACATAAACCTTTAACATTACTACAAGGATTTTCAACCAAAAAATGGAACAATATTGGAATCTCTAATTTTCATGATATTCTCATCAATAATGATATGATATCCTAGATGTAATTAAAGGTGGAACATAACCTTCTTGAATCTAATATGAGATTCTTCTCAAATGTTCAAAAGGCTCTAAATATGATACAATTTCCTCTTAGTCTTTATAATCTATTTTTTAAATCTTATGATGTTCTTTACTATTTTAACTAGGTTTGGGGTATTAATTTTGATAGGAAAATGTGGTCTATCATTATCAAAGCTTGTTGGTATAAGAAAGTTGACTTTAAGAATTTTTTTGTCAGATGATTGTTATTGTTCTGTAAGCTTGTTGTTGGTCCCTCTCAAATTGGGTGTATATAAAACCTATATATACCCTACCTCCTCTAGCACATGCTTTATCATGTTAATTAAATTATAACATTTGAATAATATAAAATCAACATATTAAATCACATTAAATTATTAGTTAAAAACCCCAATGTAAATATATGATAAATAATAA
>VDFB02026320.1:130901972-130949396 GCA_007258455.2 Sequoia sempervirens | reverse complement strand
TATCACAAATTTCTCCATAGATACCTCAAGACTACTAGAGGATTCACCGACGATTAATCAGAGAACCTTTAGCCACTTCCAAGCTTATTACCAAAGATTAGCTCTATCTCAACATCACAATCTTAATAAACCCTCTTGAGTTTGAGAATATACTCACAACCTTCACCTTCGAATATTCTACACACCCTAGTCAACTCCTTTAGTGACCTTCAATAGACTTACACCCAAAAAGCAGATTGAAACTTTAGGAGTGCACCTCACAAGCAAAATTTTAGATTATTGATTCAACTTCTCTCAATAGGATTCAGATATCCTTCATCTTTGGAAGCCACAATCAAGAATTGGGAACATCTTTGATCATATCATAGGATTTTTGTTCATCTTATCAGATCAAGATATCATTATCATATGCCTGTTTTTACAAGATATCAATACAACAAACTAGGAGAAGAATCTCAATGAGAAGGTCCTACCCATAACATTCAAGAAGAAGGTGAACGTGGTAATCCTCATTATAGTGTGAATCACAATCCTCTTTTTAGTGACGACAATATGGATAATAGAGAAATAAACCCATTTCATAAGTACAAAAACATGAACAAAACTCTTGTTGATAGTGATGATGAGCAAGAGGAAGAACTTCACATTAGAGAGGCTGAACAAGACCCCAAGTTTCTTAAAGCCATAGAAAAGATCCTGCAACGTGACAAATAAAAGTATTTTCTCTTCCTAGCTGATCAAGGAGCTAAACTACCTAAGGATTTTGATACTGAGAAATTAAAGAGCAAAGAAGAAGAAACATCCTCATCTGATCTTACTGTTCTTACTCAACAATTTAAGACACTCCAAGGACAAATCAAAGAGTTACAAGGGGGGACCACAACAAAAAAATACACTCTTGATGACATATGTCCTTATCCTTTTGATAGAAGTCTCAATATGATTCCATTTCCCAAACATTGTGAAATTCCCAAATTTGATTGTTATAATGGGAAATCGGATCCAATTGATCACGTTAGAGACTTCCAAAATATGACTTTAGAATTTGCACATGAAAACACTTACTTGATGCATTTGTTCCCCAGGAGTCTTGGAAGTCACTCTATGGAATGGCTATCGAAAATCACACCTCCTGTCCAGAAATTTGAGGAATTGATCAATTTGTTCATAACACAATACTCCTACAACATCCAACACCAAATCACCATGATTGATCTTTGCAAGGTTGCACAAAAACCTGGTGAACCTTTCACTACCTTTCTTCAAAGATGGAGAAGAATGTTTGCTAGGTATCCACGTCATGTTCCTGAAAAGGAAAAAATGGTTACTTTCATCAATAGCCTAAATTCGGAAATAAGCTATCGCTTAAATCTACATTGTCCATCTTCCTTTGAGAAATTGATTGAGGATGCCATCACCATTGAAGGTGCTTTGGTCAAAAGAGGGACAATAAAACTTGACAAGGACAATCCTAGCTCATCTAACCATTATAACAATCAAGACAAGTCTAAATTTTGGACTCGCAACAAAAAAATTGTAAACGATGGTGTTGTAGATGCAAATCATGTCTCGACTAAGCCGTTTGTTCTAAGTACTCCAAATACTCCTCGTAACAATAATTGCAACAATGTCAATTCTGTCACGAATCAAGGAAACAATCCTCCCCCTCCAAAGAACAACAATTAGGGGACTGTCAACAATCAAAATTACCATGGAAACAACAACAACAACAACACCTTAGGGAATACCTCAAACACGAACCCACAACGCTTTTCATTCTTCTCTAGTAGAAGAACTTTCACTCCACTAGGACAATCCTTGGAATCTGCTTTCAAAGAGGTTATGGAAAAAAATGTCCTTACTTTACCACCTCAACGCAATTATGAACCTAGTGTAAAACCTCCATCATGGAATGAAGCTTATTATTGTGACTATCATAGGTGTAGAGGACATCGTACAAACAACTGTCAAGCTTTGAAGCATGCTATTCAAGACCTCATTGACAATGGCACTATCATAGTAGAAGGACAACAAAAATCCAATGAAGATCACCAAGCATTTCACAATCCTTTGCCAAATTATCAAAAGGGAGAGGCTTCTGATAAAAATGTGAATCAAATCGATGACACAGTAATCCATCACCTCTATACAGATGATGAGCGGATCAACGTTATAAAAATCAAGGAGAAGATAGACTATGGGCAAGTTAATGTCACAACAAGAGCACAAGCTAAAGTTGTCTTGAAGGGTGCCTCTTCGAAATCCACTGAGCCCTTCCCTCAACATCAATATGACTTAGTTAACCAACTTCAAAAAACTCTGGCTCAAATTTCCATTTTAGAACTCTTGAAGATTTCCCCTGCACATAAGGAAATTTTAGAGAAGGCCCTTTTTGAAACAACTGTATCCAAGGATTTGGATGTGAACCAATTTCAAGCCATGGTAGGAAATTTGTCCTCACCTACATGTCTTTCATTTTCAGACAAAGATGATGTTTTCATGACTCATCCCCACAATTCATCATTATACTTAGAGGTCATGATCCACAAGTTCCGTGTTAAACGTGTCCTAATAGATGGAGGGGCTGGTTTAAATATATGTACCTTGAAGGTGGTTCAAGCTTTAGGATTTTCAGAGGACTCCATTGATCCTAGAAGGAAGATTACTATAAAATCCTATGATGATGAGGAAAGAATGTCTAAAGGTCTAATCATGCTATCAATCAGAGTGGGACCTGTTATCAAAAATACCTTTTGTCAAGTTTTAGACCAGGATCTTGCATACAACATCTTATTGGGTCATCCTTGGATTCATGAAATGCAAGTTGTTCCATCCACTTACCATCAATGTCTTAAGTTTCCATATGATGGACAAGAAATCACTATATCAGCTGATAATTCAAATATCCAAACTTGTGCCAATGTCAAAGCTAGCCAAGGATACTTTGGTTCCAAACAATCAAGAAGTGCTCGCTAATACTTCTCCTAAGAATGATACACAAATCGGTCAATCAGCCAAAAGCTTTGACAAGAAACTGCAGTTCAAGGAAAGTGGAGTTGGGGAATATTCTCTCTGTCTTGCTAATCTACCTACATCACCTCGATCACATGGACAACCTTCTATTACACAACAAAAAATATCAGTAGCATCAACATCAACACAACTACAAACAGAGCCAACTACCAAGTTCAATGGACAATTCATCAAAGAAAAATTCCCCGTGGGAGATCCTGAGGATACAACAATTCTGAATTGGCTTTATAAGGATGAAGATGAAACAGTTCTAAATGTCACCTTACCAACTGACCGATATGGGAAAGGGTATTCCATCATGCAAAAGATGGGATATGACAATGGTCCTATTGGAAAAAGAAAAGAAGGCGTAGTTGAGCCTATCCATCTTCCAGGGCTTGCTGCATATGATAAAATTGGACTAGGCTATGACGCTACCCCATCCAACCAATCACAGGGTAATGTTTTTACACTACAAGAAGGTTCTGATAAAAAGGATGCATGTTTGGCATCAACCTTGAATTTCATAGAAAATAACTCTGATACAGACTCTGTTGAATATGAATGGGATACCATTCATGATGATAAATTTTGGAGAGACAAAGAGGTAGATGTCGTACCCAAGTATACACCAACTTTAATCAAAGGAGAAGGTTCAGGGTCCCAACCACAAGAATCTGAACTACAAAGCAACTATGAGTCTAGTGATACTGAGTCAGATTTTAACGAACAAGACTATCATGAGAATAGTACCATCATTGATCTACCTCATACCTCAGATCCTATTGATAACTCTATTTTGACTCTAACCATCGCCGATTTCACACGACCAAATGACTTGTTACCTTTGATCCATCCTGATCTCATTGACTGGGATCTAACTGAACCTATTGATTTACCTATTTTTCCAAATGACGAAGCTATCATAAACTTCCTTTCTGCAGATGATGTAAATGATTGTTCCACTAGTAATTTTTGGCACAAAGTCTTTAATCAGGAGAGTGTCAAGTCTCCTAGCTGCAAAAATAAAAATAAAGAAGAATGATCTAGTGGTGAAAACTAGAATCTGGCAGTACTAGATTAACCAAAAGATAAAATAAAGAGCGTATCAGATGGTGAAAACATTTTCAAGGCATCAGCTAATGGGAAACTTGACACTCTCTCGGAGCACTATCATGAACGATCACCCATTTTGATCGAGCCTACAAAGGAAATCAATATTGCAACTACAGATAAACCAATGATTCTATAGGTAGCTGAATCAATGACAGATAATGAAATCCCAGGGTTCATGAACTTTCTCAAAGAAAATCAAGTCAATTTTGCTTGGTCTTATGCAAACATGCCAGGTCTTGATCCTGATCTCATAATGCATCATTTTTCTATCAAACTAGGAGCTAAACCAGTGAAACAAAAACTCAGAAAGATGCATCCTCATGTTGCACTACTAGTTAAAGAAGAACTCAAGAAACTCCTAGATGCAGGATTTATAAGATCAATTGCCTATGCAGAATGGATCTCCAATATTGTCCTAGTAGCAAAGCCAGATAAACGCATCAGAGTGTGCACTGATTTCAGAGATCTTAACAAAGCCTGTCCTAAGGATGACTTTTCGCTTCCAAGCATTGACACTATAGTTGATTTAACAGCTGGCCATGCTATGTATTCATTAATGGATGGTTTCTCCAGTTACAACCAAATCAAGATTGCACTAGAAGACCAAGAGAAAACAGCTTTCACTTGTCTGTGGGGAACATACTGTTGGAATGTCATGCCTTTCAGTCTAAAGAATGTTGGGGCTACTTATCAAAGAGCTATGACTATGATCTTTCATGACATGATGCACACATTCATAGAAGATTATGTAGATGACATATTGGAAAAATCACACACCAGAGAAGGACACCTAGAAATATTGTCTAAAATATTTACCATATTGGAAAAATTCAAAGTTCGCCTAAATCCCAAGAAATGTGTTTTTGGGGTCACATCTAAAAAATTTAGGATATATCAAGCTTCGAAAAGGAATTCAGTTAGGACCCCGCTTAAAGTTTAGGAAATCATGGAGATGCTTCCCCTAAAAGAACATCACCAATTGAGATCATTACAAGGGAAACTTCTACCCATAAGAAGATTCATTGCGCATTCACAACAAAAGTCTACCATTCAATATATCCCCCGTGATAAGAATATTCCTTTAGATGGATGTCAAAATGTGAACAATTTCAATAGATCAAGTAGTAACCTCGATGAACCCACCGCCTAGTGTACCACCAACCAAAACAAACCATTGATCCTCAGATATCATTTAAATCGACATCCTTGGGGGCATTATTAGCACAAGAAGACCATGAAGGGAAAGAACGTGCAATCTATTACATCAGCAAAACACTAACAAGTCATTAACTTAACTATACTTTCATTGAGAAGGCTTGTTTAGCAGTAGTCTTTGCTTCACAGAAATTTCGACATTACATGCTAACTCATACAATCAATCTTATTTCAAAAATTGATCCACTGAAGTACCTACTTAGTAAAGCATCACTAATAGGAAGGTTAGCAAAATGGGTCATGATTTTGAGTGAGTTTGACATCCACTATGTTGATCGCAAAGCAATCAAGGACAAGTTATTGCTGATCAGCTAGCAGACGCTCCTCTACAAATAGAGCACCCCTTACACATTGAGTTTCCAAATGCTGATGTTTTCACGGCAGACTCTAAGCAGCTATGGTCCTTATACTTCGATGGTTCTTTTACTCAACATGGATCGGGGGTAGGCATTCTCTTTGTCACCCCTCAAGGACATACCATTCCTCAGTCATATAGGCTAATGTTTCCATGCACCAATAACATAGCCAAATATGAAGCACTAATCACTGGACTAAACATAGCATTGGAATGGAGGATTACTGAGCTACAAGTTTATGGTGACTCACGCTAGTCATTAATCAACCAATGATGATTATTAGACTAAAGATGACAAATTGTTGCCATACAAGAAGATGGTCGATGACTTCAAGAAGTACTTTGTGGACATCCAATTCACACAAATTCCAGGGCTTGATAACAAAGCAGCTGGTGCTATGGCTATGATCGCATCATTGGTACAACTCCCATAAAAATAGACTTGCTATGAATTTCTGGTGGAACAATTATTTACACCTGCTTATGACACACCCGAAAGCCAAATTACCTGCCACTTGGTAGGATCTGATTCGCCCTGGTATGGTAAAATTTATGCCTACCTAAAAGATGACATTTTACCACCTAACTTATCTCATAACCAAAAACGTAACTTTATCCAACAATCCTCTTGCTATACCCTTATCGCTGATACCCTTTATCGCCATGGTCTTGATGGTACTTTAATTCAATGTCTTGAACGTGACGAATCTGACAAAGCTTTACAAGAAGTTCATGGGGCATTTGTGGTACTCATTCGAGTGGACTAACTTTATCCAAGAAATTGATTAGAATGGGTTATTACTGGCCTACAATGGAGAGGAAATCATTCACTTTTTTTTAAAACATGCTCAAAATGTTAGATTCATGGGAATCTTATTCATGCTCCTACACAAGAACTTCACTCATTCACACCAACCTAGCCATTTTCTCAATGGGGGGGTTAGATCTAGTAGGAAAAATTCATCCTTCATCTTCAAATGGGCATAAGTTCATCATCATAGCGATAGAATATTTCACTAAGTGGATTGAGGCAGTACCTCTCTCTAAAGTCACGGGAAAACAAATTTCATCCTTCATACTCAACTACATCATTTGTTGGTATGGTATTCCTAATGCCATTATTATAGATAATGGATGAACTTTTAAAAATCAAGATGTTGATGAACTTTGTGAGAGATTCCATATTCAACATAGATATTCAACACCTTACTATCCAGAAGGGAATGGCCAAGCAAAGGCTTCAAATAAGACTATACTGAAGATTTTGAAGAAGACTGTAAATGATTCAGGGAAAGATTGGCATGTTCAACTCAATCCCGCCTTGTGGGCTTACAGAACTAGTGTCTGAACGCCAACGGGAGCAACACCCTTTGCTCTTGTCTATGGAGCAGAAGCCATATTGCCTTTAGAGGTTGAAATACCATCACTCAGAGTATCACTGAAAGGTTTCATAACCGATGATGAATCTCCAGGGAGTTCACGACTACAAGAGTTTAAAGAACTAGATGAAAGAGGCGGAAGCGGTACGACCATTTGAGAAAGCACCAGCAGGAGATGATGTCTGGCTATAATCACAAGTAAAATGCGTACCTTCGGTGGGTGATCTAGTTACGAAGAACCCCGCGCAATCAACAAGACGAGAGAGAGAAAAGAAAGGTAGAAATTTGAATCAAATTGGCTAGGACCTTATATGGTTATTAAAGGTCTATGGTTGAGCCTGATTATCGCGCGCCGAGAAGAGGACACGATTTGTGAACAGCATCAACAGCAGCCATCTCCAAGAAATATTATGTTTTAAGTCAGCTATCATCATCCGGAAAAGTCTGAAAAGGGTCAAAACAACGAAGTCCACGAAAATTCAAAACAGTAAGAAGTCTTGAAAATGCAAAAATCGAAGTCTTGAGGAAGAAATGCATCATAAGGGTGAAAACTAAGCAAAAGCGAGGAGCAGTCGATAACGGAAAATAAAAATAAATCAAAGAAATCAGAAAAATGCAATAAACACAGATAGTGAAAATCTAGCAAACAGACGCTATATGTACCTCTCCATCTATTAGTTCCTTTTTTTTTTGCACTTGGGGCTTCTCAGCTTTCTTTTTTGTTTTTTTCCGCATCTTAGGGTTATAATTGCATCATCCTGTCGTCATTTGCCTAGAGTGATAAAACGTCTTACCATGGCTTGATCATTGTACATATTCCTTTTCGCAAGTTGTGTCAATAAACGGGGCAAAAAATCAACAGGGAGCACTTAACTTTCAGAGCATACTAAAATAGTTTGACAATGTCCTAAAATCTGATCTTGCAAACAAACAACCAACTCACGTGAAACATAATACATGAGATATGATCAACACACAATATACATGCTCTGCATATGTGCAAACTATAGCTGTCCCAATCAATAGCCGGTAGATGCCCCTGAAGGAGCTGGTCTGGAAGAGGGCGGCCTGCCACTACCCCCTTACATCAGGATCCCGTCGAGGCCCTATGACCTCTCGGCCATGTGTCGATGTCTGTGATTGGGTCCTCGTCCTGCTATGTGATCGTGGATAAGGCTCTCGACGCTCGGGAGGACACAACTCCTCATATCTGACTCTGTAGTATTTGACCTCTCTAGCTGCCTCAAATCCCTCTGCAATGGCCTCCCATAATGATGTACTCTCTACAGTACCCATGAGTCTCTATGTCACACCCTCGGCCTCCAGTGCCCATCGTCTAAGTGCATCCCTCTTCGCTACGAACTGTGTCACTTGGGAATCTAGGGCAGGCGCCTGAGCCTGTACTTGTGTCTGAGCCTGCGCCTATACCTATGTCTGAGCTTGGGAAAGTTGTGCCTGCAACTGCACTATCACACTCTGAGCCTGAGCTAGCTAGCTCTATAGCTGTGCCTGCTATCCCTGAAAAGTCTGAACTTGAGCCTACAATGTAGCCATCTGTGCCTGCTGAGATGAGGATGACACCCTAATCACTGTCTATGGTCTGCCACCAGATCTGGCTCACCGAACAATCTGTGCTCTACCCAGACTATCCAACCTCTGCTGCCTCTCCTTTCCATCATCATCTCCCCTATCATCTCTACCATCCGAGCTGTCCTTGTCTCCATCTCCTCCATCTCCGCTCTCCTCAACCTCATCTCCCTCCTCCTCCTCTCCTCCACCCATCGCCTACTCTTCGCCGACCACATCCTCCTGTCTCCCTGCCCCTGGCTGTGGCGCTACCCCAATTGCTCATGGCTCATCTGGCACTGTAAATCATCGAAATGGATGTGTATGGAAATAATGTGCATAATCATCAGTCATCCCTGCATCCTGCACCTCTGGTTTTTCTATCCATACCTCTGGCTGTAAGGTAGAATACTCTATGTATGCTACCTGGTATCGAATACATGGTCCCCATCCCATATCACCCTTGCGCTGCCCATAATGAAACAGCGTATCCCACGTGTAAAGGGGGTCGGCTATGGGGTCTCGGGTCTACAAAAACAACATCCTAGTCGTCTCCATGCCTCACCAGTAAAGGTGCCGCGTCGCGAAAATTAAACCGGGCTACAATGTAACCATGCGGCGGTGGGGAGTTGACACCCTAATCAGCGTCATGGTCTGCCACGGTCACGGCTCGCCAGAATTGTCATTGCGCCGGGGACTTCATCCCAGCCTCTGCTGCCTGCTCACATCGTAAATTTTCCCTATCATCTCCCAGCCATCCGAAGCTGTCCTGATCGCCATGTCTCCATGCAAAAGCTCCCGCCACTCAACCTCATCTCCCTCCTCCTCCTCTCCTCCACCCATCGCCTACTCTCCGCCGACCACATCCTCCTGTCTCCCTGCCCCTGGCTGTGGCGCTACCCCTATTGCTCATGGCTCATCTGGCACTGTAAATCATCGAAATGGATGTGTATGGAAATAATGTGCATAATCATCAGTCATCCCTGCATCCTGCACCTCTGGTCTGTCTATCCATACCTCTGGCTGTAAGGTAGAATACTCTATGTATGCTACCTGGTATCGAATACATGGTCCCCATCCCATATCACCCTTGCGCCACCCATAATGAGCAACGCCTTGTGGCATCCCCTGTGTAAAGGGGGTCCGCCCTATCAAATATCGCGGTCTACAGAAAAACAACATCTCTAAGTGATCAATCTCCCATGCCTCACAATTCGTGCCTGCTATCCCTGAAAAGTCTGAACTTGAGCCTACAATGTAGCCATCTGTGCCTGCTGAGATGAGGATGACACCCTAATCACTGTCCATGGTCTACCACCGGATCTGGCTCACCGAACAATCTGTACTCTGCCCAGACTATCCAACCTCTGCTGCCTCTCCTTTCCATCATCATCTCCCCTATCATCTCCGCCATCCGAGCTGTCCTCGTCTCCATCTCCTCCATCTCCGCTCTCCTCAACCTCATCTCCCTCCTCCTCCTCTCCTCCACCCATCGCCTACTCTCCGCCGACCACATCCTCCTGTCTCCCTGCCCCTGGCTGTGGCGCTACCCCAATTGCTCATGGCTCATCTGGCACTAAAAATCGTGGAAATGGATGTGTATGGAAATAATGTGCATAATCATCAGTCATCCCTGCATCCTGCACCTCTGGTCTGTCTATCCATACCTCTGGCTGTAAGGTAGAATACTCTATGTATGCTACCTGGTATCGAATACATGGTCCCCATCCCATATCACCCTTGCGCCGCCCATAATGAGCAACGCCTTGTGGCATCCCCTGTGTAAAGGGAGTCCGCCCTATCAAATATCGCGGTCTACAGAAAAATAACATCTCTAAGTGATCAATCTCCCATGCCTCACAATCCGTGTACGGCCTCCATATCACTGCATCTATATCATCCAGTAATCGTCGCCAATACTCTACCTTGCCCAGCTTTTGCTGGACAAGTGCACCAGAATATGCATACATATATGGACTCCCTGCTGGCCTATCCCTCGTACAATGTGGTCTCATGATCGCAATATGCTCCCATGCCCAGATCTGTAGAAGTGTCACTCCACTTGCCAAACTAGTGGACCCTCTATATACAACCTAATGAAGATCATGATACATGTCAGCCAATATACAGCTCCCCCAGGCATACCTCCGTGGCTATGTCACCATCCACTCCAACATCCTACCCCAGCCAGCTGCAAATCCCTTCGACCGATGGTTCGCTCCAAGGAAGCCTCCAATGAATGCAGCCAACATAGCAACTAAGGCTGGATACCTACTGAAATCCTCCCAATTTATCCAATATCCACAAATGCTCGCATCGCCACATATCCATCGTAGCGCCTCAGTCCCACCAATCTCCTTGTGGTCATAAACCAAAAGGGCACCAACAACTGGAATCCCAAGAATCCTATACACATCCTCGTGTGTCACACTCATCTCACCGGTCGGCAAGTGAAAAGTGTTATGCTCCGAGTGCCATCTCTCTGCCAAAGTGGTCAATAGTCCCTTATTGATCTGAATACCTCGCGGCATGGTCAACAAAGGTCCCAGTCCACAATCTGCTATCCACTGTAACTCTGCTGGTGTAAGCTCTCCTACTCGCTCCCAACATAGTGGGAACCGCTCTCTAGTCTAGAGGCTTTTAAAAACCTCCTATTTTCGATCATCACAAGGACACATTAATCAGACTTGTATCATGTGATCTATCTATCCAACAAATTCAATCAATGACCCATATCAACACAATCAACAAATCATATCCATGACCCATATCAAGTGCTAAATCAATCTATCTGAATATCAAATCAATCTACTCTATCATCATTTACTATTTGTTTTTCTTTTCAGGAAAGCAAATTTATCAACACACAAATCATTTCCTATTTGTATTTCAGTCATGAATGCAAATTTGTACCCTCATTTTACTATTTGGTTTCTATCGCAGAAAGTAAATTTACCAGACATCTACTCTTTGTTTTTCAATCGCGCAAAGCAAAGTTATCAAACACAAAATCAATTAATCAATCAATTACTCTTTGTTGTTCGCCACAAAGTTATCAGCTATCTACTCTTTGTTTTCTATTTTGGAAGCAAAGTTATCAGTTCTTTATTAGATTTTCTATCATTTTTTCCCCATATCAGCATGATGGTACTACAATTCATCTATCTATTGACTAAGGAAGCAATTTAAATCATCATTTTTCATTACAAAGACATTCTATCAAAAATTTCCTATATGCTCACTCATACCTAAGTATAAGTACAAAAAATTACAAATAAGCAACAATTTTATCTCAGCCTTTAAATTTTTCCCGGAAGCATCTGAAACTCCTGGTGATGTTGTCTTATCCCCGGATTAACTTAACCTCAAATGCAATAATCCTCTGATCGTATTTTTAGGCCTTAGTTCCATATGCGACTTTAGAGTTCCCCAGATGCTTTTTACGGCATTCAAATATGGTTTCATTGGTCGCATTTTAACCCGAGTGCGCCATTCCGGTCCGGACGCGCTTACAGTTATTTTTAATTTTAAACCCACCCCTATATGCACTACAAAATTTCTTATATGTACTACAAAACTTTGCCAAAGTGCTAGAAGTTTTATCGAATGCACTAAAACGTGATGAAAAAACTAAAAACTAACCTAAAACACTTGTGAAATCGATTCAAAATGTGAAATTCGAAATCATAAATGACTAGAATCACTCATCGGTGGTCCATACGCAGCTGGTCTCTGGTATTGACACGCTCGCTCGAATCTATGCATGTGCAATGGGATCTCCATCTTGCCAAGTCACTATCAGAGCTCACTTTTCACTGTAGCAGTACGGTGAAAATGACACTTCATTTTACCCCTTTTTACCTTTTAAGGGTCTATTAAGGTGAGAGTTAATGGCATTTTTCATTCCTTCCATTTTATTTTTCATCGGGCCATCACAAACATCATTTATCGGGAGCTAAATCACTATTTCCCTATCATTCTTGACATCATCTTCCATGATTTACCTCCCGAGGGGGCATCATCGACATAAAAAATCAGAAACATATCAGGGGCAAAAAAAAAATTATTTTCTTTGAAGCAATGTGTTTCACACATCACTTCAAAGAGGGGCAAAATGTATACACATAAAAATGGTCATGTCTATAATCCTGACAATTAATTAAATATTTATTATTTAATTAATTTTTCTAAAATCCTCTACATATGATTAAATTTTAATGAATTTTAATTATATTGTTCATTCATCTTATTCTTCTTCGTGAATTAAATAAAATTATTTTATTTTATTATTTTCATATC
Source organism: Sequoia sempervirens (assembly GCA_007258455.2). Taxonomy (NCBI): domain Eukaryota; kingdom Viridiplantae; phylum Streptophyta; class Pinopsida; order Cupressales; family Cupressaceae; genus Sequoia; species Sequoia sempervirens. The sequence goes on along the minus strand of VDFB02026320.1, from coordinate 130,936,454 downwards.
GCCTAATTTTAATTAATTCTCAAATAAATACATTTTATTTATTTAAATTAATTATCATTGTTTAACTTTTAATTAAATCTTTTGATTTAATTAAGTTTAAATATTTCTCTCTTTCTATTTTAAATTCTTCAATTAATTAAATATTTCTATTTAATTAATTTTCATAATGTATTTAATTAAATAAAACCTGGCTTAAATTAAAAGATCCGGTTAACCATAATTGATGACTTAGAAAGCTTTATCAATTAGTTTTATTTAAATATGATCTTTCATGCCTGTAATCCGACGAACTTCTGACATTAACTTTTTAAAGCGACTGACTGTTTTTCGACCATCCATTAACACTCAATTTTAGATCTTATTATTTATCACGATGTCTTTTCAAAGATGATTTATCTTCATAATGAGGCAATCCTTTGTTTTCATTTTTCTTCATTTTTCTTTCGGGCCATCCATCTTCAATCATTCGATCTGCCAGGAATTATCACAACTGTCAATCAAGACAGTCAATCAGAATCCTTCGAAAAACTCTATAAATACTTGTGTGAATCTAAGCATTGGGGACCGACAATTAATTAGATTTCATGCATTTAATTCATTTAGCATTCTAATATCATAGCATCATGTTTACTTCAATCATCTTAGTCTTATTCCATACCATGACTTAATCTTGCATCATGCATCATATTTAAATCTCATTCTTTAGGAAGACAATTTGTTGAGCTTAGCATATAATCTAAGAGCAAAAGCTAGAATCAACAAAAACACTGAAGATAGAGGACAATAGGACGACAATCGAAGTAGAATATTGAGTTTGCCTCTCCTTATCTCTTACTTTTTGTTTTGATACAATGTCTTATTGGTGTGCTTGAATAGTATTTATTTCATTTCATTACGCATATTTTCGATCACACAGGTATCTAAAACTAGTTTTGGTTTTTGGGTAAGAGTTATTCTATAAAACATATGTCTGATTTTCATTGTTTGATGCACTACAAGCAAAATTGAGAAAATTGAGTGAGAACACCAAGTTAGGGTCTTAAAGGTGAAAATTTTGTTCAAGACTGATTGGAATATGATTGAATTAAAATTATCCATCTTTCTTTGCATCAATTGGTATCATAGCATAATTTTTGATTTTTTGAAGAAGAGAAGTTGAAGTTTGAAGAAAGAAAGACTTGCAAATTGAAAGGACAAGATTCCTCCTAAAGGTAGTACAATCATTTCTAGAGAAATAAAGATGATGAAGGAGTCTCAAGAAGCGATTTTTACTAGACTTGCAACATTAAAAACAAAGAAGAGGTAAGGCCACTGAAGAGGAAAGTGAGCGAGAGGAAGAGGTAGAGGGTGAGAATGAAAACCCGCCAAGAGGAGTCCAAGATGATGATGAGTTGGACCCTGATGAAAGAAGGATGGTTAAGATGTTGAAGGCTATCACAGGAGATGCTTATGGTGAGAAAATATATTTTCCAATGTATAGTGGAAAGTTGGATGTAAAAGAAGTGTTAGATTGGATTGATGCGCTAGATAATTACTTTGAGTATAAGGAGGTAGTAGATGATCAAAAGGTAAAGTTTTCTAAGAATAAGTTGAAAGGCCCTGCTCTAACATGGTGAAACTATGTACAGGAGGAGAGTGAAAAATGGCAAAGAAAAAATAAGTTCATGCAATAGGACGGTGTCAAAAATTAAGAGCCAATTCTTTCCAGGTGATCATGCTATACAAACTTTTAGGAAGTTGCAAAACCTTAAGTAGAAGGAAAAGGATGTCATGGCCTACATAGAGGAGTTTCAAAAATTAAGCAAGCATTAGATATGGTCATGTTGAAGATGAGAATGAGAAGATTTCAAGGTATATGAGTGGATTGAGATTTCAAATTCAATATGAATTGAGTCTTGCTACTCCTAGAATAGTTAAGGAATGTTTTCAGTTGGCTGTTAGGGAAAAAGAGAAGTTAAAAATAAGGAAAGAAAGAAAAGGAAGAGGCAAAGGCAACACCTCTAGAGGTAGGGGTTCAATTTCTACTTCAAGGAAGTCCTATGAGGACCAAGAAAATGCAAGTAAAGGTTAAGACCAAGTTGTTGGTCAAAGAGGTGGATTTAGAGGCTTTATAGATAGATTTGGAGGACAAGGTAGTGCTTCAAACACATTTTTAGGGAGATACTATCATTGCAATCAACTTGGCCATCAAACATGGAAGTGTCTGGATAAGAAACCTTCTACATCACATGGTGGTGAAAGAAGAACACAGTTGGTGCAAGAGGAAGATTGTGAGAGTGTTAACCCTCCTAATCTATTTGCTACTCTAGAAGTTAGAGTCATTAATGGTTATGAGAACACTCCTCAAAACATCCAAGGAGAAGGAGCCATCACAAAGAAGAACACGCTTCAGGACAACTTTCAAATGCATGGGAAAGGTATGTAAAGTTGTAATAGATTCAGGAAGCACATATAACATGGTATCTATTGAAATGGTTGATAAACTTAAGTTGGAAAAGATACCACATGATACACCTTATAAGGTTCTTGGTTGAATGAGGATCAATATGTTTTGGTGAATGAGCAAGCTTGGGCTGAGTTCAATATAGGTGGATATAAAGATAGGATTCTATGTGATGTGTTGCCTATGGATATGTGTCATTTGTTGCTAGGAAGACCTTGGCAGTTTGATAGACATGCCTTGTATGATGGTAGGAACAATGCTTATGAGATTGAAAAAGATGGAATCTCTTTTACATTGACTCCATTGATTGAAGATGATAAAGGACAAACTAAGGCAGCTAAAGTGATAATGTTAGGAAGAAAAAAATTCTTCAAAATAGAGAAAGCAGAGAACATGACACTTACAGCTACTACCAAGCATGGGGATACTAAAACATCAGATTTGAAGAATGATTCAATTTTGGAGGGAAAAGAATTCATAAAAGTAGAACAAGAAGACAAGAACCTTGAAACCATTTCAAAGCATGGGAATGATGAGACAATAGGTATGAAGTATGATTTTCCTTTGGAAGAAAACAATATTGAGTTAATGACAAAATCTGATATTGAGAAGGTCAAGGATGAATTGATTTTAGAAGTTCAATATTGTCTTGAGGAGCATATTGTCAAAAAGGTACAAGAAGTATTGCATTAATTATTTTCACAAGAAGATGTTGATCATTCTTTTATGTCAGAAGTTAGTGGGTATGATGAGGAAGCAATTAAAGGTGCATCACAATAGATGGAAGGAATGAAAGACAAAGGTGGAGAGATTAAAGAGGAATTACAAGAAAATGTCGACAAATATAAGCACAAAATTAAAATAATGAAGAAGAAAGTTCATGACAAGGATGGTAGAGGTATGTTTGTAGGTACTCAAGTAGGTTTAGAATTAGTTCAAGATGAAGAAAAAGTCAAAGAACATCCATTAGGTTGGCTTATGAAGTTGGAGAAATTTCTAAATGCCAAAGAGTTCAACAATGCAAAGGCCGATGTTGATTTCCAATACTTGACTCATTGGAAAGGATTACCAGATGGAAAGGAATTTGGAGACCAAAGAAGTGATGTTATCAAGCATGGTTTATTGCAGCACAATCCTCAAGGGGACTTGAGTTACTCTTTTGTCTGAGTGTATGGTGCAGGAGCACCTGGTTGATTTCTTGCCTCCATGAGGAAATTTGTCATTTTGGTTTGATGGTTGTGTCTCATTTTGTAATAAGGTCATATTGACCATGGTACATGTGTTTTGAGTCATTTATTAGGTTTCTAGGTTGTTTTTGGGGTTAAGTTATCAAGTTTGAAAATATTATCATTTGTTGCAAAATTGCAAAATATGCAAAAAATTGAATATGAAGGGTCATCGGTGGGAAAGGAGGTTTTTGGTCATTGGAATTCAAAGGGAAGTTATAAAAATGATGTAATATGTTTTAAATTGGCCTTGAGAAGGTGAGCCCAAGGTTGGTGACTTTTATTTTGGATGAAATTCAATAAAACCCCTGATTTTGTGCAGATTTCTAACGTTTCTTGTTGTTTCAGAACATTGTATGATTCTATATAGAGATTTCATGAATTGAGGCTGATTGTATTGGATGGATAATTGAATTAAATTTATTTTTGTGTTGGTCTTATTGAGTTTCATTAAGTTTTGAGGTTTTTATTGCCATTTTACCTCGGACAGGTCAAAAACCCTTGTTCAACAGGGTTGAGAGCAAGAAAAATGTAGAACTCTCCATTCCACCATTGAAATCTTTTAAAATTCAGTGGAATGGGGGTATATTAGGTTTATTTTGTGTTTATCAAGTTGGAAGGAGAAGGGATGAGAGTTTTTTGTGAATATGATGATTCCCTATGCTAGAAAATAATAGTTTTTGAGCAATTTTGATGCATAGAGGTTATGGTTGGTTAGAAAACTCTTGGAAAGTGACTTTTGAAGGTTGGAATAGCATATAAAGACCCTATAAGATTTTTTTAGGGTGTTGGTAAGGAGAATTTAGGCCTGGAGTATTGAGAATCGATAAACCCCTATTCAAATTAGCCTAATTAGGCCATTGCTCAAGCGTAGCGACAATTTTTTGAGGGCTATGTTCAAAAGAAACACTTATTGATTTTAAGATATGTTTTAAAAGAGCCTAATGGGTATCTAAAAATAGTTTTTTTTTGTGGGTAAGAGTTATTCTACAAAATATATGTCCAATTTTCATTGTTTGATGCACTACAAGCAAAATTGAGAAAATTGAGTGAGAACACCAAGTTAGGATCTTAAAGGTGAAAAGTTTGTTCAAGACTAATTGGATTGTGATTGAATTGACATTCTCCATATTTATCTGTATCAGCTTCACTAGCACATAGTAACAAATGGTCCAGGAAATCCCCTACAAATATCAGTTTCCAACTGATGAGGAGAAGCATCAATCAAGCGCTTTTCTGCCAACCATAGACTCAAATGTGGTCCTCCACACATCTTCCACATATGGCATGATGGCCCTACCCTTCAATGAAGCAATTGGTTTGTAAAACCCCATAACAAAATAGCATTCTTGAGCTTCATGTTGTGCTCTATAATTCTAGAACCTAATCATACAGTAGCTACAACTACAAGTATGAAAATATCGAATTAGAAATTTTCTAAAAATGGACATAGTGAACTAACAATGTAAATAGTGGCTACTTACACTACTTTGAACAAAGTTTCATATAAAAGAGTCATCCATTCACCCACTATCCTAGCTTGATTTTTTTAATGATCATTCATGTACTATGCTTAGGAAATTCCCTCCATTGGATAATTGTTAATCCCAAGAATAACCTATCTCTTTATAAAAACTATGCATAGACAATTCCCTCCATTGGGTAGCCATTAACCCCAGGAACAACCTATGTTTATAACATTCCTAGTAAACACATTGCATATCTATAACCTTCATTGGTAATCTAATTTTATGGTAATCAATGAACTCACTATAGTTTGGATACATAATAACTTGAAACAAAAACAACATAAGCTATCCTAGCTTCATATTTCCCTAGTATATAATACTAAGATCACAATAATTCCTTACTATAGAGTATGTACAAACACTAAAGTAAAGTACATAAAGAGTAAAATATAATAAGATTCTTCCAATAACACAATCATTTTCCTATTCTAGATATTCAATGCATTTTCCACGCAAAACATCATCAACATTCAATATTTTCAAAAATAAAAAGCATATAAGAAGGCAGAATAATATGCCTATTAAATGCTAATTCCAAAAGAAACAAAATGAATTCCAAGAAAAATTGACTCCAAGATTCCACAACAATTCTCTAATCCACACTCAAAAATACTTCAGAAAACTCACTAAACTCTCATCACAAAAACTCTCAACTCACTCAAATAAAACTCAAAATGAGAACAATAGAATGTAAGTAAACAATGTGTCCAAATGAAGTATCCCACACCCCTATTTATATAGAATTAAGAGACTTCTCTACCTATTATCAAGCTTTGTAATTTGACACTTCTTAGCTATATGGTCAACTCAAAAAATTAACTTCAATTGGTGGAAGAATTATAAAGCAATACTCATCTATTTAGAATAGAAAATGGACTGGAATTGAGAAAGCAAGAGTTTATCTCAGTAATGCAAGGTGAAAACCAACATGTCGACTTCCAAATTTTCTAGCAAAACCAAGACTTATTCTACCTTTTACCTAGTCTTTCATCACTGGATAATTCTTAGTTCTTTGGGCTACTAATCATAATGCAAGTTCATATTTCGACACGACCTAGTTCTTTCCACTATGCATTTTTGTTGTTGTTGTTTAAAGACTAAGTCAAAGACTAAATATCATTCAAAATATCTTTAAACTTATTGAATGACTCTACAAACATTGTGTGTTGTGATAGTAGACCGGTTGACTCACATTTATTGATAATTGTGTTGTATATAGTGCTTACTATATGTTGTGATATCTTTTATACATTGGCCACAATACATATCATTAAGTCTACGCTTTATTCCATTATATCTTCAATGCTTTATAAATAATAAACAATGCTTAAACAATATCAACACATATACAATTATTTATATATATATATATATGTATATATCCATATATATATGTATACACCTAAAAATGGTCACATTACAATAGTCTGGTAATTAATTAAATATTAATATTTAATTAAATCTCCGAATTCCATCTACATATAAATAAATTTAAATAATTTATTTATATTGTTCACTCTTTCATTTTGATTAAATAAATAAGTTTATTTAATCATCTTTTCTTATCCATCTTTTAATTAATTAAATAAACATTACGATTTATTTATATTCATTATCATTTAATCTTGGCTTGGATATTTTATTCAAATAAAGATTAAATATTCCTCTATTTTAATTATATTCTTCTAAAATGTTCATTCATCATTAAATATTATAAATATTTAATGTAATTCTTCTAATTTCCATTCGCAATTAAATATTTCAAAATATTTAATTAATTCTTCTAAAGTCACATCACAATTAAATATTTCAAAAATATTTAATTAAATCTTCCATAGTGCTAAAATCAAAATTCAAACTCAATAAATGAAATTAAATAAATTTATTTATTTAATAAATTTGGGGATTATCTTCAACAACTGTGAAACAAACTGCCAAAACAGAAAATTAAATTCTTCTGTTTCTGTGCGAGCTTGTTCCCGTGGGTTGAAGACAAGGCTCCATTCTTCTCTCCAACCTTCCAACCTCTTCCATCTTCCTCTCAACCTCCATCTCTCACCTTTCAATTTTACCAGACAATCTCACAATCGTTGATTCTTGCCAGCCAGGATTGTGCTTGGAAAAAACTATAAATAGGACTACCAGGTCTTTGAAAAGATATAGAAGCTTTCAACAGAGAAATTATAGTCAAATAGATCTCAAGCATCCATAGCATAGTCTTATAGCATCCATAGTTTTTAATATCATAGCATATCATGGCCAATCATCCACATAGTTTAGTTTCAATTTACAGCCCCTGTGCATAATTCATAGCCCTTGTGCATATCCGTCAGCATTCTCACCTCCACCAACATATAGGATAGAACTTCCTTTGCATACTCATTCTGTAGATTTTCATTTGGAGAAGCCAAGCTTATACAATCTAAGAGCGGCAGCTTTGAACAAATCTCTGGAGATAGAGAAAGATGGAACGCCTCTGAAGAATTCCTATTTATTTTAATTGCATTTCAATTTATTTAGTTTAAAGTTCTATTAATTGTGTGTTTTGTTTTCAATTTGATTAACATATAGTAACATACACATTTTTGGCACCCACCGTGGGGCTCTTGCCCTTAATTTTAACATCTTTTTGTAGGTTTCTCTTACAGGTTACGGCCAAAAAAAAAAAAAGTGGATTAGCGCAAGAAAACACGTGTTCAAAAAGTTCATACCCAGTTTAGCGCCCGTGAAGAATCCTGCAGCGCATTTGAGCCATCCTGTAGCGCTCTTAAGCAATCCTGCAGCGCATTTGAGCCATCCTGCAGCGCTCTTAAGCAATCCTGCAGCGCATTTGAGTCATCCTGCAGCGCTCCTGATCTATCCTACAGTACATTTGAGCCATCCTGCAGCACTCCTGATCCATCCTACAGCGCATTTGATCCAATCTGCAGTGCTCTCAAGCCATACTGTAGTGCCTTTAAGAAATACTGCAGCACCCTTGAAGACTTCTGCAACGCCTTTAAGGAATCCTGCAGTGCCAGTGAAGACTGTTATAGCACATTTTTAAAATACCTGCAAACTGTAATTTGTAAGTTGAATACAGTTTAACTGAATTCGACGCAACCGCGAACAGTTAATAATTTTAAATTGGAATGAAGCAATCCTAGGGTAGACACATAAATTAAAATGAAGCAATCCTAGGGTAGACACCTCATTATTTGATTTTGGGCTAAAATGAACTCTATGTTTGTGTGAAGCAACGTCTTCACTTAGCATAGCAAAATTTTATTTTGGGCTTAAAAATTAATCCTTGTTTGCTTTGTTTTAAACGGTGATAGGCCTATGCTCTCCCCTTAACTGGGTGATCAGAATGCCAAACTCACCTATTTCCCTTTATGCATTTTACAGCTTTATTAAAACCTTGTAGAGAGCCTGCTCTTGTGGGAAAAAGTACTCACCCAAGAGGAACGACTCAAGTGGGTTCAAGCCAAAGCCAGGCTATTCCACCCCACTCTAAAATTTAAAGCAAAATTGGGGAAACCCTCTTTTGACGGTAGTGTGCATTGATAACCATCCCCAAAGCCTTTGTTTTAAAGGTAGGGAGGTCTCTCGAGGGAGTCTATCATTTGCCGCACCGAACGGAAACCCTTACTAAGAACTTAGTGTAGTATCTTACCGAGTCAGTTTCCAAACATCATAATAATCACAGTGCAGGGGAGGGAAGAATCTACCCCCAAGATACTCACCATATAACTACCAAGGATTGCTTGCTTAGGGGATCCGGTATCCACTTCTGTCACTCTAAGTACACACCTGGAAAAGACAAAAATACAGGCACCCTTTCGGGGGTGACATGGCTATGTGAGTCGACACAGTTCTAAGATGTGGGCTGTTGATTACTATGATGACCTACTTGAGAATTAAGAGTGAGTCTGTTTGAAATGCTTATCATGTGTAAAACCTGTTAAGACAATTTTTTAACAACATTTTGATCATACACTTGATGTTTAGCATAGGACTTAAAATAACTATTCTACAAATTGTTTGATGTGTTTTCAATACACTAATTTAGATAAGATCATCCAAAATTCACAATCACATTGATTACTCCCATGTTACGAAATTGGAAATCCACAACCTTTGTTAAGAAGTCCATTTTCAAAAGGATTAAAAAGCCAAAGAAACCCCTTAGCCACAAGAAACTATTGAAGAAAAGACGATTCTTGTATCAAAGTCAAAAAGTTTTACTCAAGTATAGAACCTTTCTTCATCGATATCATGATTGTGTTAGAGGTCATTCTAATGATTATGCTATAGAACCCTTGTACTCACAAGCTTTCTTTCAAAGAAGAGCCCTTTCTCAAAGGCATAACCATAGTCAACGCATTCGTTTCAGTTATATTCCCCAATCTGCAATTGAATATTCTACTCGTTCAAATCAAATTTTGCAATAGAGAACTCAGATTACATTAGGCATTCATCACCAAATCCATCCTTTTACAAAGTTGTGATAAAAAATGTCATAAAGTGCAAAATCATTCTTTTCTCGATCTTTTTCTTAAATTCCTACCAACAGGATTTTCATCCTTTCACTTAGGGAACAACACAAGCTAAAGATTGGAAATCTTTCAAGTCATAGAATTTTCATTCTATCCTGACTTTTATATTCATCATAAATTGCACTATTTCACTCTTTTGATCAAAAGATAGTAGAATTTGGAACAAAACTTATGCTTGTCTTCACGAGATCTCAAAAACACATGGAAAAAGATGAGGGAGAAACTACCACAAGCAAAATGGGTGACCATACTGAGAAAGAAGAGGAAACATTTAATGTTGACGAATTAACAGAAGAAAAGCTTCAAGAAGCAGAGCAAGATCCCCAATTCCATACTCTTATGGAAAGGATTTTAGAACGAAACAAAGAAAGATATTTTCTTTCATTAGCTAATCAAGGAGCTAAGTTACCTCACAATTTTGATATAGAAGGGATTAAACAGAATCCTGAAACCCCTCCTACTGACTTTAGTGCCTTTACTCAACAGATAAAAGACTTACAAGGGCAAATAAAAGAGATGCAAGGGGGTACAACAAAGAAGTATGTTTTGGAAGACATATCTCCTTATCCATTTGATAGGAGTCTTCAAATGATCCCATTTCCAAAACATTGCGAAATCCCTAAATATGATAGGTATAATGGAAAAACTGATCCCATAGACCATGTGAGGGATTTCTGAAATATGAGTCTAGAATTCGCCTATGATGATACCTACTTAATGCGATTATTTCCACGAAGTCTAGGTGTACAATCCATGGAGTGGCTTTCAAAGATCACTCCACCCATCAAAACCATTGAGGAGTTAATAAATTAGTTTATATCACAATACTCCTACAACATCCAACACCAGATAACAATGCTTGATCTTTGTAAAGTGAAACAAAAAGTAGGAGAACCCTTCACTACATTCTTGCAAAGGTGGAGAAGGTTATTCGCACGATATTCCCGTCCTATTCCTGAAAAGGAAAAGATGGATATCTTCATCAATAGCCTAGATCAAGAATTAAGCTATAGGCTTAACCTTCATTGTCCTCATAACTTTGAAGAATTGATTGAAAATGCAATCACCATTGAAGGGACCTTGGTTAAACGAGGATTGATAAAACTTGATAATCCAAGTACATCCAACAAAAACAACAACGATAAAACAAGGTTTTGGAATAGAAACAAAAATGTTGTCAATGATGGTATAGTAGATGCAAATAATCTACGAACAAGACCATCTATCTTTAATCTATCAAGTGCTCCATGAAACAATCAACAAGCAAATATCAACCCACAAGGAAACAACAATCAACAAGGACAAACCTCCAAGCAAGAAAGCATGACCAATCAAAATACCAATCAAAATCGTGGTAATTTCAATAACAATCTTGGCAATACCCAAACATCAAATCTGTCCAGACCTCCATTCTTTTCAAATCGATGGAATTTTACCACTTTGGGTCAATCTCAAGTCTGCTCTCAAGGAGCTTCTTGATAATAAGGTTATCACCTTACCACCACAAAGAGATTATGAGCCACGAGTCAAACCACCATCATGGAATGACTTGTATTATTGCAATTATCATCAATGTAAAGGTCATGGAACGAATAATTGTCAAGCTTTGAAAAATCTAGTACAAGATTTAATTGACAATGGCACTATTACAATCGAAGGACATCATACCAATGACGATCATCAAGCATTCAAAGATCCTTTACCAAACTATCAAAAAGGGGAAACATCAGATACAAAAGCCAAAAGCATACATAATGTTGAAGACAATATAATCTGTCACATTTATGCAGATGATCAGCGAGTTAATGTTATCAAAATCAAGGGAAAACAAGAATATCAACAAGTTAATGTGACTACGAGAGAACAAGCAAAAGTTGTTTTAATAGGGAGTTCATCTAGAACAACTATTTCCCCTCCAAGTCAATATAATCCGGTTGATCAATTGAGAAAAACATCAGCTCAAATCTCCATCCTTGAACTTCTCAAAATATCTCCTATACATAGGAATATTTTAGAAGAAGCTCTTGTAATCACAACTGTCGACACTAATTTGGATGTAAACAAATTTCAAGCCATGGTGGGACATTTGTCTTCCCCCACTTGTCTTTCATTTTTCGACAAAGATGATGCATCTTTGACACATCTGCATAATTCCTCGCTCTATCTTGAAGTCATGATCCATAAACACTGAATCGGATGTGTCTTAAAAGATGGAGGAGCCAGTTTAAACATTTGTACCTTAATGCTAATACATGCCTTGGGAATTTCAGAAAATTCTATTGATCCACGAAGGAAAATAACTATCAAGGCATATGATGATGAAGAAAGATCTTCTAAAGGATTAATATTGCTGCCTATCAGAGTGGGACCTGTTGTGAAGAACACATTTTTGTCAGGTTCTAGATTGGGATCTTTCCTATAATATACTTTTGGGTCGTCCATGGATTCATGATATGCAAGCAATACCATCAACATATCATCAATGCATCAAGTTTCCATATGATGGACAAGAAATAACTATACAAGCTGATTACAATAGTACCCAAACTTGTTCAAATCTTCGAGCAACTCAAGATGCCTTTGTGCCACACAATAGGGAGGCTCTTGCTATTTCTTCTTCCAATCTACAAGGCCAATTGCAAGAATTGACAAAGAGTCTTGACACTAGGCTAAATTTTAAAGACAAAGGAGTTGGCGAATATTCACTATCTCTTTCTACCTTACCTCCTTCTCCAAGGTCACATGGGCAGCCAACCTTATCAAATCAAAAGATTGCAACAGCCTCTACATCCCAAGCTCTGTGCCAATCACAAAGTTTGACAGAAAATTCATTAAAGCCAACACCACTGAAGAAGAAGCTGAAGATAGGGACATCCTAAATTGGCTATACAAAGATGAAGATGAATCTCTCTTGCACATTAAGTTACCTATAGAACAATATGGTAAGGGGTACGCTATCATGCAGAAAATGGGCTATGAAGGAAATGGTCCTATAGGAAAAAGAAGAGAAGGAATCGTGGAACCAATTCAACCTATTTCAATACATCCAAGTGATAAAACATGACTTGGATATGCTAAAGATAAAGAAGAATCTACTTCACAGCAAGCACAATCAACTCATGAAGGAGGATCAATGTTGGATAAACCTCATGAATCAGTTTTTCAATTGCAGAATAATTCAGATACTGATTCTAATGAATATGAATGGGACGCCATTTATAATGATGAATTTTGGAGAGATAAACAAGTTGATACCATACACAAATATGCACCTATTCTTATACAAGGAGAAGGTTCAAGGCCTCCACTTGATTATGTTTTACAAAGCGATCATGACTCAAGTGAGGACGAATCAGATTCTAACGAGATTGACGATCAATAGGAGAATACCATCATAGACCTTGTCTACCATGAAAATGACAACCACATCATGACTTTGACAGCTCAAGACCTTACCCAGCCTAATGATCCCATGCCTTTGGTTTATCTAGAACTTATTGATTGGGACAATGACGCGCCTATCCATATTCCTACATTCCATGATGATGAGGACATTATAAATTTCCTTTGCTCCTCTAATGAGGAAAACAATTGTTTCATCCAAGAATTTCATACTCATGATTTTGATAAGGAGGGTGTCAAGTCTCTTAGCTGCAAAATAAATGAAATAAAAGATGGATCTATCGGTGAAAACCGAAAAATGGCAGTGGTAGATCAAAACAAGAGAAAAATAAAGAGCGAATCCAACAGTGAAAACATTTCTGAGGCACTGAAGGATGAGAAACTTGACACTCTTCCTAAGCATTATCATGAAAGATCTTCTATTTTAATCGAACCAACATAATCAATCAACATAAGTACAGCAAAGCAGCCAAAAATCTTGCAACTTGCAGCATCATTAATAGTTGAAGAAGTCCTAAAATTCATGGAATTCTTGAAGGAGAATCAAATCAACTTTGCTTGGTCATATGCTGATATGCCAAGGTTAGATCCTAATCTGATAATGCATCATTTATCTATCAAAGCAGGGGAAAAACCTGTGAAGCAAAAACTTAGAAAAATGCATCCACATGTTGCATTATTGGTCAAAGAAGAATTAAAGAAGCTTTTGGATGTTGGATTCATTCAAACTATTGACTATGCAGAATGGATTTCCAATATTGTACCTGTTTCAAAGCCAGATGGAAGGATCAGAGTTTGTATAGATTTCAGAGATTTGAATAAGGCTTGTCCCAAAGATGACTTCCCTTTGCCAAACATAGATATGATTGTTGATTTAACTGCTAGCCATGCAATGTATTCATTAATGGATGGATTTTCGGGATACAACCAAATAAAGATTGCACTAGAGGATCAAGATAAAACAGTGTTCACATGCCCTTGGGGTACCTATTGCTAGAATGTAATGCCATTTGGGTTAAAGAATGCCAGAGCTACTTATGAAAGAGCAATGACAACAATTTTTCATGATATGATGCATACATTCATGGAAGATTATGTTGATGATTTACTTGCCAAATCCCACACACGAGAAGAACATCTAGAAATCTTGTCAAAAATCTTTACCAGAATGGAGAAGTTCAATGTTCGACTCAATCCAAAGAAATGTGTCTTCGGCGTTACATCTGGAAAACTCCTAGGATACATTGTTTCAGAAAAGGGCATATAGGTTGATCCAAAAAAAGTACAAGCTATAATGGACATGCCACCACCATGAAATATCAGTCAGCTTCGATCATTGCAAGGGCGACTACAATCCATCAGGCGGTTTATAGCTCAACTGGCAGACAAAAGTTTACCATTTACACATTTATTGCATAAAAATGTCCCATTCAAATGGGAAGACAAATGTGAAGTAGCATTCAATCAAATCAAGCAATATCTTATGCACCCACCAATTTTAATTCCACCCATTCCAGGAGAGCCACTCATACTCTATATTTTAGCGACAGAAGTATCCTTGGGAGCATTGCTAGCACAAGAAGATTCTACAAGAAAAGAAAGGGCCATATAATATATTAGCAGAACTTTAACAAGACATGAGTTAAACTACACTTTCATTGAGAAAGCTTGCCTTGTAGTGGTGTTTGCTTCTCAAAAGTTGCGACACTATATGTTGGCTCATACAGTTAAGCTGATAACCAAGATTGATCCACTAAAATACCTACTAAGCAGAGCTACTTTAACAGGGAGACTTGCAAAATGGGTAATGATCTTAAGTGAGTTTGACATTCACTATGTAGATCGAAAAGCTATTAAAGGATAGATCATTGCAGATCAGTTGGCCAAAGCACCTTTACAAGAAGAAAATCCAATGCACATTGAGTTTCCTGATGCAAATGTTTTTACAACAACAATTCATAAATCATGGACATTATACTTTGATGGATCTTATACACAATATGGCTCGGGGGCAGGGATTCTCTTTGTTACACCTGAAGGACATACCATTTCATGATCATATCGATTGATGTTTCCTTGCACAAATAACATCGCTGAATATGAGGCATTGCTCATAGGATTGAAGATAGCATTAGAATGGTGGATTACAGAGTTGCAAGTCTATGGTGATTCACAACTTGTCATTAATCAAATTAATGATGATTATCAAACTAAAGATGATAAGTTGCTCCCTTACAAAAACATGGTGGATGATTATAAAAAGTATTTTGTGTCAATCAAGTTTTCACAAATCTCAAGGATTGATAATAAAGTTGTAGATGCAATGGCTACCATTGCTTCCTTATTACAATTATCAGAAGATCAAACCAAGCATGAATTCTTGGTAGAACAATTGTTTTCTCCCACCTATGATAGTCCTGAGACCCAAGTCATATGTCATTTAACCAGTTCTGATTCACCTTTATATGGCAAGACTTATACCTATTTAAAAGATAACATCTTACCTTCGGATTTATCTCGAAACCAAAAAAGGAATTTCATACGCCAATCATCTCATTATACCTTGATCGCTGACATCCTTTACCGACGTGGTCTTGATGGTACACTCCTTCGATGTATTGAACATGACGAATCTGAAAAAGCCTTACAAGAGGTTCATGGTGGTATTTGTGGAACTCATTCGAGTGGTTTGAATTTAGCCAAGAAACTTGTCAGAATGGGATATTATTGGCCTACCATGGAGAAAGATTCTTTTACTTTTGTCAAGAAGTGTTCTAAATGCCAGATCCATGGGAATCTTATTCATGCACCTGCACAGGAACTGCAACCTTTCACTCTGACATGGCCTTTTTCTCAGTGGGGACTAGATCTTGTGGGAAAAATTCATCCTTCATCATCAAATGGACATAAATTAATCATCACAGCTATGGAGTATTTTACAAAATGGATTGAGGCTGTTCCTTTGACAACTGTGACGAGTAAACAAATATCTTCATTTATCCTGAATTATATCATTTGTAGATATGGAATTCCTAATTCTATCATCATTGATAATGGAAGGCCTTTCAAGAATCAGGACATTGATGAACTTTGTGAAAGATTTCATATCCAACACAGGTTCTCTACACCTTACTATCCATAGGGTAATGGTCAAGCTGAAGCTTCCAACAAAATAATCTTGAAGATCTTGAAGAAGACAGTAAATGACGTTGGTCGTGATTGGCATGTCCAATTAAATCCAGCTTTGTGGGCATATAGAACCAGCATTCGCACACCAACAAGAGCTACACCATATGCCTTGGTCTATGGAGCCGAAGCAATCTTACCACTAGAGGTTGAAATACCTTCGCTTAGAGTCTCACTCAAGGGATTGATAAGTGATGAAGACTATAGAGTATCTCGCCTGCAAGAGTTGGAACTGTTAGATGAAAAATGTCAACATGCAGCTGATCATTTGAAGGGTTATCAACAGGTTATGTCTCATAGTTATAATCACAGAGTTAAACCTCAGACATTTCAAGTGGGTGACTTAGTCTTAAGATAAAATCCACGTAATCAGCAAGACAGAGAAAAGAAAGGGAAATTTGAACCAAACTGGCTTGGTCCATTTGTCATCATTGCAGCATATGGTTCTAGTGCATATCAATTATCTACGTCAGAAGGGGACTTGTTTGAAGAGCCAATCAACGAAATTCATTTGAAGAAGTTCTATGTCTAAAAGTCCTGAAAAAATCAAAACAATCATAAAAAGTCCTGAAAAAATCAAAAAAATTATAAAAAGTCCTGAAAAAATAAAAAAAAAAATGAAAAATCCTGAAAAAGTGCTATAAAAACAAGTGGTGAAAACCTGGTAAACAGGCACTACTTGTGATCAAAATGGACTCCTCCATTTATTAGTTTATGTCTTGCATTCACTTTTGGCATCATCCATTCATATCTATCATCTGTACATACATATCATATCCATGTCATATGACAGGGATCCTTATGTTTCATCATGGCTTGATGAAATTTTTACATATCTTTCATCTTTAGGTTGTGTTTACACTGGGGGGAAAAGCTGAAATATAGACTGAACAAGAGAGGGACAACAAGCTTTTTGAACATCACAAACATACACAAGACGGTTTGTCAAAATGCAACAAACATTGACGCATCAAATCAACCATAACATGCTTATTCAATGCCAATGGAAATCGAAACAACATGATCCAAACAAATATCAAAGTAGAATATCAATAATGATAACCAACTTGGATTCATGATCTTAATCTGAATAATGTTTGAAATACTTTAAGCAAAATTTGAATGGTTGTTTGATTTTCCTATCATATCTCTGGAGCAATTCAATGATGTATTGAACTAGAAAAGCAAGGAAGGAGTATGATTTTTATTTGTCCGCTATTTGCGAGGAAATCATTAGTACTATTCAAATTGGTCACGCGACATGCTCCACTACGGATCATTGATGACATTTCGGAATTTGCATGGGAAAAGGGTTAACTGTTGTCTGTTTATGCAAGGATACTCAGGTCATCTCGGTTCAATTATACCTAGATGCTTGTATTAACTTGCTATATCAAAAACTATGAAAGCAATACTTAGGTCATCACTGGTGCTAACATACCCTTTGATGCTTGTATTAACTTTCAACATTTCAATGCTCTATGATGATACAAAAAGCAACAAATAAGCTCTTCAAATGGCAATATTGTATGGATATCCTGCATGGTTAGTATAGATTGCATTCATATTAGGATCTACATTTTGCATTCATAGATTTTCCTAAAAAGTTGGCAAAGTATCAAATGGTTAATATCTTTTTGACTACATGATTGAGTATATTTTGACATTCATAAAACAACATTTCATACATTTTTCATATATATTTGCATCAGAAAATCATAAAAATAAAGCATACATCATAAACATTCATAAACATGTATAAATTGTATTGTACATCATGTTCATACAATCATGCATTAATAGATTTTCACTCATCTCATAAATCATGTATATATACATCATAAGCATAAACATTGGGAGATAATCATATCATAAACATCATGCATATAAGAAAATAGACGCATTTATCTCATCATAAATCATTGTTGCATTTCATATATCTCAAAAATGAATGTCAAAATATGCAAGGATGTCAACTACATATGATATAACATCATCAAAAATGAGACCATCTCAGGGTGTATACAAATGTCTCAACAGAATATCATAAAAACATCATCTACAATGCACTAGGCAGTGCTATCCTCTGATGGTGCTGGTCTGGGACTTGTACCACCTACACCTGATGGATCTACTCCACCTGTCCCTGATGGCCCTCCTGGAGGTAATGGCTGTGTCACACCTCTACTGGTGGTACGAGAGCAACTATGAGTAGATCGTGACTGAGTATAACTCTCCCTCCGCTCAGGTGGAACAACATCATGGTATCTGGTCCTATAAAACTCAGCCTCCCAAGTGGCTATGGTCACCTCTCTCATCATGTCACCAGGAAAGGTACTCGCTGCCACTCTCTATAGACTATCTGATAAAGCAATGGCCTACTCACCTCGCTGTCTGGTTGTATCCCTCTCAGTCGTAACTGAAGTTTGTACTGTAGTCTGTAAAGAGGATATCTGACCTGATACTGCTAGATCTACTGAAGGAGATGGATCTGTATGTCTCATCCGTGGTCCACCTCTGCCACCTCTCCTACCACCTCTCCTGCCACCTCTATCACCACCCCTACCACCACCACCTCTATCTCCACCCTCCTCATCATCATCATCTCCCTCTGAGTCATCATCACTATCTCCACTCTCATCATCATCACCTCCCTCCGAATCATCACCCTCTGTAGCTGCCTCCCTCTATCGTCTCTGACCGCCTCTCTATGGTCTTTGTACAGTCACTGGTGCAATAGGCTCATCAGGATCAAACATACGTGGTGCAGGATGCTCTAGGACATACTGGCTATACTCTGACGTCGTCCCTGCATCAAGGACATCAACTCGGTAATCCCACATCACCACTCCTAAACTGGTGAACTCTGCAACCGCTGCCTCATAGGAAATCCGTGGACCCCATACTGCAAGCTCTGGCTGTCATCGTGCATAAATGGCAAAACCCATAGGCATACCCTGAATCCGACCAAACTGCCGACATACTCGTCCAGCAAGAAATCTCTCAATAATCCATGGAGTACAACTAATCAGATATCTGGATGTACAAACATACGACATCTCCCTCGCATCATCTGGCCATGCCTCGCAATCTAAATATGGCCACCAACATACTGTATTGAGATCATCTAAGAGACACTGCCAATGCTCCAGTTTGCCTAGTCTCGACTGAGCAATAATATCTACATATCTCCATCTGTACGCTTGACCAGTTGGTCGCTGTCCTCGAGTCAATGGTCGCAAAACAACAAAGTGCTCCCATGCCCATATCTGTAATAATGAACAACCCACAACAAAACTCTAGCCTCTACCGTATACAATATGATGTAACTCATTATACAAGTGAGCAAGCATACATGTCCCCCATGCATATCGTGTCCCCTGCATCACCATACTCTCCAGCACCCGACCCCACCCGACTGCAAACCCCTTCGACCTATGGTCGGGGCATAAAACACCTCCAATGAAACCTGCCAATACAGATGGTAAGGGTGGAAAAGAATCTGCCATCTCGCCCCATGGGATGAAGTATCCACCAATATGATTCTCTCTGAAAATCCTCCTTAAAGCATCAGTGCCTCCAACCTCTCAGCTATCAAAGACCACTATCTCTCCCATCACTAGGATCCTCATGATGCGATATACGTCCTCAGGGGTCACTGTAATCTCTCTGGTCGGTAAATGAAAGGTGTCGGTGTCACTATGTCACTGCTCTGTGAGTGTTGTCAATAAAGCCTTGTTGAGGCGAACCTCAGGCATGTCAAGTAATGAACTCAATCCACAGGCCTCGATCACATTTGGATCTGACTGTAACAGATGTGGAATCAAACCCCATGTCCTCAGGAATGTCTCCCGTGACTGCAAAACCCCCAATCTCTCCTGTTGACACATCATTCAAGCAAAATCAATATCACATTATCATGAACATATCAATCAAAACTATTTGTTTTTCATCATCATGGAAGGTAGATAATCAAAATCATGTTTGTTTTTAACAACCTTAGAAGCAAGAAAATTCATCAAAACTATTTTTTTTTCATCATCATGGAAGGCAGATAATCAAAATCACGCTTGTTTTTAACAACCTTAGAAGCAAACACATCAACATCAAACTATTTTTTTTCATCATCATGAAAGAAAACTTATCAATCCTATTTGTTTTTAACAACTTTAAAAGAAAATCTACCAGTTCTTATTAGTTTTCCAACAACTTTGGGAACAAATTTATTACTCACAACAACATATCCTTAAAGGCGCTACAGAAAGCATCATGGGCACTACACTTTTCATTACAGGCGCTATTCTATCAAATGCACTACAAAACAAATCAAAAGCGCTACACTTTTTATCAAGGTCGCTATTATATCAAATGCGCTACAAAAATGATCAAGAGCGTTGCAAAATTTATTAAATGCGCTACAGAATTATATGCGCTATGGAAATTATCATAGGCACTATGGAAACTCTTAAGGGCGCTAAAACACAGTTTTCTATAATCAAAACATCGAAAAACGTGCCACGAATGGAAATTTTTCAAAAAGCAGGAGTTTCACGGGGTACATACCGGGGGTCCATAGTGTGTCAGCCACTGATGTCATTGGATGCGCTCAAAACGGTGCTGGTGAATCGAAAGTGCCATAATTACCTCTCTAGAGCTCAAAATTTACAAATTTTACTAGGTTAAAATGGAAAATGACATTTTTTTACCTATTTAATGGCAAAATTGGGGCATTTTATCACATTTTAACATAGTAGGGGAAATTTTGATCATCAATTTTTCATTTCATATCTCTCAGGGTCAATTTCTTCACATTATTATTTTCAAATGATGAATCGACATCTTCAAAATCATAAAAATTAAAAATTTCAAAAATAATTTTGAAAAGTTCAAAAAAAATTACAAAAATAAAAATCTTATCGATTCATCGTTCGAGGGGGCATATACCTATCAACATTTGACAGTCAACATCTGGTGCAAATTTTCAAAATTCTTTGAAGCAATGCGTAAAACACATCACTTCAAAGAGGGGCAAAATGTATACACCTAAAAATGGTCACATTACAATAGTCTAGTAATTAATTAAATATTTTTAATATTTAATTAAATCTCCGAATTCCATCTACGTATAAATAAATTTAAATAATTTATTTATATTGTTCACTCTTTCATTTCGATTAAATAAATAAGTTTATTTAATCATCTTTTCTTATCCATCTTTTAATTAATTAAATAAACATTACGATTTATTTATATTCATTATCATTTAATCTTGGCTTGGATATTTTATTCAAATAAAGATTAAATATTCCTCTATTTTAATTATATTCTTCTAAAATGTTCATTCATCATTAAATATTATAAATATTTAATGTAATTCTTCTAATTTCCATTCGCAATTAAATATTTCAAAATATTTAATTAATTCTTCTAAAGTCACATCACAATTAAATATTTCAAAAATATTTAATTAAATCTTCCATAGTGCTAAAATCAAAATTCAAACTCAATAAATGAAATTAAATAAATTTATTTATTTAATAAATTTGGGGATTATCTTCAACAACCGTGAAAAAAACTGCCAAAATAGAAAATTAAATTCTTTTGTTTCTGTGCGAGCTTTTTCCCGTGGGTTGAAGACAAGGCTCCATTCTTCTTTCCAACCTTCCAACCTCTTCCATCTTCCTCTCAACCTCTCCATCTCTCACCTTTCAATTTTACCAGACAATCTCACAGTCGTTGATTCTTGCCAGCTAGGATTGTGCCTGGAAAAAACTATAAATAGGACTGTTGGGTCTTTGAAAAGATATAGAAGCTTTCAACAGAGAAATTATAGTCAAATAGCTCTCAAGCATCCATAGCATAGTCTTACAGCATCCATATTTTTTAATATCATAGCATATCATGGCCAATCATCCACATAGTTTAGTTTCAATTTACAGCCCCTGTGCATAATTCACAGCCCTTGTGCATATCCGTCAGCATTCTCACCTCCACCAACATATAGGATAGAACTTCCTTTGCATACTCATTCCGCAGATTGTCATTTGGAGAAGCCAAGCTTATACAATCTGAGAGTGGCAGCTTCGAATAAATCTCTGGAGATAGAGAAAGATGGAATGCCTCTGAAGAATTCCTATTTATTTTAATTGCATTTCAATTTCTTCAGTTTAAAGTTCTATTAATTTTGTGTTTTGTTTTCAATTTGATTAACATATAGTAACATACACAATATATGTGTGTGTGTGTGTGTAATATACATATATATATGTGTGTGTGTGTGTGTAAATCCATATATATATATATATAGTTACATATATTCATCAACCTTACATAAAACACATATTCATTTGATATATTGATAGCATATATACATGTTATCTTTTAATATATATAAATTCATGTGCATATATTTATATACATAATATGTGTGTATATATGTATATATACATATATCTATATACATTTTATTATTAAAACAATGGTACACATTTTCAAACTCATTGATATATATATATATATATATGCATACGATGTATATATACATACATATATACATGTCTTATTATCCATTCAATATTCTCATGCCCATGAGAAATCTGTCCATAAGCATGCATAGGTACATCTACCTACATATACTCATGTACATATTAACTCACGTGTATGGGTCTATCATCAATATGTACATGTATACATATATGTACATACTATGTATATATATATCTTACCAATTGAATATAGAAAATATATGAAGAACTCACAATCACAAAGGAAACCTAATAATATCACAATAAGGACATTTACAACAATACATAAACCTTCCCAAATTCAACCACAACCAAAACTAAGGGATAACTTACCAATTTTCAATACTATGACTCAACTAAACCAATCTATATGTGTGTGTGTGTGAAAAAGCTCAATTAGGCTTCATTTAGGGGTTAACCAACCAATCCCTTCTCCTGACTGATACTTCCCCTCCCTTTAGAGGCTTGATCCCTACATCTGCATCCAATTTAGAACATTGCAATGGTAGTTAGTTATTCATCAAAATGATCATTTGCATATAACCATCTCATAATAAGAATATCAAATTAAATCAGTCTTTCTTAACATTTAATCATAACATCAAATCAATTTAACTTCCTTTAACCATTTTCCAAACAATATATAATCAAAGTACAAACACGTGTTTTCCAATCTAAAATACAAGCACATTCATTTATTCACTATTTTAACCAACCATAGTAATAGTAAATATGTAAAAGCACAATGGGGTGTAACAAGAGGGGAGTGAAAAAGAGATATCTAGGTAGGGTAGGAGGGAGAGACCTAAGAGAGATAGAGAGGGTGAGAGGGATAGAGGAAGGGAGAGACCTGAGATGGAGAGGGAGAGGGAGAGAGAGTTATCTAGGTAGGGTGGGAGAGAGAGACTAGAGAGAGAGAGAGGGAGTAAAAGAGATAGAAATCTAGGTAGGGTTTCTCTTAGGTCTCTCCTTCCCTCTCACCCCTCTCTCTTTCTCTCTCTTAGGCCTCTATCTCCCTCTATCCCTCCCACCCCCTCTCTCTCTCATGTATGTCTCTCCCTCCCTTTTTCCCTCTCCCCCCCTCTCTCTTAGGTTTCTCCCTCCCATCCTACCTAGATAAATCCCTCTCTCTCAGGTCTCTCCCTTCCTCTATCCCTTCCACTCCCTCCTCTATCCCTTTCTCTCTCTCTCTCAAGTCTCTCCCTCTATCTATCCATCCCACCCTACCTAGAAATGTATCTCTCTCACTCCCTCCCTCTCTCTGATCTTTCCCTCCCACCCCACCTAGATCTTTCTCTCTCTCTCTAGGTACCAACCTAAATAACTCTCTCCTCCATCTCTTTCTCTCAAGTAGATCTTCCTCCAATATTTCCTAGATTACTCTTTCTCTCTCTCCCTCTCTCTCTTAGGTCTCTCCCATCCTACCTAGATAATTATCTCTCAATCTCTCCCTCCCTCTCTCCCTCCCCCTCCCTCTCTCTCTCAGGTCTCTTCCTCTATCTCTCCCACCCCCTCTTTCTTAGGTTTCTCCCTCCCTCCCTTCATACCTCCCTCCATCTCTTTCTCTCAAGTAGATCTTCCTCCCATAGAGTCTCTCCCATCCTACCCTCTCTCAATCTCCCTCCCTCTCTCCCTCCCCCTCCCTCTCTCTCTCAAGTATTCTCTTCCCATCCCCTCTTGGTCCTCCCTCCTCCCTCCCTTCCTCCCTCCATCTCTTTCTCTCAAGTAGATCTTCCTCCCATATTTCCTAGATTACTCTCTCTCTCTCCCTCTCTCTCTTAGGTCTCTCCCATCCTACCTAGATAATTCTCTCAATCTCTCCCTCCCTCTCTCCCTCCCCCTCCCTCTCTCTCTCAGGTCTCTTCCTCTATCTCTCCCACCCCCTCTTTCTTAGGTCTCTCCCTCCCTCCCTTCATACCTCCCTCCATCTCTCTTTGTCCCTCCCTTCCTCCATCTCTCTCTTAGGTTGCTCCCTCCCTCTTTCCCTCCTACTCCCTCTCTCTTAGGTATCTCCCTCCCACCCTGACTAAAAAAAATCCCTCTCTCCCTCTCAGGTCTCTCCCTCCTATCCCTCCCACCCCATCTCTCTCAGGTCTCTCCCTCCCTCCCTCCCTCTCTCTCTCTATCCCTCCTTCCCTCCCTCCAACCACCCATCTCTCTCAGGTCTCTCTCTCAAGTATCTCCCTCTCTCTATCCCTTGCACCCTCTCTCTCTTTCAGGTCTCTCCCTCTTTCTATCCATCCTTCCCTCTCTATTTCTCTTAGACCACTTCCTCCCCCCGCTCTCTCTCTCTCTCTCTCCCTGTCCCCACAAACTCCCCTCCTCTCAAGCTCCCTTCCTCCCAATCTCTAACTAGATAAACCTCTCTGAATCTCCTCCCCATCCCTCCCACCCCTCTCAAGTCTCCTTTATCCCTCCCTCCTCCTCTCTCTTGGCCCTCCTCCTATTTTCCCTCCATCCCTTCTCTCTCTTTCTCTTGTGCCTCCCTCCCACCATACTTCCATAACTCCTCTCTCTCACTCCCTCCCATCCTTTAGGTCCCTCCTCCCAACCCTCACCCAGTTAACCTCTCCTCCCCCTCTCCTCAAAGTCCTCCCTTTGTCTGTTCTTCCCTTCATCCCTCCCCCCTCTCTCTTTATCCCTCCCTTGCTATATTCCTCCCACCCTAACTAGATAACTTCCTCTCTCTCAAGTATCTCCCTCCCTCTATCTCTCTCACCCTACTTTAATAACTCTATCTCATGCCCTCTCTCTCTCACTCCATCTCTCTTTCCCTCTCTCCCTCCCACTCTACCTAGATAAATTCCCCCCTCTCTCTCAGGTCTCTCCCTCCCTCTATCCCTCTCTCTCGCTATCACTCACTTCATCCCTCCCTCTTTTTCTCAGGTTTCTCCCTCCCACCCTACCTAGATAACTTCCTCTCTCTCAGGTATCTCCCTCCCTCTATCCCTCCCACCCACTCTCTCTCCTAGGTCTCTCCTTCCTTTTATCCCTTCAACCCCCTCTCTCTCTCTCAGGTATCTCCCTCTCTCTATACCTCCCACCCCCTCTCTCTTAGGTCTCTCCTTCCCTCTATCCCTCCCACCCCTCTCTCTCTTAGGTCTATTCCTCCCTCTATTCCTCCCACCCCCTTCTCTCTCTTAGGTCTCACTCCCACCCTACCCAAATAACTCTCTCTCTCAAGTCTCTCCCTCCTAGCCTACCTATATAACTCCCTGTCTCTATCAGGTCTCTCCCTCTCTCTATCCCTTCCACTTCTCCTCTCTCTTAGGTCTCTCTCTCCCACCCTACCTAGATAAATTTATCTATCCCTCTATCTCTCAGGTCTCTTCCTCAAGAATCCTACCTAGATAAATCTCTCTCAAGTCTCTCCCTCCCTCTATCCCTCCCTCCCTACCTAGATAGATATCTTATTCTCTCCCTCTCTCTCATAGATCACTCCCTCCCTTTATCCCTCCCAACTCCCTCTATCTCTTACGTCTCTCTCTCACACCCTACCTAGATAACTCTCTCTTCCTCTCTCTCTCAAGTATCTTCCTCCCACCCTAACCAGATAAATCTCTTTCTCCATCTCTCTTTGAGCTCTCCTCCTCCCTCCCTCCCTCCCCCCTCTCTCTATCTCTCAATTCATTATGTTTATTATAAATTTGATAGTTAGTGTTTCCTATTTATTGCACTATATGTTGATGATATGTAATTTATTGGTAAAGGAAAATGAATGATTTTAAAACTAAAGTCTCAGCTTGTAGTTGAATTTCTAAGTAAATATCTTGGTGTAGCGAAACACATTCTTGGGATGGAAATTAGAAGAGATAGAGTGAACAGAAAGCTATGGCTTGGCTAGATTAAATTGGCCAATTCAGTTTTATGGAGGTTTAATATGCAAGATTGAAGACCAATATGTGTTTCTTTTATAGTTGGATTGAATTTATCTACTTTAGATTGTCCAAAATCTCCATTAGAGATGGAATACATGACTAGAGTTCCTTACTAGAGTGCAGTTGGAAGTTTGATGTATGCCATGGTCTACACTAGACCATACTTTACCTAAGTAGTGGGAGTTCTTTCCAAATATATTTTTTTCTTGGTAGAATTCATTGAGATGTAGTTAAAAGAGTCTTTAGATATTTGTGGGGTACCTTAGAGTATTCCTTGTGTTATTATGGTAATATGGTCAGAGACGGGAATTCCCTTGATATTCATGGTTATGTGGATTTCGACTGGGTAGGTGATGTTGATAGTAGAAGATCCACCAGTGCTTATGTGTTTACTTTATTTAGTGGTGTAATCAATTTGATGAGCAAGTGATAGGCTATGGTTTGTTTGTCCACAATCAAAGCTGAGTGTATGGAAGCTACTCATGCTTGTAAATAAGTTATTTGGCTTAAGAGACTATGTTCAAATATTGGAATTAAACAAGCTATAGTGTTAGTTTATTATGTAAGTCAAAGAGTGATGTGCATAGCTAAGAACCAGACATTTTATGCCAGAACCACACACATTGATCCACAATGAATTTGGTTAAGGTAGAGACTTTGATGAATGTTGCACATTCCTTAACTAAGCCTGTGAGCACAAAGAAGTTCAAATGGTATTCAAAGTCTATGGGCCTCACATCCCCTAGCAATTAAATTCTTGTGTTGATACTCCCTTTGCTCTTGTAAGGTGTTTGACAAGTCGGATAATGTTATGAAATGGCGTGTCAAACTTGTACAATTACACAAAGTTACTATTTATAGTAAGTTTACATTTGAGCATGGATTGATGTGAAATTTTCCCCAAAGCTTCAGCCTGGCTAAATAAGCATGAGCTCGTAAAGTTTCATTGCAAGATCATGTTTAGATTTGAATATATTAAATTTTTTATTTTTGAAAATTTCAAAGTCCAATTTGAAGGCCTTAGAGGAATTTTTTTTGGCACAAAAGTGTTCATAACTAGTGTAGTGGTTTATAGCTTGATAGAGTGCTTCACGAGATTTCTAGTGGTTCAAACGGTTAGTCAATCGAACACTCGAATCAAAAGTTGCAGCCTCCAAAAGTTGGGTATCTTGAAATGGGAGATGTAAACATGTGTTGGACACATAAATGAGCTATAAAGGGGGATTTACATGTGGTGTATGTGTTTAGACACATCATAGGCATCTTTTATGGGAGATAAGGATGGGAACCACTTTTTAGGTGATTTTAGCTCATTCTTTTGTAATACCATTTGATGGTTTAATGTATTATATCTCCCATCTATTAGGTGCATGAGATGGGCATTGCATGTAAGAGTCTTATAGTTGTTGAGTTGCCTCTGAATCTCTGATTGGTGATACTCCTATGAGAAAGCTTGCTCTGCAACTATATTGTAATCTTGTTGATTTTTTAACAATATATTGGGTGGATTTTAGAGTGTGGGGTTTTTCTTTCAAAAGGGTTTTCACCACATAAATCACTATGTTGTGGTATGAATATTATTTATGATTATTTCTATTTAGGTTTTTGTAATTATTTATATTTGAAAAGTTTTTGCATAACACTCCTCTAAAGATTAGGGTAGGAAGTTGTTATGCTACCTTAGCTTCCTTACAAGGAGATTATTTGTGCTCTCAAGGGTAATGAAGCTTGAAATTTTTTAGTATGGAATTGTATCTCTTCTAGTTATTTAGCTAGGTGGCTTTATTGGACAGGGATTGAGATTTATACCCTTCTAATTATGAAAGATGTTTAGATTTGAAGGACTTTTATTATGAATATTATTTCGTATATTTGGAAAGCCATGAAACCTTGGATTCTCTAGAATGGTTCTAGCTTATGTAATGGTCTTTCCATGTGCCAAAAAAATATTTAATGGTATCCTTTTTATTAAGGCAACAATTGTCCTCTTGTAAAGACACATTGGGTTCACGTTCTGAGGTTTTTCAAAAATAATATTAAAACAACTTAGTACCTTTTTTTAAGAAATTATTGGAATCTCCTTTCTTAGAATGAAGCAAATTCCAAGTTTCATATTTCTAACCAAAACCATGAAACTTATGATATAATCACTAGGGCCATCTCAGCTAATATGATTCATAAAATTGGTATCAATTCTTTCATACCTTGGTGGAAATATTGAAAGTGGTACATGCAGATACTATTTTTCAAAATTATAAGATTTGGAAAGGGTACCACTGGTTCTCTCCTCATTTTCCCATGTTGTGCACCTTGAATTAATAGTGGCATTTGCAATCACTAGCTTTTGTCTAGCAACAAAAATTTCACACAGTATGATCAACAATTTTGGAACAAAAATTGACTCATTATGTTTTATTTTTCAAGACCTCCCCATTACCTCCAATATTTCCCAATTAGGAATCTCCAATCCTTGGTGTCCTTTTTGGTGGAAATTAAGAATCTCTCAAACATCTTTTTCTAGTTTTGTTCCAAAACTCAAAATGTTTGGACCTGGTACACAACTTTTTAATCTAGCATTTCTGGTCAGAACCTATTTCTTGGCATATGGTTCTTTTAGGGGATTGATTGTGCATAATCCACAAATTATTTCAAATTTGACATGCATTCAAGGTGGAGATTCTATTTAGCATATGAAAAAATAGAAATTAGATACTATTTTTTTAATTGTTTTGTGGATCGTATTTTCACTATATGCTAAAGCTATTATTTTTTCTAATGTGTTAGCAAAGATTCAAGTGCAAGA
This sequence comes from Sequoia sempervirens, assembly GCA_007258455.2. Lineage (NCBI taxonomy): Eukaryota > Viridiplantae > Streptophyta > Pinopsida > Cupressales > Cupressaceae > Sequoia > Sequoia sempervirens. Next base: position 130,906,925 of record VDFB02026320.1, on the reverse strand, counting down.
TAATAAATTTTCACTTGAGGTGGCTCAATTATAGGTGATATTGGATGATTGGAGTAATGCCCCTTGTACTATTACTAGAGTTCCTCTATCTCCCTCCTCTTAGTGATGTTCCCCTCATTGAGGGTGCCACTGTGGGCATAGAGTTTTTGCTCATTAAAATTTTTTAGTAGTAGGGCTCTCTGTATAGGTCATACGACCCTACCACCTTGAAATTCGTGCACAAGTTATTCAAAAAAAAATCTCTAGTTATTCTACTTTTTACTTTTTCCAGAAAATAAAAAAATAAAATAGAAAAAACTTCCACTGTTTTTTTTTCAAAATAAAAAAAGCAAATTAAAAAAGTTGAATAGGGCAAATTTTTTTATAAAAATCCTACACAGGACGTACCACAATTGGCTCATGTCGGGCAACACATTCGGTGACTAATTTCATCGGTTGCTACTCAAAATCCTTGTGGCGACAAACAAAAGCCGGCGGTGAAAACCAATCTGGGCAGCAGTAAAAGATTCTGCTAGAATCTTGAATCATTTTCGACAGCAATAATCTCAGCCAAAAAATGAAATATTTCAATTCTATCTTGCACAAACTCAAGGATTGGAATCTCTGAGAACTCCCACGAATATTCCGTCAATAGAAATTTTTGCCAGCAACCGAAATTGTTTTCTTGGCAAGGGCATTTTTTTTCTATGATGGCCAGATGGCCATCAAATTTAACATAGTGGATTGTTGACATCAGCATATGACCGACCTCTCCAAGCCCCCAAAACCAAAAAATATTACACTTACTTTTTCTATAATATTGTTGTGATAAATCCTAAGAAATTAGAAGCTATGCCTCACAATCATTTCCAACCTTTCAAGAAATAAAATAAGGGCTTCTTACAACTAAATACACCTCAAACAAGTCAACATCTTAATTCCCAAGTGGTTGCAAATCACAAATCAAGAAATACAAAGTATTTATGACATAATAAGATTCTTAATAAAGTTCATGCACAAACAAGAACTCCTCGATGATCACATTCTCTACACACACAAAATCAATTAATATCCCATTAGTAGGCTTCTCATTGATTCTTCAAACAATGTAAAGAGGACCAATAGATACATGTCTAATTATGTCATTTTGTGAGAAAACGATGTCATTTTGTCTTTTTCCTAATGAAAGTAGGGAAATAGGTGCATCATTAAAGACCTTGTATTTAATGAATGAATTGAGTTATTTGGTAAAGAACAAAATGAAACATAGAGCAAGAGGGGTTTTTTTTTTTATCAAAATGGGGTTAATGATGCACCTATTTCCCTACTTTCATTAGGAAAAAGAGATTCCCAAAGGAAAGATTGACTTTAAACCCTTAGGTGAGTCAATCTTAATGGAGATCTTGTTGTTTTCCTTATGATTGAGCATGGGGTAAATCAGCTTGAAATGCACTTTTTGGAGATGAACGAAAAATACCAAATGAATGCAATTATGCAATGTAAAACATGAATCATCAATTTAAAACCTTAATCTAGTAGAATCCATAGATTTCTAACAGGTTTGAGAAGGTTAGGATTTTATGCACCTATTACCAAAAGCTCCTGCTGAGTGTCCTCACAAGGCAGTTTCGCCCTAGGGTGAATGGATCTTGTTACAAGGATCCAAAATCTGTTTTCACAATTCTCTGCTCCTCAATTTGTATTCCCAATTCCTCTAGATTCCACAGTCAAAAAGAAAATTAAATTAAATGTAGGTGAGTTTTTGTGGCTTGACGACAATGTTGAAAACTTTGCAAAATTGCACTTTTGATCAATCTTCAATCCTTTTTCACCTGTGAATTTGCACATACACAAGAGGGAAAAATTGTTTATTTTTGGTGAATAGGGGTTTTCCTTGGTCAAACCTCGTTTTGGTAATTAAACTTTGAAATGAAATGAAACATAAATTGAAGGAATGATGAATGAAAAATTCTATGTTGCAACTCACCAAACCCTTGATTGGTTGCCCTTGGAGGACTGAAGTCTAACACATCTCTCCAAGGTCTTGATCTTGCATGAAATGGATTGATTGGATGTTGATCTTGATGCTTGAATGTTTGAAACCTACATCACAATGTTAGCTCCAAAAATACGCATGAATAAAGACAACTTTGACATGATGCTTGAGATCTTGAATGTTGCAAAAAATGATTGAGAAATCTACTCTTGAATGCTCTTTGACAATAATATTTTCTCATAAGAAGTTCTCCCAATTTAAATCTAGTTTCAAATAATAAAAGACCTTGTATTTATAGGTAATTTTCTAATTTCCCAAACAATAAACATCAAATTCTAACAATTGCAAATGGAATTTGAATCATGAAAATTTCACCAAAAACATATTTAAAATTGGGGTCCTAAGTCTAAAGAGGACCTATTCACCTTTGGGTAAATGGGTCCTAAGCCCCAAACCTAGGACACACCAATTCCAAGGAAATTTAATTAATTTTTGCAATTGTTTAATACAAGTTTCCCTTTCAAAAATAGGATTAATTAGGCATTTAAATGCATAATTTGGAAACTTAAAGGCTTAATTAAGTCCAATTAATTAAGGGACCCAAACATAGTGTGAAAATGTAAAAGGAGTGCATATTCTGACATTACACGTTTATGCATTACATGAGGTCAATTGGTAGGTCATTTAGAAAATGTTGTTTGTGCAACAAATGTGTCAATGGAGAAGTGATAGCTTCAAATCAACAAAGATCCAAACATGACTTCTTTAAATCAAGAAGATAATCAAGTTTCATTACCACTAGAAGGAAGTGATATATAGAGGTAGAGAGATGAAAATATAACAATATAGAGAGAAAGGGAGAGAGGAAAATAAATATAAATATACATGTTTAGGAAGATGGAAAATAAAAGACCTAGAGACAGATGGATGGATAGAGAGGGAGACATGTCTATAGATAGTAGGGGAGAAAGGAAGATAAAGATAGAGATGATGATAGTGGGAGAGAGGAAGAGGAAGAAGGAGAGAGATATATATAGATGGTGAGATAGAGTGATAAAAAAGATAGAGATACAAGGAGATATAGAGAGGGGGAGAGGGAAAGAGATACAAAGTGATAGACAAGTAGAGATGGAGAGAGGGATAGAGAAATAGGGGGAGATAGAGAGAGGGAGAGATAGATATATGGGAAGATGAAAGGAGAGAGTTAGAGATAGAGAGATAGATAGGGGGATAAGGAGGGAGTGAGAGAAAAATATGGGGGGAGATAGAGAGGGGGAGATAGAGACAAAGGGAAAGAGAAATAGGGGAGATAGAGACAGAGGGAAAGAGAAATAGGGGAGATAGAGACAGGGAGAGATAGAGATACATAGGAAGAGAAAGAGCGAGAGATAGATATATGAGAAGAGAAAGGGGGAGAGGTAAAGATAGATAGATAGATAGATGAGATAGGGAGGTAGAGATAGAGAGATAGATAGTCGAGATGGGGAGGGAATGAGAGAGGGAGAGAAGGGGAGAAATATAGGGGGATATAGAGTGAGGGAAGGAGAGAAAGGGAGAGAGATAGGTAGAGGAAGGAGAGAGAGATTGGATTATTTTTCTCTCTCCTATCTTCTATCTCGATCTCTATTTCTATCTCTATCTCTATCTCTATCTCTTTCTTATCTCTCTCTCAAATATTTCTCCACCTCTCTCTTTCTCTCTCTTTGTTTCACTATAATTGTCTCCCATCCCCTCTCATTCATGTTCTCTATCCTCCTCCCTCTCTTTCTTAATTTCCATTGTTTTTATATTTGTCTTCCTTTTTTATGTATTATATATCTAATATATAGTATTAAATGTAAACATAATGTAGATTTTATTTATAACTTAAATAGAAAATATAAAAATATTAAATATATATGATAATTAATAGAAGTATATAATTTTATTATATAAAAATATTGTAAAAATTATATTCAATAATTTATATTATGTTAATTTAATTTAAATAACAATAGAGCTTTAAAAAACTAATTTGAAGTTGAACTTTAGTGGAGAATATAATACCTCTTTCTAAAAATCAAGTAAATTTCATATAAATTAATTTAAAAAATAATTTATTCAAAATATATATTATACTTATAAATTTTATATTTTTATTTAATAATATATAATATTATAATCATAAACAAAGCTTAAATATATATTATATGTTATTTTTTATTCAATAAATATAATATAAGAACTATAATGATTATATATATTATGTTATAATATATAATATTAATATTGGAGTTTTTAATTTCTATAATATATATATAATATACTTATATATTAAGTTTATATAAGTATAAACTTATATAGTTTTTAAGTTTATCCTGAATACTAGTCTTCTTAAAGATGAGGATGCTCTTGTTGCCATTCATATCATTAGACTCATTAACAGGAATAACTTTCCCACCAGCTCTCACACAGATAGATGGAACATGAACATTCTCGCTTGGTAGAATCTGTTAAAGACCATTGGCAAAAAAAGGGCCAAAGACTATAGGTTTACCAAAAAAAATCTCTCCTCTAACCTTCAAAAAGTTGAAACTAACATCCAAGCCAATCCCTCAGACTATGATCTCATCTCTCATGTGATTAATGCTAAGGAAGCCCTTAGACAACACCAGCAGGTTAAAACTAGAGGCGCCAAAATTAGATCCCATGCTCACTAGCTATAGTTTGGTGATTGTGGCTCTAAATTTTTCTTTAACCTCATCAAGCATAAACAATCCAATGAAACTATAGAGAGAATTATAGTTGATAATCAAGAAATAACTGACCTTGACAACATCAAAGAGGCCTTTGCTGAATTTTACCAAAATCTTTTTGCCTCTGAGGATTCAGAGGAGGCTACTTCCCTTAGAAATCAGTGCAGATCTCTTATCCCTAATAGGATCTCCACTATAGATGTTGACTTGCTGTCTAAAGATATCTCCTTGGAGGAAATTGAA
>VDFB02026320.1:130887009-130899793 GCA_007258455.2 Sequoia sempervirens | reverse complement strand
TTTTGACTATATACGGGTTTGCCTACTTTAAGCTTTACTATTTCCTTCTCTTTTCCCTTCGATGTTTGGAGGAAAAGACCAAACCCAAATTTCTAAGTATTTTCCTTCCCTGTGTTTTTTCGCCTTGAATGTGTCGAGAAAGGGTTGAACTTGCCTCCTCCTTTGTACAGGTAGATTCTTAGCGTTTTCCTTGCTCTTACTTTCCTCGAGGAAACGAGGAAGGTACTGACCCAGCCTGCGGTATCATCTATTTATTTCATGCTAACCTTTCTCTCCCTCATAAGCTCATCTTTCATAACGCATACGGCAATCAGGTCTCCTCCTCCTTGCTCTTTATTTCTATTTCTTTAACGTGTGTTAGGGTTTGAATTGGATACAATGGCTGCATCTTCTTCGTCTGACCACCAAAATCAGGAATTTAATGCTTTCTACGGAATAGAACCTCCAGGCAATAGATGGAAAGCTTCTGAATCTTCAAGATTGTTTGATGTTTTCATCAACCACAGAGGCCCCGATGTTAAAGATACTCTCGCTACTCAGCTTTACCTCTCCCTTGAGCAGTTGGGAATACGGGCGTTTCTTGATTCCCGAGAGAAGGAACTAGGAAATTCGTTTCCTTCTATGATTAAGACAGCCATCTGCTCTGCTAAGGTACACATAGCCATTTTTTCCAGAAGATACGCAGAGTCACCTTGGTGTTTGGCTGAGCTGGTTCAGATGTTAGAAAGTAAGGCCAAAATTATTCCCGTGTTTTATGAGGTGGAGCCATGGGAACTCCGCCACATAGAAAGGGGACAATACGCTGATGCATTCATTAAATATGAAGAGAAGAGCAGATATCTTGAGAAGCTTAGCGAGTGGAAAGAAGCCCTTCAGACTCTTTCATTTATAGCTGGAGAAGAATTTGACAGGTAATCTTTCTGTGCTTTTGGTGGTCGTACTTCATATATAATTATGTTTTCCCTTCAAATCTGGTTTACTCTTTTCTCATGGAATTCTGCATTCATTTTATGAAGTTTCAGTGACTGCAAAAACATTGTAGCAGCTGTGCGAAAGGAAGTACAAAGGAAACGATGTTTACATGTTGCCAAATATCCAGTAGGGCTTAACAATCTTGTGAAAGATTTTGAAAGGCAATGCCTTGATGAATTTGTACAAGATTTTGAAAGGCAATGCCTTGATGGACTTGTACAAGATTTTGAAAACCAGTGCGGGATGAAAGGAAGGAATCATAAGTCTAAGGCTGTTGGTATTTTCGGCATGAGTGGATCGGGGAAGACAACTCTCGCCAAAGAGTTGTTTAACCGAAAACATTCAGATTACTCTGGATCAAGTTTTTTGTTTGATGTGCGAGAAGCCTCTATGAGAAGTGAACTACCTTCTTTGCAAAGTCAGCTTCTCAAAGATCTCTTTGGGGAAAATCTGTGTTTTAGAAGTACAGAGGAAGGAATGAGCGGTCTAAATGATTGTCTACGAAGGAGCCCCCTTTTAAAATTCCTAATAGTTGTAGATAACATTGATCATGTAGAGCAGTTAAATGCTCTACTGGTCATGGATATCTTAAATATATTTCATAATAGTCTGGTTATTGTCACAACCCGTGACTTTGGGGTGGTTATAACCACAGGGATTACTGTTGGTTATCGTTTAACAGGAATGGATAGAAACCACGGGAGGGAGCTCTTCTGTTGGCATGCCTTTGGCCAACCCCATCCACAAACTGGCTACGAGATGCTGGTTGACAAATTCGTAGATGTGTGTGGAGGGTTACCTCTGTCTCTTCAGGTTCTGGGTCGGCACGTTCATGGTAGAGCTGGCAGTTTTTGGCAGTCAGAATTGACTGAAGCTAGAAGGACGCTGCCTCGAGATGTGAAGCAAAGATTGAGAATAAGCTTTGAATCATTGAATGATGAACAAAAACAGGTTTTCATGGATTTAGCTTGTTTTTTTAACAACAGAAACCAGAGTATAGCCGAAAGAGTATGGGAGGGATCAGGATGGAACACACAACATGCACTGGAAACACTCAAAGATAAATGTCTTATAGAAGAAATCAAGGATTATCGGGGAATTGTATGGAGAATGCATGACCACTTGAGGGACTTGGGAAGAGAAATGGCACTTGAGCTCAGCCCTCCTCATCGCCTGTGGCGTCCTCAAGATCTGCAATCTTTGGTATGCTTATCACGCCTCCAAATTCCTTCTTAGTATTTTAATATTCGAAGTCTTAACCCGTTACTACATAAATAGAAAACTCAGCTGCTTTTGTGCATTCAGGAATCAATGGGTTTCAAAACAATACTCACCAAAACCAATATCAGATGTTTCCATTCCTTTATCGACAAGTCCATGGGTTCGGAAATTACATTCTTTTTAGGCCAATCGGACAGTTGTCTTGAGACGTCGGCTTCTTTACTTTGGCTCGAGATTAAGTTTGTGTTCAGTTCCACAGAAGTACCAAACATTTCTTCATTGATTCCTCTTGAAAAATTGCAGTGGTTAAAAATCACAGGTGGACGATTGAAAACGTTGTGGGAGAATGGCACGCAGGTAGTTTGATCTTCCCAATCAAAAAACTAAATCTCCTTTTAATGGTTTACTGGTGTTCATTCTCATATGGATGTATCTGGGATATATTTTTTAAAATCATCGAGAGCTTTACACAAATGTATCTTGAATTTCAGGTGCCCTCCCAATTGAAAGAGCTGGAAATTTCTCAAAGCTCTTTGAAAAAGTTTCCAGATTTTTCAAGAATATCTGATAATTTAGAGAATGTGCTCTTAGATGCTCGAGGGACTCCATTCACAGGTTTGCCTTTACTAGAACTTCTCAAAATGAATCTTTGTAGTTTATGTGTCGGGTCTTCCGCATTAAAGGGGGAACAGGTTTCAACTAAGTGAGGAGAGAGGGCTCTGTATGAATCTTTGTTTATCGTGAATTTCAAATTTAATGAGGTGGATTGGAATATTGCAGGAATTTCTTCTAGTGTTAAGCCCCCTATGGATTGTTAGAAATTAGAACATAGCTCTGATACCATGTAAGAAACAGGCCCAAACTATAACAATATAACAACAGTAATGAACATAGAAAAGACAGGGTAAAACAGAGTTGAATCACTCAGGAAATTATATTTTATCTAGCATTCAATACATCCAAAATACTATGTCTAGCAGCTATCCGAATGGTGTGTCTAACAACAATCCGAATGTTGTACCGATCAACTCTCTACAATCACATATATATACTACAATGTCCTTGAAGCCTGGAAGCTTCTAGTTTTCTAGATAATTCTAAAGTCTAGAATGTTCTTTTTCACAACAGCTCTTAGAATGTTCTTTTCTAGAATAGCTCCAGGAATGTTCTAGCTTATAGAAAACTCTAGAAACATTCTACCATTTTCTAGACAATCTTAATCCTTAACATCCCCCCTTAAGATTGGCTAGAATAATACAGAAAAAATTCAAAGAAGAGAGGAACATTATACTGATATCCCCCCTTAATGTTCACCTCTAGCATACCAAGCATTCTTCTATTATAGCAAGAAAATCAGCCTTTGAAAAAATATCAATCTAGCAATACTCCAACTTACAAACAAACACTTCCAGCAATATATCTGTCATGCAAACAAATCACTCCAACAATATATCAGCCCTGCAACCAAATATCACTTCAACAATATATTTCTAGCTGAACTTCTAGCTGAATCTCTTGGCTAAACCTCTAGCTGAGCCACCTCTAGCTGAACATGGTTAAATCTCTAGCTGAATCTCTAGCTAAATCTTTAGATGAATCTCTAGCTGAATATGATTGAATCTCTAGCTGAACCTCTAGCTGAATCTCTAAATGAAACTCTAGGTGAACATGTATGAATCTCTAGCTGAATCTAGCTCTGATACCATGTAAGAAATTAGAACATAGCTCGATACCATGTAAGAAACAGGCCCAAACTATAACAATAATCAACAATAAACAGATAAACACAGGGAAAACAGAAGAATTCAAATAAGAATTTATATTTTATCTAGCATTCAATACATCCAAAATCAGGTCTAGCAGCTATCCTGAATGTTGTGTCTACCAACAATGCTGGATGGCCCATCACTCTCTACAATCACATATATAGCTATAATGTCCTTTGAAGCCTAGAAGCTTCTAGTTTTCTAGATAATTCTAAAATCTGGAAACTTCTTTTTAACAATAGCTCTTAGAATGTTCTTTTAGAACACTCCGGAATGTTCTAGCATATGGAAGTTTCTAGAAACATTCTACCATTTTCTAGACAATCGTAATCCTTAACATGGATGCCCTTGAAACATTGGAGATCAGCAATGAAGATTGTGTATCGAAGATCTTAATTAGTGGAATGCACTATCCAAGCCTTCAGTCCATCGAACTTCATTACATGGAAAAACTTGTGGAAGTGAATTTAAGTAATGTAAAGACATTAAATTGTTTTGAGATTACAAATTGTGGAAATTTGAGAAGTGTGTCAGGAATATCTGATCTCGTACAGCTTGTGGAATTGAAAATTTCTGATTGTGGGGAGCTCGAGTTTGAGTACTTGTGTCTCAGGAGAATGCACCATCCAAGCCTTCAGTCTATCAAACTTCACAGAATAGAAAAACTTGTGGAAGTGGATTTAAGAATGGTAAAGACATTAAATTGTTTTAAGATTACAAATTGTAGAAATTTGAAAAGTGTGTCAGGAATATCTGATCTTGTACAGCTTGTAGAATTGACAATTTCTGATTGTGGGGAGCTCGAGTTTGAGTACTTGTGTCTCAGGGGAATGCACCATCCAAGCCTTCAGTCTATCAAACTTCACAGAATAGAAAAACTTGTGGAAGTGGATTTAAGAATGACAAAGACATTAAATCGTCTTGAGATTACAAATTGTAGAAATTTGAAAGTGTGTCAGGAATATCTGATCTTACAAAGCTTGTAGAATTGAAAATTTCTGATTGTGGGGAGCTCGAGTTTGAGTATTTGTGTCTCAGGGGAATGCACCATGCAAGCCTTCAGTCTATCAAACTTCACAGAATAGAAAAACTTGTGGAAGTGGATTTAAGAATGATAAAGACATTAAATTGTCTTGAGATTAGTCATTGTGAAAATTTGAAAAGAGTGTCAGGAATCGATCTTGCAAAGCTTGTAAAATTAGAAATATCTGTTCCTTCGGAGCTCAAGATTGAGACGACCTTGTGTCTCAGGGGTATGAAGTGTCTGGAGAGGATAACATTTGATAGAAATGTGATGGTCAAATGTTTTGAGTTGGATGGTTGTCAAAATTTAAAAACAGCGGAGTTTTGTTGTGAAAAGCTTGTAGAATTAAGAATTCAGGGCTGTCCGGAACTTAAGATGCCAGATTTTAGAGGTCTAAGTTGCCTCAAGAGGATTATAATTGATGGATATAGGAACCGAGATCTTACATTGGTTAATTGCAAAGAATTGAGAAGTGTGTCAGTTAACTTTCAGTTTACAGAGTTGTACATTCTCAATTGTCCCAAGCTTAAAGAGTTGCCAGCTCTTGCCAGACTGAGCGCCTTGAGCCGAATTGTGATCGAGTCCTGTAAGAAGCTGGAGAACATAGCAGGTATTGAAGAGTTGCATGTACAAGAATATATGAGACTTTGTTATTGTAGCAATGCAATAATACGGAATTGCATTCATAAGTTGAAGGTAGTAATTTCAATACTTCTTTTTAACAGGCAATCATAAATATCATTTATAACAGTTAATAATAAATATCATTTTTATTTCATTATTTATCTTCAGCTTTGTTTTGTAATTTGTTCTTACAAGATAGTGTATATTTTCTTTAGTAACGTTTGAAGTGATCTATAAATGAAAGCAATTTACCGTGGATAGAACTGAGAGTATTTTGTCTTTTATTTCAGAGTGTGCCATCGAAGGGAATGCAAATTATTGGAAGAGCAGTAGATGGAGCGGAGTCAAGTTTAAACCAAAATCTGTTTTGTGAAGCTAATATAGACATCGATGGAGTGATTAAAATTGGTACTGACGAAACTTATCCCAACTGGTCAGAATTGAGTTTCGTGATCAGATGCTTTGTGGTTGTGGTTGAGGTAGTGGATGTAAATGAACTCCTTTATGACCGTGAGCAGAATCAAGGAGAATGGATAATTACATCGGTAGCGTGTGATTTTACGAGACACGCTTCTTTTAAAATGGTTGAAAATAGTGTAAGGTGGAAAGGAATAAGGAATAAGGGGTTTCGGGTAGAGGTGAAGAAAGGTGAAGAGTGGAAAGGTTTGAGGTTGTTAGGAACGATTGTTGATAGGTTAATGTAATTTTTTTTTGAATTGTCTTATTTTTTCATTTTTAAAGATGTAAGGTGTAAGGTGTAAGGTGTAAGGTGTAAATTCTGTTTATAAAGTTTGGATTGAATTTAAAAGGATGAATTTTTTTTGAAATTTTTAAGAGCAGAATTATTGTCCATAAATTGTTTTCTTATTAGAAAGTGAATATTATTTATTTATTTTTAAAATAAAAATATTTATCTTTAAAGAATAAGAATTTATCATGTAAAGATTCATTTTGAAGTGCAAGTTGGACAACTCTTTAACTAGTGAGAATCTTTGTAACCTCTTGAATTATTTTTGAAAAATAGTCTTAATTAAGAGATGGGTTAATAAATAATAATTTAAAGTGACATTTTTTATAATATTTTTTAATTAATTCTTGTTATGGTAGTAACAATTCATATTTTGAAAAGGTTTTAATTAATTAATAATAATGGCAACTCTCAACTAATTAAAAGTTACAAGTATTTAAAAAATAGTAATGTTAACATTTATTTTGTAAATATTAAGATACACATCTTTTATGAATCGCAACAAAGGTTAGATTCTTAGAAAAGTACATAGTTCACAATTACAAACTAGATCCTTGCTAGCAAACTCAACATAGAGCATTGTAAAGAAGATTATTTAGATTCTAATCTACATTGGTGATTTGTAGATTATTTTAGATCCTAAGACACATTGGTTTCTAAGTCTTCATCATTTGGAATTCATTCATTGGTTGTAGAGCTAAGTAGTCTATCATTTGTTCTATTTTCTATTTAAAATATAATTGTACAATTGTCTAAATGTTTAAGATTTAATTTATTGCATTCCATCTAATATTTAGTTTAGGTTAATTGTTTTTATTTATATGATTTGTTTTTTACTAGTCTAAAGTAATCACATGGATTGTGTTTTTCCCTTTACATGTTGGTGACCTTGATCTATACTACACAACCTAGGTTATTTTAAGGATTCAATATTTTTTAAAGATATAAATTATCTTTTATTATATTTTACTTTTATATTTGAGTAGTCCTTTTGCTTTTGTTCTTTATTTTAATAGATCTTCCTTTTAAGGTTTGGAGTTTCTTCTCCTAATCCTATCTTATACTCACCCTACCCATCCTGTATTTCCCTTAACATTAACTATTCTAGAACATTTTAGATATAATTTTGAATTGATATTTAGAGCTATGATAAATTGTACCTTCCTTTTTTGTGCCAATTGATTTGTCCTCTTCAAGTTATAACTCTTAATTTTGAGCTTAAATCCTAACCACCTTAAAATCAATCCTAACTAGCGTGAGATTGAACCTAGGAAAGTGTTAATTTTGAGGTAATGAGTTAGTGCATGAATATTTTTGCAAATATGGTTTTTAACTTTGGATCAAACTTGTGATTGGGCTAATTTGTGACTCATATAAAGAAAAGGATAAAAAGGAAAAATTGTAAGGCTCAAGATGAATATGCTTCCCCTTTCTATTTTGAAGTAAGGATGGTTGATCTAAACATAAAAGAAACACAATACACATGAACATTCCTAAATTGGACGAGTGGGTGATCAATCCTTGTAGTCTCACATATATACCACCTTTTAGGATATGGGTAGCCTCAACCCTTTATTCAAGACCTTTAGTTGCAATTAAAAAATTCTTTCATGCAACCTAGCTTGTGGGAGGATTACAAGTGCATGTGCCCATGACTTGCTACCATCACTTCTTATGGGTACAATATGAGTAACTTCCCAAGGCTAACTACTTATTAGTGTGCTACAAGAAACAATAGTTGCATGGATGCTTAACTAGGATATGCAAGATTAAGTAGGGCCTTCCTTGATATATCTAAAGTTAGGTGAGGAACAATATTATGAATAAGAACCCATCTACAAGAATGTGTTCATGGAAAAGTGTAATTCCTCTTCACATTGTCTCCTTATGAAAAGGGGTGCCAAGGTTGTGATATATATAATAGTACTACTTTGAGATACAACTTTTACTCCCCTTTTACAAGTATACCTTACTAGAATGTGTAATTTAAGTTGTCCCATAAGGTGATGAAATCATTAAGAAAACCTACTAATCATCTTTTTCTTTCTTTTAAATGACATCCAAAAAAGGAGCAAGGAAAATTTAGTGTAATTGTAAAATTTCAAGAAACAAATAAAAAGATAAAGTTAAAATGACCATGTCAAAAGGCATGAAAAGATATGAATTGAATAAGTAATGTTTAGGAATACTAATTAATTGTATATATTCATCAATTTTAAGGGATGATTTTGAAATGTAATGATTTGGACATAGAAGATTTACTTGGATGGTATTAAATGTGGAAAGATGCAAAGGGTATAAAGTTTTTGTAGTAGGAATATTACAAAGACTAAGATTTGGTAGCATACTAATAGTAAAGTGGAGATATGGTATATACAAATTCAATATGCTATCAAATAATCATATTCATGGTAATACACCTTGCTAGATTATAGAATCATTTATAACCTATTTACTAATAGAATTTGACAATTTAATGTGATCAAAATTGTATTCATATTAGTCAATTTTTGTTATTCATATCAATATTGTATTAGATAGTTATGGATCCTAATAATTCCTTGGTAGCATGGAATGTTGGTTCATGGAACTCTAATTTATAAAATTAATTTGAAACTATTCATGGATATCCATTAGTTAGGGACTTTTCATAGTTGTCAAAGAAAAATCTCTTGCACCATGGGAAAAAATGTCAACTCCTTGTAATCTTTAATTTATACTAGATAATTCAATAGACTACCTTATCTTTTGTTACTATGTATTTATAGTTGAAATATTAGGATCTATTGGTGGGTCTCCATACTAATTTTCCATGGGAAATGGTGATAGTGTAATGGGGGGTTATGTAGTGCCTTGATTTTCCATCACAACAATGGATCCTCGTGCTTATCAGCTCATGCATGTGTGCCTTGATGCACACACCTTTTTCAATTTCTTAATGTAATGTAGGAAAAAGGGATCAAGGGTATAATTAAAGCTTCTTTCAACATCACAAGGGAAAGGACTAAAATGATCTCAAATACCCACTTGGATACTAAGCTCAATGGAAGATCTAGAATGGTGGATCAGGGCTTCAATCCTTTTATGTGTGTATGTGTTGGTAATGATTAATTGAATATTAATTTATTTAATTTAATAATGTGAGGATGTACCTAGGCTACCTATGAAAAAATAGCAAACTGAGATGATTTTTGGAAAATGCATAATTGAAAATCAAAAATAAAGTTCAAAGGAGTAGAGTGCATAGATAAAAGAACCTAACATATAAATCTAAGTCAAGTCTGCCCAATTTGTATAGGTACACCCGCCTAGGTCTAGCAGCACCTAAAGAGTAGAAAGCTTAAACCATTTGGCTTTTTCTGTTACCCGAAAACGTACCAAGAGATTGGCAGCCTCTTGAGGTATCCTTACCTATGTTTTTGAGAGCTAACAAATTGGCGACTCTACTGGGGATTATATCAGAATATCCTATTGAAGACCATCATATAGAGTCATTGAAGAAAAGGTTGTAATTTGAGAAGTTTCAGAAAAGGTGATTCCGCTAGGGAAAAGATCAAAAATAGCTATTTAAAAAGAATCATTTTGCCTACTTTTGGAAAAGTAGGTGGCGACTCTGGTAAAAACTTGATGAAGAATGGAATTTGTGTATGGAACAAAAAAGTATTTTGAAAAGTAGCAGTTGATAAGAGGAATTGAAGAATTGAAAAAGAAAAAGCTGCAATTGGACCAGTAGCCGTTTGAATTCTGCAATAAGAATGAATACACAAATGCAGGCAGGTATTGGACCCCTCAAAATCCTGATAACACAATTGGAAATTTTCACAATGGAGGCAATGAATATCATGCACAACAAAATATATATTCACCACAGCTACCTCATGGTTAGCTTTACATGCCACACCATCATGTGCAACACCATATTCCACCGTACCAGTATCAGTACCCACCTAACACTCCCCATCATCAATACATAATAGTGATCAAACAATTTGACCTGGCAGGGTTTCAACGGTACCCTTACCCTTTGGATGGAAGTTGGAGAAGTCTTGTTCCAAATTTTACGAGGAGCAGTGCAATCTCTACTGAAGATCATTTAAGGAGCTTCAATTCTTTCATCGAAGACTTGGATATGCCATATGATGATTTACATATGAGGTTGTTCATGATGTCACTCATTCATGAAGCTAGGGATTGGTTTAATAACCTACCAATAGCTTCTATTGATTCTCTCCAAGGATTTCAGGGTCAATTTCTCGAGCACTATGGAAAATTCTCTACATCAAATTGGGCTCCCCATAGGTTTGTACATATTCAAAAAAATTAGAACTTGCAGCAATATGTATGCCAGGATCAACAATTTGAAGAAGAATAAGATGAGTATGTATGTACTCGAAGCCAGGACTCCATCACAGAATTAGGATGCAAAATTTCCCCCTTGGATGCATTTCTTGACATAAGGAAATATGAAGGAGAAGATACAATTCCTCTATACAAAAGAATGAAAAAAATTCATATGCAAATACCTTCTCATTGTAGGCCTACAAGGGCCATGTTTGTTGAGAAGTTTGTAAGAGCATGGGAGCTTGAATCGGTTTATTGGCCAGAAAAGTAGCATACCTTTGATCTAGTGAATAAATTTATTGATGATATGTAGAGGAAAAGGTATGAAGACAATGGTGATATCACAGATGAGTATAGAGAAATTGATCAAACAATGCAGCCAATAGAAGATGAGACATGTGCAGGTCAATATGGTTCATATGACAGCCTGCATGAGGAAGACAAAGATGTTGAAATTCTTTCCTGCATAATAGATTGTAAGAGGGAAAGCAATATATGTTATGAGGGACCCAGTGAATATTTGGATTGTGAAGAGGATCTTGTGGATTCTCACCTACAATCAGGTGATTCTTGCAGTTCTTGTGATAATCAAGAAGAAGAAGCAATGGAGAATGCGGATCCATTTGATAGTGAACAAGTAACACTTCCTACTATAGATGAGAACCATGATACATTTGATGATGAAGAGGAGAGTACGTCAACATGTGAAGAGAATAACTACAATGATCTTGAAAATTGCCATGTTGATGAATTGGAAAATGAAATGGAAGGGGATTGTGTATCATGTCACAATGAGGAAGAGTTTGAGGGTAGTCATGTGAATCTTGATTTACAACAAGGAGATATTTCCAACTCTTGTGGAGATCAAGAAGAGGGAGAAATAATAGAAGATATGGAAGAAGAAACATATTCACTCAGTAATGAGCAAATTTCAGATTTTCTAACTCTTGAATATCAGGGATGTATACATGAAGGTGATCCTAAAGTTTTGTGTCCAGCTTACATTTGTTTTGATAGTGAAATTTCTTTGTGCAATAACTCATGTGACTCCCAGTGCATTTCTCGAAATGATGGAGAAACCTTTGAAGTTGATCATAAAACTGTGTTCATTCAATATGAGGTATGTGATTTTGAAATTTCTAACTCATGTGGAGAAGACATTTATTTGCATACCAAGGAGGATAGAAGTCCAACATTGATTGGTTCATATATGCATGATATTGAAGATATGAGTCATATTCCAATGTCGTTTCCAAATGGTGATACCGAAGAGGTGCAAAAGGTCTCAGATTTGTTTGTCTCAAACAATGTTGATATGACAGAAATTTTTTCTCATGACAAGCACTCTGATGGTGAATTTTTAGTACAGTTGGGAGAATTTTTTATAATTCATAACAGTGAGAAAGATAATGAGAAATTTTGTATTGAATATGCATGTACTTTGTATGTTAAGGATAACAGAAATTTGTCCCATAATGATAGAGAATTTGAATTATAGAATGATGAAGGGAATTTGGGCCAAGCTAAGCATAGTGATTCTCTAAGAACTTTCAACAACTGTGACAGGGAAGATTGCATGAATATCTTCAAGAAGAATCTGATGAACTTAAGGCAAAACTAGGTGTTTGACAGAGGAAAGTATGGGTTTTTCTTTTGGATGGACTTGAGCCATCATTTATGGTTTGAATTTCATACCGTAATGGTTCAAAACTGATGAAGTTGAAATACAGAAGATTAAGGGTTGCCAGTGCATGGACAACTCTTGATAATCCTCTTTAAAATTATTTTCCATGCACAGTAGTTTAGGGTTTTGTTCGTCTCCATTTTGCATTCATTTTCATGTCCATTTTGCTCGTTGATTCATCACCTTGAGTCTAGTCTACTCACCCAAAGATCTGGATCCTTGTAATGATCTCACAATCATTCATCCCTAGATGGAGCCATTGTTAGAACTGTAAAATTTTGATGTATTTCCCAAGCTTTTCATATCCCTAAGTTTCCAATCGAGTCCTCATCATATGCTCAGGGCCTCTCTTCATAATATTTTTCTCACATTCTCCCCATTTTTATCCCATAAAATCCATCAAG
>VDFB02026320.1:130857058-130886909 GCA_007258455.2 Sequoia sempervirens | reverse complement strand
AAAATGATTAGGATCAGTTAGTTGAATCTATACTGAGAATTATCAATCAGGAAAATAACTCTTTCTTGTCTGCTATCCCCACCAATGAGGAAGTCAAGCGAGTTGTTATCTCCTTTGATGGGAGTAAAGCTCCGGGTTCGGATGGTTTCCCTTTATTTTTCTTTCAATGGCTCTGGGAGATTGTTGGAGAAGATGTGGTGAATGTTGTTAAAGAATTTTTTGGATCCAGAAGTCTCCTAAAAGAATTAAATGCCACCTTCTTGGTCCTTATCCCCAAGAAACCTGGGGCTAATAATTTTGAGGCTTTTAGGCCCATAAGTCTTTGTAATTCTATATATAAAATCATTTCTAAGGTTTTAACCTCAAGATTTTTAACCTTTTTGCCCTCTTTGATTTCTCCTCAACAGAATGGCTTTGTCCCTAGCAGACAAATCCTTGACTCTATTGTCATGGTGCATGAGAATATTCATTCCTTAGTGGAATCGAATACTGAAGGCTTTTTATTAAAGCTTGATATATCAAAAGCCTATGACAGAGTTGAATGGATTTTCTTATTTAAAATATTAAAGGCTTTTGGTTTTTGTAACAGGGTTCTCCAAACGGCGAAATAGCTAGTGTCTACTGCTTCCATATCGGTTATGGTTAATGGATCCCCTACCTCTTTTTTCCAAAGTACCAGAGGTCTAAGACAGGGTGATCCTATTTCTCCTATTTTATTCACTATTATAGCTGAAATTCTAGGCAGAAATCTAAAAAAATTGGTTGACTATAGATCTCTTCTTGGTCTCAAACCTTCTTCTGGTAACTTGGTTTGTTCCCATCAACAATTCGTTGATGATACTATGCTAATGGGTAAAGCTTCGGTCTCTGAAGGAAAAACTTTAAAACATATGCTAGATAAATATGGGAGAGCTTCAGGATAGTTGATCAACAATCAAAAAAGTTCTCTGTTCTTCTTCAACATGTCGGTTCATAGACAAACCAAAATTGCCAGAATTCTGGGCTGTAGGGTAGATTCCTTACCTGCCACCTATCTTGGTTTACCCTTAAGCCTTAAACCTCCTGATTATTTTTGGCTTTCATTGGTTGAAAGATTCAGCAAAAAGCTTGTTGGTTGGAAAGGAGCTATGTTAAGTCAAGTGGGAAAATTTTAGCTCCTCAAAGCCTCGCTCCAGAATTTTCCTATCTATTCCCCGAGCCTTTTCAAGATTCCTGCTAAATTTGTCGATGCTATAGAAAAGATTCAAAAAATATTTCTATGGTTGGGTGTTGAAGAAAAAAAAGACTTCCTTTAATTGGATGGAATCTGGTTTGTAGACCAAAAAAGGTTGGAGGATTAGGTCTTAGAAGAATCAGAACAGTTAACAAAACCCTTCTAGCAAAACAAATTTGGAGAATCTTTTCATCTTCAGGGGAATGGACAGATATCCTGGCTAGAAAATATTTAGAAAACAACCGTTCCTTTATTATCCTGAAGGATTCCCACCTTCTTCCTAGAGGTTCTACCTGCTGGAATAATCTAATCAATGGTAAAAATATTGTGGACTCTAGAACTGGATGGCAAGTGAGAAGCGGAAACCATACTAGATTTTGGGAGGATAGATGGCTTTTCAAGGAGCCCCTTTTAAAAACCAATTCCTTTAGTGAATGGGCTAAGAATTGCAAGGCCCGCTACGGCTCTTATGTGAAAGACTACAGAGTGAATGGTAAATGGGTGGATCTGTGTATTGTCAGTCAGGCTCTTGCTCCTATCTAGTCTTCTTTGCTGGCTGTTAGACTTTGCTCTGACTAGTTGGAAGATCGTCTTGTCTGGTTTGATAAACCCTCGGGAAATTATTTTGTTTCGTCTGCCTTCACCAGGATTACTTCTTCTAAGGACTCTCCTCCTTTCTAGTCTAAGGCTTGGTTCAAACATTTGATCCCTAAAATCAACATTTTTTTCTGGATCCTTCTCCAAAACAAGGTGCTCACGATTGATAACCTTTGCAAACGCAGATTTCAAATACCTAATAGATGTTTTCTTTGTAAGATGGAGGTCGAATCTATGCGTCATTTGTTCCTTCATTGCTCATTTGCTGTTGCTATTTGGGAAAAAATTATCAATTTGTGGCATCTTTCTTGGGTTTTTCCTTCGTCCATTGAAGACTTCTTCCTTCAATGGAAAGCCCTGACTAAAAATTCAATGCCCAGACTTTTATGGGATTTCTCTTTCCCTCATATTGCTTGGGGTCTTTGGAAAGAACACAACAATATAATTTATAGAGATAAAGAAGCTCCTATGGATATTGTTTTTGATAAAATCGTCAGACTCTTGAAGGAAAATGTCAATGTCTTATCTCAAAAGGTTGGCTTGTTGGAGAAAGCAGGACATTCTCCCTATGACATTATAGTTGCTAAGGATTGGAACATTAGCCTTGACTTGCCTTGCACTCCTAAGAAATCCAAGAAGGATAGAGAGGGTGTTCACTAGTCTTTTCCACCTAATGGATGGGTCAAAGCTAACTTTGATGGTGCGACCAAAGGTAACCAGGGGGCGGTGGGCTATGGTGGAGTCATAAGGAATTTCTTTGGCAATTTCCTTGGTGCGATGGCCTCTCCTCTTGGCTCCCAAACCAATCATTTGGCGGAGGCTACTGACGCTTTTCACATTTTAAATTTAGCCCAAAGTCTTAACTTTAAAAATCTATGGCTTGAAAGTGATTCCAAAAATATAATTGACTGCCTCCGTGGAAAATATCCCCCCTCGTGGACAATATAATCTTGGGTTGATGATGCTATCTTGACCTTGGCTAAATTTTATAAAGTTAAAATATCACATGCTTATAGAGAAGCCAATGTTGTTGCGGATTTTTTTTCTAATGGAGTTAGGAGTAATGATTTGCGCACCTGGCTTAATGTTAATGGAAGTTCTAATGTGTGTGCTTTATTGAATTATGATAAATCACATGGAAATGAGGCATGTCATCCCTTTAATGAGCACAGGTTGGATTTTTCACATCACAATCATTAGATTGTATGGGACCGAGCTCAGTGGCTTAGTTTGCAAGAAAGCTCCGCACGCTTTGTGGGTTCTCAAATTTGGCGGGGCCAATTTTAGTAAAGATTTCGTCCGTGTCTGCCCCATTGTGTTGGCCAAGATGGGTGGAGAAAGGAAAAGAATTGAGCTGGACAACTATGAGATGCATACAAAAAATGTTAAGGTTTGGAATAAAGTTAAAAGTGGCGGGTTACTTCCTTTCCTAGAGAAGCTCCATGGCTCCAATCAGGCAGCTACAAACCTTTTTGTGAAAAATTGGAATAATGGAAACCTTACCCCATTTGGAAGGAATGTGGAGCTCAATGAAAATTTGATAGCTGGAGTTACGGGTTTGTCTACTAATGGGAAGAAGTTCTTCAGGGACAGGGTTTTTTCTGACGATGTCATGATCAGATTTCCTAAAAAAGAAAAAGAAAGGCTGAATCTTGTGAAAATGGCTAATAGCTACTTTGAAGTCGACACCATAAAAGCCCTTTAGAGAAAGGTCCTATGGGTCATCATGGAGTACATTACGGTGGACGGGCGCTTCACCAGGGTTTATGGCTATCACTTTGCTTTGCTTAATCACTTCTGCTACAAGGTAAGGGTTTTGTTCCCCTATTATCTTTTCTGTTCTCTGAGGAAAAGCTTGGATGATCATAAGAAAAACCCTAGAAGATTCCCTATCCTGCACACTGGGCTGATTAGATTGATTATTGAGCATTATCAAAAAATGCCTGTCCCCGCTAATCTGGAAACTCTTCCTGATTCTGAGGATGATGACACTGAGCCTAGTTGCTCAGAGTTTTTGCCCAATTTAAGTCCGGCTAGAACTGTCCTTAGCCCGCATGCTGTCCCTTCTAGCAAAAAAACCCTATCCCTTGTTCTGATAAAGCTTGTGCTGAGTTTGAGCCGGGAAGCCCCTCCCTTAAGACCAATCTTGTTGATAAGAACCCTCAGGCTAAAAACCTTGTTTCCTATTCTAAAGATTCCACTAAATCTGAGGAGTTTGGTGCCAACAATACTGAGTCAAGAGCCAACCTATTGCTGGAAAGACCTGCTAGAGATGGTTCCCCTGTTACTCCTGACCCTCAAAAAACTTGTTTTAATACTAGAAAGGATCCCTCTATGGATGTTCTAAATTTAGCCAAAACTAATGTTGATTCCCAATTCAAACTTTCGAAATGGACTTTCAATGAAATTAATGAGTTAAAGATAAAAAATTGGGCCCTTCAAAGAAAGTTGGAAGAGCTGGGAGCCAAGATTGTTGCGATTGAAAAGAAAGATGTGGATTGTGGAGATCATGGTCTCAACAAAGAAACTCTATACCACGCCGACAAAAATAGAAATAATGAAATTGAGGTTGAGAATATGAGGAACACCATCAACATTGTTGCAGAGCAAAACAATCGAATGGATAGACACAACGCCATTATAATTAATGCTATGACTGAGAAGTTAGACAGAGCCCAACAGGGGTCTTTGGTGTTGGATCTGGAGGAAACCGATGATAAAAGCCAGGAAATGGATGTTGGCATATCAAAGAGAACCAGAGCCAATCTGAAGAGAAAGGCTCTCCCTGCTCCGAAGATGATTCAAATTTTTAAAAAGGGTGTCCATGACATGCAGAACTTGGAGGCAGAGACGGAGTCTGTCCTCAAGACTCTGGGTTAATTGTGGCCAGTTTTTTGTTATTTGCTCTGTTGACCCTTTTTGCTTGACCTTTCTAGTCTGTTACGGTTTGCTGCTGCTTGCTCCATCCTTTACCTTTTGGGCAGCTGGTGTTTTCTGTTGGAATTTTGTTCCCTTGCTTTATTTTTGTAAACTTTGTGGTTTTGGGTCCCTGTAAAACTTGTTTTACCCTTTATCAAAAACATTAGTAATCTCTTCCAATTCCTTTACCAATAC
Organism: Sequoia sempervirens; assembly: GCA_007258455.2. Classification (NCBI taxonomy): domain Eukaryota; kingdom Viridiplantae; phylum Streptophyta; class Pinopsida; order Cupressales; family Cupressaceae; genus Sequoia; species Sequoia sempervirens. The sequence continues at coordinate 130,881,985 of VDFB02026320.1, read as the reverse complement.
TATTTTCTTATTCGTACTTCCTATTGTACTTACACAATTAACTCAAATGAAACCACACTAACTCAAAACTAAAAGCAAAATTACAAAATTTCCTATTATGGCCTTATTTGACATTAAAATGACTAAAACCACTGAACTAGACCTTTTTCATCAAATGGAGGAACAAGGTGCTCTGCACCAATGATCATACACTTTTTGTGTGGAAAACTCAGACTTCTCAACTATCGTGTGTATGTTTCTCTTTTTGATTGTTTTGTATGCCATCATAAACGATCAAGTTGGTTGAACACAACTTAGAGAAATTCCGCGTGTTTGGGTGAGAAAGAGGACTGTGTCTAGTGTAAACCTATCTATTAGGATGCATTGGAGTAGTTTTTTTGGTCACACGAATTGCAAAACAAAAGTTGCACCACTTTGCAACTTTACACTACTTGCATTTGACACTTTTTCCATCAAGTGAAAACTGGACACCATAGAAAAATGACTCTGAAATAAAAAAAATTGAGGTTAATGTAGAGGGGCACAACATGATCCTGTAGGCTAAGGCGAAGAGTTTGTAAGCATCATGGTTTTATTGACGATATTTTTGGCACAACAACATGCAAATAGAATATTGCTATTATGTTTCTCCTGAAAGAGAAAGATGATCACATGTATATCTTAGCTCTCAAGGTCTTTGTAATTGGTTGTCAAATGTGCTGATGTCCCTTAGTGGTCAATGTAACAGTAATATTCAAGGAGCCTGCTGGTGTTGAGCTTCTGGATTGTTCTGAGATTAAACATAAACTTAAAACCTACTCTAACCAGGGTTTTAAAGAAACATAAAAAGATAGATCAGGGCTTTAGGACAGAAAAGAATGATAATTCACCTATCTTAACCAAACTTGTTATCCTTAAAGGAATTGTAAACTAAAATTGAAGAAAAAAATTAACTTGTGATTAACACACAGTTGCATTCATTCACAGTGTTGATTTCAATAACAGATTGCAAGTTATCTATTTAATCAAAACATAAAATCAAACTTCATTCCTTGAAGGCTTCTCAAATCAAATGATTAAACCAAGATGAACAACATTCTGAAACACAATCTGAAGTAGATCTTAATCTGGTTGCTTCTACTATTAGTGAAATAGATAAACAACAATTACAAAGCTGGCACAATCACCAGTGTACAGAAAATCTATGACTCCAAATTGTTTCCATTTATATTGAAAAAACTGAAAAGATACATTATTGGTTCCTACTAAATCTAACTGTCAACTAAGAAGACAAAAGAAGCTCCTATTACAAAGAATCAGGATGCAGTTTTGTCTCCTCCTGCTTCAGAAAATTCCTACTCTATTGTTGCTCTTAACTTCTAACTTTTTAGTTCTAACCTTCGCTATCCAACCCTTACAAAGAGGCGAGAATTCCATATATATAGAATGTACCAAAAGGAATGCGTTGGCTACCGTTTTAGGGTTTTTACAAAATATCTCTTGACTGCAGGAGGGTTAGCCCTCAGATCTTTTTAAGGAGAGTCAATACTACATTCAATGGGAAGCCCTGCTGTCCATGTTGATGACGGGCTTGACCTCGAGAGAAGCCTTCGGATCTTTGTAGCTGTGACATTAACTCATCTATCTGTGTGTCCATACTCGAACTCTTTCTGAAATGTCTTGAATGCTCCAAATCATTTTGCCATTAATACTGATCTATCCCCGTCAATGGTCACTACAACTGTCCTTGTGGGTCACAGTTGCTTTTTCCTTCGGCCTCCTTCATGTCTTGGACCTTTCTGCACGTTGACCACCTTCTGGAAGCATCATTAGGTCTCCTTTAGATCTAAAATTTTCACCCGAGGTGATCCATCGCTTTTGGATCTCAGGAGGAATTCATGTCATTCATATCCAGTTGGTCTTCATCATAGGGGTGGTCAATCAGTCAATGGCCCATCTTAGCTCCTTCTAATTGGACGATCATATGCCATGCCAGATTCCCGAGCAGTCAAGAGCGGTCCACCTTAAATCGCATGTTGGTGAGACACTTATCATGTCTCCCCGATGCGATTTTGTCTTATAACAGTTATTAGCATAACGCAAACCAGTTGATGAGACCCTTCAGTGAGCTTCAGAAGTCACATCGAGCTTGCAAAACCTGTCGGCAAGACTGCATTATTTTGGTAAGACTACATGGTGAAATTCTTCTTCTCCTGGCGAGTACATCCGGGTTGGAGAGACCTCTTTATGTCGAGGGGATATTACCCCAAGTTCATGCCCTGTCGTCGAGACTCCTACGGTTCGCTGAGACCTTCCATCGAAGCCCTCTCTATCTCGGCGAGACCATCGCACTTGGGGAGACATCTCCCCAAGTCCATCTTTGCTTCCCTAAACCCTAGTCCTCCTTTCCTTTTGGTGTGACCTTATGGTGAAGGCATGATCCTTTGCTGAGCTCCATTTCTTTTGGTGGGGTCCCCTTTCTATCGGTACGATATCACATGGTCGGTGAGACTTCATGGCAATGCCGGATCTTTCTCCCCAAGCTCATTCTCATTCTCCAAGCTTGAGCTCCTTTTCCTTTCGGTAAGACTCCGTCGTAGTCGCCCAGACCTTACAACGATCTCTTCTTTTCTCCCCGAGCTCACCCTGTTTCGGCAAGACCTTTCCTCTTCGCCGAGACTTCACGCCAAACACATCTTTCTCCGGGCTCCTCCTACCTTCTTGGCGAGACATTTGCTAAGTGGCCAAACTTTTTTCCGAAGGTGAACCATTCTCCTCGAAGACATCCCCCTTTCGGAAAGAGCCCACCCTGTCAGTGAGACCTCTTGCCGATGCTATTCTTCCATTTCGAAGAACACTTCCTCGGCTAGACCTCACACCAAAGGAAGAACTTTCAGTGAGACCCAAGCATGTCGGCCAGACACTATGCCGAAAGTGAACCATTCTGCCCGAGCTCGAACCTTTTCGGTGGGACTCCGATGGATCGCAAGAGGTTATGCCAATGTTACCTGATGTCGGTGAGACTTTCCTCCTTCACCGAGACCTTATGCCAAACGCGAAACCTTTGGCGAGGGCTCCTCCGGTCGGTGAGACACAAAGAAACCTATGGTGACCGGAACATTTGGGTGAACAGTGAGCCTCCAATGGACAAAACACACTAATAGTCGGCAAGACAACTGCAAGGTCTTGCCAACTTTCTTCTTATGGGAATTTTGTGCCAAACTGAGCTGGGGAATGCTTCCCAACTGAATTCCTTGAGAAATATCATCATGTGCAGGATTTAATATTGCATTCAACAAAGAAAACCACAATAAAGATCACACAAACAGAAGTTAATTAATCAGAATCATCATTGAAATGAATCCTATGTCAGTAAGGTGTCGTTAAATCTTCAAACAAAATGATCATACAAACAGTTCAGGTTTCAGGTCGACTCGCGAAATCCAAGCCAAGGAGGAATTTTGGAGAATTTTGAGTCATGCAGATTCCAGCGGAATAAACATGAAAACACCCATTAGAAACTTAATCCAATCATTATCAATCAAGGAACAACATGTGAGATCTTAAAATAGCATCAATTAATCATAAAATACATCATCATTTATTAGCTAGTCTTACTACATATTTCTTCACATTTCATCAGATTTCGGGGAAATCCATGCGGGACATATTTTCGCGAAGGAAAAGACATTCCTCCAAACCCAAAAAAAATAGGGAACAACGGATTTCAGGAAAATCCGGAGGAGAAAGAAATCTGCGAAAAAGGTGCATCTCCTCGGAGGCCTCAGTGATTTCGAGAAAGTCTGGTCCACGCAAAATTCCGCAAAGACCAAAAATCCCCAAACAATAGCGCTTAGCCGAAGCTCAATTGAGATCCGGGAAAATCTGGATGGAGTGGAAAATCCCAAACTCGGGAGAAAACCCAAATTCCAACTGAGGCAGAACCAAATTTAGATAAAACAGAAAATAGACCTAGGAGGAAAATGAAAGGGAAAAAAAATTCCAAGACCAAAGGTCAAAGTAAACAAACAAAGGAAATAAAGAGCAAAAAGAGAAGGGGGACCATTTTGTTCCAGAATAAAATGGGGTGGTTATGCAAGGCATAACAAATGGCAACTCGGCTAGGAAAATAGTTTAACCATTTTCATGAAACTGAAGGATTCAGCTACCCAGAACTCCTGGTTTATGAACATCACAACTCTAGTTGGGTTAGTTTTAGTAACTAAGGCTGAGTTAGAATCTCAAATGTAAGTAAATCACTGGCCACCCCTGAATCTATGTGTGTGCTTGATTGTGCATCACCCATTCATATTGAATCTTCTCTCTTTCAGATAATTTTTTTTTTTTTTTTTGAAGTTTCAAATATTTCATTCATTTCTTTTTCAATATGTCAGATGCTTAACATCCGATCTGGGTTGAAAACTACCATGGACCTCATAACAGCAATTGGGAGATCAGATTTTTCAATCAAATCTTACAACACTATCATCCTAGGACAAATATATCATTACAAGAGGGGATGATCTGAATGATTTGTGACAGATTCAGAGGGAGTCAATGAAGGTTATTTACCTTACACCTTGTTTTCAAGACCTTCCACAACCTTTATTGACAATGGACATAAAACAAAGAGTTTAGGAAAAAATCATCCAATCAGAAAGCCTGAAGATAATTAAACCATTTTCTCCTTGTGGCCAAAGTATGCTTTAGATAACAACCCACAGTTTCATATGGAAAGGACAGATCAACCCCAAAGAACAAAACAAAACACAAACCACAAAACACGGGAAACAGAAAGACAAAAAGGAAAGACAAAGAAACATGAAACAAATTACTTACACAAAGAGCAAATTACTTACACAAAGAGCAGCAGATTATTTACAAGCAGAAACACAAAAACTATTTACATAAATACAAATTATTTACAAATAGGAGACAAAATAAACAAATTATTTAGATAAAAAACAGCAGGTGCAGAATTAGCATGCTTTACGACTCAAAGTAATGCTTAAGAAACTTCCCATTGACAAGAAAGGGAATCGGTTCTCCAGTTAGACTACTGAGTTTGAAAGCGTTTTCCCCCAGGATCTCAACAATCTGATAAAGACCTAGCTAGAGTTTGTCAAATTTCTGGTGACTGCCCTTCTTTTCACTGGCTTTATCCCATAACAATACAATGTCAGATATCCTAAAAGCTTTGATTTTGGCTCTTTTGTCAAACCAACGTTTGACAATAGCCTGGTGCCTAAAGAATTGTTGCAAGGCGGAATCTCTTTGTTCTTCTAATTTCAACAAAGTAGCTAATCTGACTTCTATCCTATTATCATTAGAGTAGAATTTTTGCATGAACTCAGGAATAGGTATCTGCAGATGGATAGGGAAGACATGCTCTTGGCCATATACCAACTTGAATGGTGAAGTCTTTAGAGTAGCCTTAATCCTAGTCCTATCTTCCCATAATGCAAATCTCAGCTAGGTATGCCAGTCCCTAGGGTTGTGTTCTAACAGTTTTTTTATTACCCCTAGAAGGTTCTTATTGGTTGACTCTGCTACTCCATTGCCTTGTGGGTAATAATTCGAAGAATACTTCAAGAAAATCTTGTGATCATATGCCCAAGAAATAAACTCAGCAGAAGAAAAGGTAGGGCCATTGTCACATACCAATGTGAAGGGCACCCCAAACCTTGTAGTGATGCACTCGGTGAGGAACTTGATCACTACCTTTGTTGTGCTATTCTTGCAGGGCATAGCCTCTTTCCATCTTGTGCAATAATCAGTAGCAATCAAAATAAACTTGTGCCCTGCAAAAGAGTTTGGGTTAATTACCCCAATAAAATCTAATGCCCATTGGGCAAATGGTCTTACCTCATAGACAGGCTGTAATGGCATGGCCGCATGGAATCCCTTGATGCATAAATTTGACATATGTGACATGTTCTCACATGCTGATGGGAATCCTTGAACACACAAGGCCAGTAATAACCAGATCCAAGGATCTAGTGTGCCAATGAATCTACACACCTATGACCTATGTCGTGTTTCCCATGAAACTTAGAGATCACATGCTTAGCCTCTTGCTGATCCAGGCATCGTAGGTACACTCCTTCGAAATTCTTCCTATAGAGCAACCATCCTTTGAACATATAATGAGAGCTCTGCATTCTCAGGGCTCTCCTTTGAGTTGAACTCATCTCCTCTGGACACTGATTGTTGAGCATAAAATAGACGATATCAGCATACCAGGGGTCACTGGAGAAGGACTGGATTGTGTATTGTTGACAGATGATGTTGTCACCAACGTTCACCATGGACTGAGACAAGCCTGTACCTCTGACTAATTTCATAGGGTGTATCTCCAAATCGAATTCGTGCAAGATGGCAATCCATTTCCCTCTTCTTTCTCCTAGCTCACTTTGTATAAGCAAAGACTTCACAGCAATGTTAGGAACTACAACAATGATTTGGCTTCAGAGAATGTAATGTTGGAACTTCTTGACAGCCCGAACCAGTGCAAAAGCTTGCTTCTCGAGGGATAGGCATTTGATCTCAACATTCTTAAATGGAGAGCTCATGAAATAAATTGGTTTCTTCTCTGCCTCCTCTCATCATTGAGTTAAGACAACTGCACAAGAATGCTCAAAAGCAAAGGAATAAATATAAAATGGTTTTAAATAGGTGGGGCTGGTGAGAACTGGAGCTTCCGAAATGGATCACTTGATTTGTGAGAACACATCCTTTGCCTCCTCAATCCACTCTATTTTGGCATCCTTCTTCATCATTTCATTTAGTGGTTTCATGATTTTAGCAAAGCTTGTAATGAATTTTCTCACGAAATTGATCTTTTCGAATAAAGACCTCATTTCTTTCTTGCTTCCTGGCTTGGTGATTTTCAGAATGGACTCGACTCGGCCTAGATCGATTGATATTCCTCTTTCAGAGATCACGTGTCCCAAAAGCTTTCCTTCAGAAACTCCAAACACGCACTTGTGGGGTTCAGGGAGATGCCATACTGGATGCATCATTCCAGAACCTTGGCCAAGTCCGCAGCATGGTTCAGTCGATCTTTGGAAAACACTGTTAGGTCGTTCATGTAAACGATGATGTACTTTCCAATCAGATCTTTGAAAGCTATGTCCATTGCCTGCTGAAAGGTCGCACCAACATTTATTAGACCGAATGGCATCCTTCTGTATGCAAACGTTCCCCACTTTGTAGTGAAGGTTGTCTTCATTCTGTCTTCACAGTTAACCATTAATTGATTGTATCCTGAGTAGCCATCTAGGAATGATATCATCTGAGATCCGTTGACAGTCTGCAAGACCCCATCCAGTGAAGGGAGTGGGTAGTTATCCTTTTCTGAAGCTCTATTCAGATTTCTGAAGTCCACACATAGCCTGATCTCTTTGTTTTTCTTATGGATTGGAAATAAGTTAGCTACCCATGTTGAATGGCGTACAGGGAAAATAATCCTCGCAGAGAGAAATTTCTAGACTTCTTTGAAGATCAATGGTTCAATCAAGGCATTCAGAGGGCGCTATTTTTGTCAAAATGGCTTGGCTTCGGGCTTCAGGGGGATAGTATGAGTCATTACAGAAGAATTGAATGTCTTTAGATCTTCATATCCCTAGGCTATCACAACAATATCCTTTTTGAGTGCCTTCAATATGTCTTTCCTGATTACTTTGGGGAAAGCTCTCCCTATGTAGACATTCCTTTCAGGACCAGAATCAACTAAGTTAGCCATTTCGTATTCACCTCCTTTATCTTCAGCTGATACCTTCTCTTGAGCCCTTGGGTCTGAATCAAAAATCCTTTCTAAAGCAACCATTCCCTTGGGGATGTTATTATTCTTTAAATTGAGGAGCCGGGTATGTGCAAGATCATGGTGCGCCAAAAAGTGGCAATATTTGTAGGGTATGTGGCTAACTACTTTTTTTTCACCCAAAATTAATGAAACGAAAAGGGTTTTTAGAGGAGATTCTCAATTTTCCAAAAATATAAATTATGATTTAATTTGAATTTAATAAATAATAATTATTCATTTTCTATTAGAATTACGACTAAAGTCCTGATTGATAGGTTGATTGAAAAACATCTATAACTTTCAAACGGTATCATATTTTTTGAATCCAAAACATGCGTCACATTCTATGCTTCACATACTATAGGATTAAAAATAAAAAATTAAATTTCATGAAGTTTTGACCAAGTTAAGGTGGTCAGACAGACGAGTTTTTATATTTTCTAAAAGTTGTAATAAAAAATTCATAATTAATTATTTACTTGGAAAAAAATTACAAAAAAATATGCTTCACATCCAGACATGAGTCCTCTACATATATATAAAATCTTACAAAAAAATATTATCATTTTATTATGATTAGGGTGGTCAGACAGACACCCACTTCTTATTTTTTCCCTGAAATTTAAGTACTACTGCATTGAAATTTCAAATTTTCACTAAATAGATTTTATTTATTTTTAAATAAACCTAGTATTTTAGAAACTACATTCAATTTCTACAAATTCTATTGTTACATATTTTTGAAATAATATAAATAAGTTATTTAAATATTTACGTCAAGTTGCCTAACACTAATTTTTCTGAATTTTTTGCCACTTAAGGGCGTGTTTTTTGCATGATGATCTTGCACATACACAACCCTTCTATATCACATTCTTTAGGGTTCCAATCCCCTTGATCTCTGTTGGACTTATCAATAATTTTCCCCTAAAAAACATCTGAGCTTGCTAAGAAAGGCATAATATGTCGGTCATCCTCAAAGACTTGAAAGTTCGTGATATTATCAGGAACTGCAGGGGTGGAAATCAGTTCCACTGAATTTTTTTTTAGCTTGGAGCCTTGCATAGGTTCCAGGGTGCTTGCAGCAACAGTTAGTCAATTAGCTATCTGATTCTCCCCTCTTGGGATTAAGCTAATCCCAAAGGCATCAAAGTCTTCAATCAGGTTCCATACCCGATTTCTATAGGCTGCCAACCTTTTGTTGTAACATGTATATTGACTGCACACTTGCCTGATAACTATTTCTGAATCTCCCTTGACCATCAAGACTATGACTTTCTTCTTATGTGCAAACATTAGTCCGCGTGCCAGAGCTTCATATTCTGCTACGTTGTTAGTACATGCAAATTACAACCTGTAAGAAGCAAATAAAGTTTTCCCTTTCGGGTTGGTTAGTACAATTCAAACACCACATCCTGTTTTGGATTTGGATCCATCAAACGTGAGGGTCCACAGTTGATCACGGGTTGGAGTTGATTCTTTTGAAGTTGTTATGGGTGTTTGAGTTAGATGAGTCACAATTGGAGCTGCTTGATCTTTTGCATCAGGTATAGGGAAAGGATGCTCTGTAAGTTCTTTAGATACACTCTCCAATTCCTGCTTAGTTATATCATCTGACCCATGGCTATCCTTCTAACAGTCATTTGTGCCATTGGTTAACCCCTTGAGCTTTGGTACATTTGTCAGGGTAGGGGTGTCAAACGGACCTTGGGATTGCTCCCCTTCAGTATGCTGATCCAAGAATGTATTTGGGGTAGGCTCAATTTGAGAAAGAGCTTCCTTTGAAGGTGACTTGTCCCTGGTTAGCATTATTGCTTCTTTGGCTTCAAATGAGAAGCGGTCTACAATGGCCTTAGGGTGACTTGTGATAGCTTCCTCAGCTTGGGAAACATGATTTAAAATGTCAATACAGAGTTGACAAGTCAATTCAGAATGATTTTGGTAGTGTACCCTGCACCAATTAGGGAGTAGGAGACTCTGCAAATCAATGTCTTCTCCCAATATCAGCTGATTTTGTTCTAGCTTCTTGATCAAGGCCTGTTGATTTTCACTAATCGCAGGGTCAGGGAGTTTTGGTGTTGACATGTCTTTAGAGTCAAGAATCGAGAAGGTCAAGATTTCTTCTCTTTTGTAAAACCCTATCTCACTTTCAAAGTAAGCTACCTCATTGGGGAAATCATACTCAGTGATGATATGCTTGAGGCGGGGCTCACTTTCAATCCTAATCTGAGTAGGAACTCCTCTCCATGGTATCCACATATGTGAAATTCAAGGGAAATATATCCCCCTAGACTCTTCATCAAATCTCTACTCAGCAGCATACCATAGGTCTTAGAAATGTCTGGTACTTGAATATCTATGTTGGTTAGGATCCTAGGGTCTGATCCTACTTGCACATGTATGTTTCTTAATTCCCCCACCACATTAACCTCCGTTTTATCAAGTTGAATGACCTTCTTGTTTGTCTGAATGGGGTTCAATCCCAACTTCTTGCATATGGAAAATGGCATAACATTGCCTGAAGCTCCTGAATCCAACAAACAATTATGTAGGATCTTGCCAAAAATTCTTAAACTCAAAAGAAATGGTGGAGTACCTACCTTGTTTTTGTACAAGGCCGCATTCACGTCCCCAACAGATGCCATCTTGTTCTTTCCTTTTGATTTGTTAGCTTGCTCCAAAGCTTTCAGCACTATCTCCCTTTGAGCAGGGCACCACTTTAAGATGTCAAAATAGGAAAAAGAAGTTTTTTGTCTCTGCATCTCAGAAACAATATCAAATTATGTATTACAACTAGCAGTACCTTTGAAAACACCAAAGCAATTACCCTTGTTATGGAAATCAGGTGGGCTTTTTGGTGGAGGAGGATTGTTATCAGCACTTTGATTTGGAGGCACCATGTGATTGGGAGGTGTTGATGTAGTGAATGGGCCCTTGTTCTAATTTCTCAAAAAGTGTCCTCCCTTTATTTGAAAAAGCTTGGGCATCATACATGTCTTTCTTTGGTTCATTCTCACTTTGCATTGGGAATGAGGGCTCTTCTTCGAAGAGGTCATATGCATGCCATTGCAATATCCACTGAGTCACCTCCTTTGTTTGAATTCCCCTGGAATGTGTGGGCATCTTCGTGTGCCATCTTGACAACTTTCTCCATTTGAGGGAAGTTTACCTCAGAATGGGTCACAATATCATGTAGCCTACACTAGTTAGTCATGAAATTAAGGTCGACCACATTTGCAGTATGTGACCTCTCCTCATTTTCTTGATAGTTATGAGAAACTCCCCCATCATTGGGCCTTGTATTCCATTGTCTACTGTTATTTGGCCTTTGGTTATACCCTCTATTTTGGTTTTGGTACCCTTGGTTAGAGGAGTTTTGGCCTTGATAACCCCTTTGGTTGTAATTGTTATGATTCTGATAGCTACCCTAATTGTTTTGGGAGGGGTTCAATCGAAGCTGAGCCAAGTCATTTGTAACTTGAGACAACATTTTCTTCAAGGTTTCTACCTCATTTGTAAGCTGAACTGTCTTCTCACTTTCCACACTCTTAGCAACAGGTGGCTGACCACCATGATTTTGTGTTCCAACTTGGTTATGATGACCTTGGGAACTTTGAGGAACCTATGATTGTTGAAAGAGATCAGGAGTTCCAGTAGCAAAGAATGGAACAGGTGGTTGGGTTTGCAATTCAGACATGGGTCCATAGTGGGAAGGAGACATTCCCGGGACAGTATTAAATAGAGAAGTTGGGCTATGCATCTGATATCCTATTGAAAGGAAACCTCCTCCCAGGACTCCTTGTTGAGAACTGATTTGTTGCTGCAGCTTGATAGCTAGATGATAGACTTTGGATAGAGAATCAATATCAGCTGGTTGATAGGTCCTTTGCAAAAACAAACCTAACAAAGGGTCTATAACCCTAAAGTAAGCTTGAATGGCACTGTTCTCAGTAACTAAGTAGGGATCTTGCAATCTCCTATACATTTGTTGGAACCTGGTATTGAACAAGGGAAAGGATTCACCTGGTTCCTTTCTAATAGTGGCAAACTGGTGGTATAAAAGAGTTGGATCCACATAAACCATGAACTGATTGATGAAAGCATTTTCCAAGTGTGTCCAGGTCAGAATGGAACCTTGAGGAAGATTAAGGTACCAATTGTATGCCATATCCCCTAAGGAGTAAGGGAATAACCTACAAAATACATCATGGTGAGCTATCTGAGCTCTAGTACAAGCATCCTTGAAAGCTTGTATGTGCTCTTCAGCACTCCTTGATTCACCATGAATGTACTTGGGGCAGAATTTCTCAGGGTTCTTGGGCATATTATGAAAACCTCTAGGAATAGTTCCCAATGAAGAGGGATTATTCTAAAAGAATGCCATTGGTGGCGGTGGTGGTGGTTGAGCTAGTTGTTGTATGTGTTGAACCAGTTGTGATGATAGTTGAGATGGATGTGGTAGTGGATTGATAGGTATCCACTGGGGTACTAGTGAAAAGCCTGGTGGAATGAGCAGAGCTGATAAGGGTGGTATGATAGTTGAGCCAGTCTTATGACTCTTGTGCCTTATTGGGGTCTTGAGTTTTAGGAAAGGTGATGGATTTTTAGTTGATCAAAGAACTTTGTTGAGCCTTTCTAGGGAAGAAAACCCAGTTTTATCCAGTTTTCCCTTCTACGCCCTCCTAGCGCCAGTCTCTATTGATGGTGTTTTTGGCACAACAACATGAAAACAAAATATTGCTATTATGTTTCTCCTGAAAGAGAAAGATGATCACATGGATATCTTAGCTCCCAAGGTCTTTGTAGTTGGTTCTCAAATGTCCTGATGTCCCTTAGTGGTCAATGTAACAGTAATATTCAAGGAGCCTGCTGGTGTTGAGCTTCTGGATTGTTCTGAGATCAAACATAAACTTAAAACCTACTCTAACCAGGGTTTTAAAGAAACATAAAAAGATAGATCAGGGCTTTAGGACAGAAAAGAATGATAATTCACCTATCTTAACCAAACTTGTTATCCTTAAAGGAATTGTAAACTAAAACTGAAGAACAAAATTAACTTGTGATTAACACACAGTTGCATTCATTCACAGTGTTGATTTCAATAATAGATTGCAAGTTATCTATTTAAGAAAAACATCAAATCAAACTTCATTCCTTGAAGGCTTCTCAAATCAAATGATTAAACCAAGATGAACAACATTCTGAAACACAATCTGAAGTAGATCTTAATCTGGTTGCTTCTGCTATTAGTGAAATAGATAAACAACAATTACAAAGCTGGCACAATCACCAGTGTACAGAAAATCTATGACTCCAAATTGTTTCCATTTATATTGAGAAAACTGAAAAGATACATTATTGGTTCCTACTAAATCTAACTGCCAACTAAGAAGACAAAAGAAGCTCCTATTACAAAGAATCAGGATGCAGTTCTGTCTCCTCCTACTTCAGAAAATTCCTACTCTATTGCCACTCTTAACTTCTAACTTTTTAGTTCTAACCTTCACTATCCAACCCTTACAAAGAGGCAAGAATGCCATATATATAAAATTTACTAAAAGGAACACGCTGGCTACCGTTATAGGGTTTTTACAAAATATCTCTTGACTGCAAGAGGGTTGGCCCTCAGATATTTTTAAGGAGAGTCAATACTACATTCAATGGGAAGCCCTGCTGTCCATGTTGATGACGGGATTGACCTCGAGAGAAGGCTTTAGATCTTTGTAGCTGGGACATTAACTCATCTATCTGTGTGTCCATAATCGAACTCTTTCTGAAATCTGTCTTGAATGCTCCAAATCATTTTTCCATTAATACTGATCTATCCCCGTCAATGGTCACTACAGCTATCCTTGTGAGTCATGGTTGCTTTTTTCCTTCGGCCTCCTTCATGTCTTGGACCTTTTTGCACATTGACTGCCTTCTGGAAGCATCATCAGGTCTCCCTTTATATCTAAAATTTTCACCTGAGGTGATCCACCGCTTTTGGATCTCAGGAGGAATTCATGTCGTTTGTATCCAGTTGGTCTTCATCATAGGGGCGGTCAATCAGTCAATGCAGCCCATCTTAGCTCCTTCTAATTGGACAATCATATGCCACGCCAGATTCCCGAGTAGTTAAGAGCGGTCCACCTTAAATCGCATGTCGGTGAGACACTTATCGTGTCTCCCCGATGCGATTTTGTCTTATAACAGTTATCGGCATAGCACAGACTAGTCGATGAGACCCTTCAGTGAGCTTCAGAAGTCACATCGAGCTCGCAAAACCTATTGGAAAGACTGCATTATTTCGGTAAGACTACATGATGAAATTCTTCTCCTGGTGAGTACATCTGGGTCGGGGATACCTATTTATGTCAGGGGGATATTACCATGAGTTCACGCCTTGTCACCGAGACTCCTATGTTTTGTTGAGACCTTCCATCGAAGCCCTCTCTATCTTGGCGAGACCATCACACTCTTGGAGACATCTCCCCGAGTCCATCTTTGCTTCCCCAAACCCGAGTCCTCCTTTCCTTTCGGCGTGACCTTATGGTGAAGGCATGATCCTTTGCCGAGCTCCATTTCTTTCGGTGGGGTCCCCTTTCTATCGGCAGGATATCACATGGTTGGTGAGACTTCATGGTGATGCCGGATCTTTCTCCCCGAGCTCATTCTTATTCTCCAGGCTCGAGCTCCTTTTCCTTTCGATAAGACTTTGTCGTAGTTGCCCAGACCTTACAGTGATCTCTTCTTTTCTCCTCGAGCTCACCCTGTTTCGGCAAGACCTTTCCTCTTCACCGAGACTTCATGCCGAGCACATCTTTCTCTGGGCTCCTCCTACCTTCTCGGCGAGACATTCGCTAATCGGCCAGACTTTTTGCCGAAGGTGAACCATTCTCCTCAAAGACATCCCCCTTTCGGCAAGAGCCCACCCTGTCAGTGAGACCTCTTGCCGACGCTATTCTTTGTTGCCAGGACCACTTCCTCGGCCAGACCTCACACATAAGGAAGAACTTTCAGCGAGACCCAAGCATGTCAGCCATACACTATGTCGAAAGTGAACCATTCTGCTCGAGCTCGAACCTTTCGGTGGGACTTTGATGGATTGGCAAGAGGTTATGCCGATGTTACTTGATGTCAGCGAGACTTTCCTCCTTCGCTGAGACCTTATGCCAAATGCGAAACCTTTGGCGAGGGCTCCCTCGATCGGCGAGACACAAAGAAACCTATGGCGACTGGAACATTTGGGCGAACAGTGAGCCTCCAATGGACAAAACGCACTAGTAGTCGGCAAGACAACTGCAAGGTCTTGCCGAATTTCTTCTTATGGGAATTTTGTGCCAAACTAAGCTGGGGAATGCTTACCAATTGAATTCCTTCAGAAATATCATCATGTGCAGGATTTAATCCTGCATTCAACAAAGAAAACCTCACACAAATAGAAGTTAACTAATCAGAATCATCATTGAAATGAATCCTATGTCAGTAAGGTTTCGTTAAATCTTCAAACAAAATGATCATACAAACAGTTCGGGTTTCAGGTCGACCCGCGGAATCCAAGCCAGGGAGGAATTTCAAAGAATTCTGAGTCAGACGGATTCTAGTGAAATATACATGAAAACACCCATTAGAAACTTAATCCGATCATTATCAATCAAGGAACAACATGTGAGATCTCAAAATAGCATCAATTAATCATAAAATGCATCATCATTTATTAGCTAGTCTTACTACTCCATATTTCTTCACATTTCATCAAATTCCGGGGAAATCCGTGCGGGACGGATTTCCGCAAAGGAAAAGACATTCCTGCAAACCCAAGAAAAATAGGGAACAACAGATTTCGGGAAAATCTAGAGGAGAAATAAATTTGCGAAGAAGGTGCATCTGCCCGGAGGCCTTAGGAATTTTGAAAAAATCTGGTCGACACGAAATTCCGCGATGACCAAAAATCCCCGAACAATAGCACTTAGCCGGAGCTCGAGTGAGATCCGGGAAAATACGGATGGAGTGGAAAATCCCAAACTCAGGAGAAAACCCAAATTCCAATTGAGGCAGAACCAAATTTAGATAAAACAAAAAATAGACCCAGGAGGAAAACAAAAGGGAAAAAAAATTCCAAGACCAAAGGTCAAAGCAAACAATCAAAAGCAATAAAGAGCAAAAAGAGAAGGGGGACACATTTTGTTCCAGAATAAAATGGGGTGGTTATGCAGGGCATAACAGGTTTTTGAGTAATAGCTTGTCAAAGTTTGCTTCCCTTTTGCACTTTAGACCCTTAAGGGATCAAGTCGGTTGAACGTAGCTCGAAGCGATTCTACATGTTTGAGTGTGAAAGAAGACCATTCCTAGCGTAAGAGTACCCACCTAGACGCATTCAGACAATTCATTTGGTCACACGAGTTGCAGAACAAAAGTTTTACCATTTTGCAACTTTCAACTACTTGCATTTGACAACTTTTTTCCCAAGTGAAAATCCATCACCATGGGAAAACCACTCTGAGATGGTGAAAACCGAGAGGCAATTTTGTAGAGGGGCCCAACGTGATCCCATAGGATTAGACGAAAAGTTTCTAAGCATCACGGTATCTGAGTAACAACATGTTGAAGTTTGCAGCCATTTTGCACTTTAGACTCTTAAGGGATCGATCTAGTTGAACATAGCTCGAAGCAACTCTGCATATTTGGGTGTGAAAGAAGACCATGCCTAGTGTAAAAATACCTATTCATACATGTTGGAATAATCTGTTTGGTCACATGAGTTGCAGAATGAAAGTTGCACCAGTTTGCAACTTTGCACTGTTTGCATTTGATACTTTTTTCATCAAGTGAAAATCTGCCACCATGGGAAAACCACTCTGAGATAGCGAAAACTGAGAGAGGTTTTTGTAGAGGGACCCAACGTGATCCCATAGGATCAAACG
The DNA here is from genome assembly GCA_007258455.2 of Sequoia sempervirens. Taxonomy (NCBI): domain Eukaryota; kingdom Viridiplantae; phylum Streptophyta; class Pinopsida; order Cupressales; family Cupressaceae; genus Sequoia; species Sequoia sempervirens. The sequence continues at coordinate 130,865,296 of VDFB02026320.1, read as the reverse complement.
ATAAGTTTTTAAGCATCACAATATCCGAGTAACAACATGCTAAAGTTTGCACCATATCAAAGCGATTCTGCATGTTTGGGTGTGAAATATGACTATGTCTAGCGTAAACATACATATTCAGATGCATTGGAATAGTCTATTTAGTCGCACAAGTTGTAGAATGAAAGTTGCACCACTTTTCAATTTTAACTACTTGCACTTGACAACTTTTTCCCCAAGTGAAAATCAACCACCATGGGAAAATCACTTCAAGATAGTGAAAACTGAGAGACTTTTGTAGAGGGTCCCAACGCAATCCCATAGGATCAGACGAGAAGTTCCTAAGTGTAACAGTATCCAAGTAACATCATGTTGAAGTTTGCACTATTTTGCACTTTGGACTCTTCAGGGATCAATCCGGTTGAATGTAGCTCAGAGTAATTTCGTGTGTTTGGGTGTGAAAGAGGACCATTCCTAGTGTAAAAATACCTATTCAAATGCATTGAAATAGTTTGTTTGGTCACACGAGTTGCAGAACGAAAGTTGCACCAGTTTGCAACTTTGCACTGCTTACATTTGACACTTTTTCTATCAAGTGAAAATCTGCCACCACAGGAAAACCACTCCAAGATAGCAAAAATTGAGTGAGGTTTCTATAGAGAGGCCCAACACAATCCCATAGGATTAGATGAGAAGTTTCTAAGCATCACAGTATTTGAGTAACAACATGCTGAAGTTTGCACCATTTTACACTATGGACTTTTAAGGGATCGATCCGGTTGAACGTAGCTTGGAGCGATTTTGTGTGTTTGGGTACGAAAAATGACCATGCCTAGCATAAACATACCTATTTAGATGCATTGGAACAGTCTGTTTGGTCACATGAGTTGCAGAAGAAAAGTTGCATCACTTTGCAACTTTCAACTACTTGCATTTGACAACTTTTTCCCCAAGTGAAAATCTGCCACTACAGGAAAACCACTCTGAGATAGTGAAAACTAAAAGAGGTTTTTGTAGAGGGGTCCAATGCGATCCCATAGGATTAGATGAAAATTTTCTAAGCATCACGGTATCTGAGTAACAACATGTTGAACTTTGCACCATTTTGCACTTTGGACGCTTAAGGGATCCATTTGGTTAAACATAATTCAGAGCGATTCTGCGTGTTTGGGTGCAAAAGAAGACCATGTCTAGCATAAAAATACCTCTTCTAATGCATTTGAACAATCCATTTTGTCACACAAGTTGCAGAACAAAAGTTGCACCACTTTGCAACTTTCAACTACTTGCATTTGACAACTTTTTCCCCAAGTGAAAATCAGCTACCACGGGAATACCACTCCGAGATAGCAAAAACTAAGAATTTTTTGTAGAGGGGCCCAAGACAATCCCATAGGATCAAACAAGAATTTTATAAGCATCATGATATCTGAGTAAAAAAATGTTGAAGTTTGTTGCCATTTTGCACTTTAGACTCTTAAAGGATTGATCCAGTTGAACATAGTTCAGAATGACTCCGTATTTTTGGGTGTGAAAGAGGACCATGCCTAGTATAAATATACCTATTCGGACGTGTTGGAATGGAACATTTGGTCACATGAGTTGCAGAATGAAAGTTGCACCACTTTGCAACTTTGCATTGCTTGCATTTGACACTTTTTTCATCAAGTGAAAATTGGACACCACGGGAAAACCACTCCAAGATAACAAAAACTGAGAGAGGTTATTGTAGAAGGGGCCCAACATGATCTTGTAGGATTAGACAAATATTTTGTAAGTGCCACGGTTTTTGAGTAATACCTTGTCAAAGATTGTTTCCCTTTTGCACTTTGGACCCTTAAGGGATCGAGTCGGTTGAACATAGCTCAGAGCGATTCTGCATGTTTGGATGTGAAAGAGGACCATGCCTAGCATAAATGTACCATGCTTAGAATAAATTTACCATTCCTAGCATAAATGTACCATGTATTTTGAAGAAGATCAATAAAATTCATTGTTTCCATGCATTTTTTTGTATTTTTACCAGAAATCTAGTACTTTCCTTGAATTGTAAGGTTCTGTACAAGGTGATTGTGTTATCTTTTGGATGGAATTTAGTGGGCAGCAGACTTAACTCCATTTTAGTTTTGGTTTAGTTGTATTTCAAGTGATTTTGTGCATTTTAGAAGCCAATTATTGAGGGTTGGTCAGTATACCCTGTTTTACGAGTTTTGAGTGCATTAAAATGTCATATTAAGCCTTCCAACCACTGTATGCTTATGTAACTTGGTGGAAAGGCTTAGTTAGGGTTATACAACATGTGTGCAAAGTTTTTTTTTCAATGGTGGAAAATAGAGGGTTTTTAGGTGATGCCCTAAATGTCAAACGGTGCATTTTTTAGTGGAAAATGGTGGCTTAGTGCTAGGGTTTGAAGAAATATTTGGGGGCAACAATATCTCTTGAACTTTTAAGCTTGTGTAGACCTTTTTAAAGGTGTTTCAGGCTTTGGTTGTTTGTGTGAAGGTTTGAAGTATGGGTTTTCAATAAACCCTTGCCTAACTTGTGAAAGAAGAGGGTTTTGGGGTTTGTTATGTTAGAGGGATTATCACACCCTAAAAGTGGAGGAATTGGTGGTTTGGTAGATTGGTTAATGTTGTGAAATGGTTGTTTTCATGTGATAGGAAGAATAAAGGGGGGTTGCTTTGTTAATTTGGCCTAATTGGCCTTGTGGACAGTGTAGTTTGCTTGTTTTGTGATTCTTTTTCAATCTCTTTGTGTTTCCACATACCCAATACATTTTTAGAAACCCATTTTTATGTCAAGATGCTTATTTAGTAAAATGGAATAAGTTTTATGGGGTTTGTGTTGTTTCCCTTATAGATTTTGATGGAAAAGGGCATGAAAAATGAGGTTTCACCCTAGGGTTTGATAAAATATTGAATGTAGAGGTTGGGTGATTATCTTTTGAGTTTGTGTAGGTGATTTTAACAAGGTATGAGGTGGTGGCATGTTCTCGTAAGCTTTGGAACCATTCCTTTCAATAAACCCTCCTCATACTAGCATAAAATAAGGGTTTTATGGTTTGGCATGGTGGAGTGAGTTTCTCTTGAGAAAAAATAAAGATTTGAGGGTTTGGGTAAATGAGAATTTCTTCCCCAACAAGTTCAAGGGGTTTTTGAATGTTTAAAGGTATGTTCCTTTGTAAATTAGGCCTAGTTAGCCTAATGAGGATAGCGAAGAAGGTCATTTTTAATGCACATGTTCCAAGACAGTCACTATTGATTTTGAAGTATGTGTTGTAACTCAATAATGGTTATCTAGATCAGTCATTTGTATGTGAAGTCATTTGGAAATTTTGTGAGAAAAGTTCTAAAACTAGGGTCTATTGACCTACTAGACAAGGTAGAGTGAAGGGTGAAAATTGAAGAGATAGAGAGTTGTTGGTTGAAACTTTGTTTGAAACTCATTCATTTGAGATTTTGTGAAGATTGACACCCCTTTCTTACATATTCAAATTGAAAAAAACCTAATTTCAATCCATTCCACCAACCTACTTAACCCTACATCGGTGGAATGACAATCTTATCACTTAATGGACTCTCAAAACCCTATTTTGAGGGTTACAAACTAGTTATGATAAAATTGTTCTTATTTCCTCAAATCTGAGTTAAAAGATTTCAAAATACTTTCAAAAGTTACCTAACTCCTTGCTATGAAGAAAACTAATCAACAATAAAAGTATAAGGTGTTGTATAATCCGCACAAGCTTGAAACAAAAAGGAAAAGTGTTGCAATACAAAAAACATCATCCTTTATTTACTAATTTTGCAATTGTGCAACTAATGCAAGTTTTGCATTTTTACACCAAATGAATACTTTTGTGCAATATCACTTCTCTAATCACCTAATGACCTGTTTGAGACTTTGAATACATTACATATGACCTTCACATGACCTTTCTCACATTGTTTACATTTCAAAATTCAAAATTTGCAAATTTTCCTATTGAAGGCATTTAGAGAACAAGGTGCTCCTACACCAAACATGAACTCCAAAATTTCAATTTTTGAGTAAATATCATTACAAGTAAATCTCATTAAAATTCCTTAGGTACTTTGTTCTCACATATCTTTTACAATGTCACTCATACATTCAATATTCCCTTCAAATGTCTACATCATAGGTGTTCATTATGAGGTTAAATTCAATTGAGTAACTTGAGATTCCCTCGCTAAGCTCCACATGCTCTTTTATAATGGCTTCAAATAATAATTGAGATTTGTCAAGATCATCAAAATAAGGATGTTGCATTTCTTTTTTGGCTGAGATTCTCTTTGATGGCTCATAAATCAACATTTTTTGCAATGAGAGACCAACCAATTTTTAGTAGTTTACTTACAAATACACAAAGTAAAAGAAGAAAAAGAAAAAGCATCCAAAATGGAAATGAACTGAAAATAGATGGAAGACACTTATAGATAGGCATGCCAGTCTCTCAACTTAGTCACTCCTGGTCATACATCTTCACTAGGAGTTCCAAGATACCTATTGCACACAACACCTCTCATGAATAGAATAACTTGAAATTCAAGATGCTCTTATAATGTATACATCATAGCTGCTCATGATAAGGTTAACTTCAAATGAATAACTTGAAATTCTCTCACCAAGTTTTGCACACACTTTTGTAATGGCTTAAAATCATAATTCAGATTTGTCAAGATCATGAAAATAAGGATGTTGCATTTCTTTTTTTGCTGAGATTCTCTTGGATGGCTCATAAATCTGCATTTTCTGCAAGGGGACACCAATCAATTTTTAGTATGTTACTTACAAATATGCAAAGTAAAAGAAGATGATAGCATTGGCATCAAACAAATTAATGCGCATACAAGTATAAATTAATAAGAACCAATGTGCATACTTATAAATTAATCCAATGAACCATCTAGGTCTTCTCTACTCTTTATTGTGTCAAGTATTGCCTCATGGTCAGACTCACAGACCTTCCACAAGACCTTGTTCAACGATTTACCCCCATATTTGGTCAAACAAACATTGGATGCCACAACAAGGTTTGAGTACTAAAGAATCTTACGATGCGTTTCAAAGTCCTGAAACAACCAATGTTTAACACTCTTATGTGGGTACCTTCTAAGCCACGTTCCAGTAACAACAACTGAGCCTGTAGGGTATTCGATGTTTTCTCCATCTATAACTGAGACCTCCAATTTTTTTTTGGCCTCAACACAATGACACAAGTAATAGACTATTCCCTCTTTGTTGTCTTCATCTGCAATAACTGCATAAGCATGCCCTACATTGATATGTGCAACAAATCTCTTGAAATTAGTCAACATTACAAATACACTAAAAATTAATATAGCAATATGGAATTTCAAAAACTATGCAAGCAGATATATTACCCAGTTGAACTAGATCTAATATGTGGTCAAAGTCGACCGATGATTCCATATGTGTTAGTTCCAATGTCGTCGGAGGGCGATACATGTGAAGTGGGCTAAGATAACTTGTCAACCACTTTTCAACCCACTCCCCTAACTCACAATCATTCTAGGCTTGCATTGTACATGAAGAACAAAAGCATGTCATCTTTCGTGTATCGATAATCCATGAACCTGCATTTGAGCTAAGGAAAGAGTGTAGCTCACTCGATCTTGTTAGTCTACAACAATCCTCATATGGTGCAATGTTAGTATCATCCATCAACCAAAAATATCTATGAACTGAAGACGTACCTTCATTACCTGGACCCATTGAAGCATTACACCACTCGACGATTGATCTTGCATCTATCAACTTTGCACTATCTTTATACTTTAACTCTTCTCATGCTAATGCTCTTTTCACGCATGCTTCTGCACCATCATACTCCACCTTTACATGCCTGGCCTTACAAAAGTTCCACATATGTTGTACACCTACAATGACATGCATCTTGCTCAACTAGTAGAACATGTGCGAGTTCTTGAACCGTGTTGCACAGTTATCTGATTGTATTATATGTCGACCATATGCTATGCCCCCTTGAGCCAAATCACTATAGAACATCTGGAAGCAACCTTGCATGAACTCTAAAGAATGTGTGCGATCATCACTAATATAAAAGTAATACTCCCTCAATACCTTCCTTTGGTCCTCTGTACTATTAGCTGCATGAATGAATGTTATTTGCACAAATATCGAAACTTGTGTGGAGTTGTAATACTATGACTACACCTCTCGTTGTAGTTGTAGAGTGTAGTTCTCTACAAATTCAATCACTGATACTATGCTTCCAACTGGAAAGGTGTCCTTGCATAGCTTGAATTCTGTGTCCAGCCATTGGTCTCTATGGGTATACCTTGCATACTCATACATTATATTGTCATAAAACATGGACATAAACTAATGCACTTCTTCTAAATAACCAAATCTCACCTTTTTGCTTGAGACCCATTTTTTGTAGCATATGCCACTGTGTTATAATTCCCGAACTCTACTAGTTTTTGTCCCACCTCATCTGTGTTTTCCATATGTTGACATACTGGAATACGCTGCAAGCCACTACAATGCTCGCATGAACCATCCAAGCATGATGTCCTGTACAATGTTTGGCCATCCTCTATTTCACATAAATTTTTGAGATAAGAACTCTCTTGAAGATTTTAGTGGGGCTTCTATGCCACAATCCTGCAAAACATCATTAGTATGCAAATCACAACATATAGAACAATAAACATCATAATGGTTAGAGAATTCAATATGTAGTCTACAACAACAAGTAGTGTGTGTGTGATTTATCTTGACATAAAAAGGTTTAATAATTTCAAAAAATCTTTGACAAATACTAATTTAAGGATAATCCTTTTGAAATTTATGAAAAAATTGGGTTTAAGTCATATCCAAAAAATGCTTTGGATGTGGATCATAGTTCTAACTACCGATTCTCCTTCTTACCACATTCCTTTGATTTGAAGATGGCCTTGTATTATTCTTCTAGTACTCTTCAATTAGTGTTATCAATGCTTCAACAATTTTTTTATCTTTTTGTGGCAGTCTCCCCAAGAATGCCCATAATTCATTTGAATCGGTGCCCTCAATTCTTTGCCACCATTGAATGACTTTTGATAAAGTTTTTCTACTAATTCTCATTTGTTCACTCGTCTTTCTAATGAGACGAGCTCTATTTTTTCGACTGCTTACCAAAGTCGATGTAATGACACGTCGTGTGACATTACTATCCTTTGAGCGTTAGGTCTTACCCACACTCTCATATGCATCCATTAGATTATTCACAATAGTGCTTTCACTTGATGCATTCGATGTTCTCAACCCAAGAGTCTTCATGATGTTTCTATACTTTATACCTTGAATCATTTCAAAAAATAGTTGGCATTTTGCAGTCTCATTTAGCCTTTCAAAGAAGAGTTTCTAAATCTTATCAGCATATCTTCTAAAACTACGTGTTGGAATCTTACCTTCTATGTGCTGCAAAATATCCTCATCAATATTAATCAAATAATTTGGCTTTCTACACAAAATTCTAGGTGGTTTTCTCCTAGATACATACATTTCAACATTAGGAATTTCATCAATATTTAATTGAGGTGGGCTAGATTGCGTATCTTCGATCGAGAGTGGAGTAGAAGACATACCTTGAGGTTCTTGTGGGGATGATGGCATACCTTCTTCATCAAATCCAAGTGATGATGTACACTCAACTTGAAATGAATTTGATGGTGTCCAACCATATTCACTTGTGATAGATGGTGTCCCTCCATATTCACTTGCGGTAGCTGGTGTCCCTCCATATTCGCTTGTGCTTAATGGTGTCCCTTCATATTCACTTGCGATAGATGTTGTCCCTCCATATTCACTTGCAGTAGCTGGTGTCCCTCCATATTTGGTTGTACTTAATGGTGTCCCTTTGTATTCGCTTTTCGTAGAGGGTGTGTCTCCAACCACGGTATCTGAATATGTCCTACCACGATGCTTTCACATTCGTGCCCTTTGTGCTGCCAAAACCTGTTCTATTTTTGATGGTTGAGGTTCCTCTTCAGTTGGCTTGTTTTCATCAATAGTACCCAATTTCTTATTTTCACGATATGCCTTCAAACATTCTCTCTCCTTTGCTTTGAAGGTTTCATACTCTTTGTCTGTTAGTTTATTCCTTCTTCATTTCTTTGGCATGGCAGATAATTTTACTTGTAGCATGGTAATGAGATGAATATTAGTTCCTAAAATATTTATCCATTCAAATAAATGAATATATTTCTA
>VDFB02026320.1:130797520-130856958 GCA_007258455.2 Sequoia sempervirens | reverse complement strand
AAACCGGTTAGTACTCCTATGGTGATAAGATGTAAGCTGAGTAAAGATGATGAATCTGCTAAAGCTAATAAGAGAAAATACAGATCTATGACTGATGGGCTGTTGTATCTTGCTGCTACCAGACTAGACACCATGCATGTAGTATGTTTAGTTTCAATATTTCAAGCCGATCCTAAAGAGGCACATGTTATAGCTGTAAAGAGGATATTCAAATATCTTAAAGGCACACTAGATTAAATGCCTTATGGTATCCTAAGGATGTTGATTTCACCTTAAGTGCTTATACCGATGTAGATTGTGTTGGTTGTGTGGATGACTAGAAAAGTACCAGTGGAGGTGCTTTCTTTCTTGGCAGAAGATTGGTTTCTTGGTTGAGTAAGAAACAAGACTCAGTTTCTTTATCCACTGCAGAGGTGGAATATATTGCTACAACATCTTGCTGCACACAGGTTTTGTGGATGAAGCAAACTCTAAAAGACATTGGAGTGATATGTGATGAGTCTATTCCTATTTTCTGTGACAACACATATCTATTAGATATCATTTCCTAAGAGAGAAGGTGTTGGAAAATAAAGTCAGGCTGGAGTATGTGTCAACGAAGGAACAAATTGCAAATATATTTACTAAGTTCCTTCCAAAGGATACTTTTGAGTATCTTAGGGAGAGGTTGGGGGACATTGGCCCTTCGAACTAGGTGCACATGGAGGTGCATCAGTCCAGTGAATCCACAAATTTTTCATTTATTTGGATTGATGAATGGGTCTACTCCGTAGGGGGAGTAGAAAAGTTTTTCATTGTTGCAGTATGAATTGAATGGGTGTACTCCTAAGGGGGAGTAATCAGAGCTTTTGATATTTTCCATTGATGTCAAAGGGGGAGAGAAAGTAATGTGAAAATAGTAGAAGAAAGAAGGAGAGAGAGTCATGAAGAAGAAGAGAGTTGTCTTTGATGGATTTTCACATCATGTGTTGCCATCAATGACAAAGGGGGAGATTGTTGCTAGTATGAGCAAGTTTGGTGGTGTTTTCATTAATGTTGTCATTGATGTCAACACAATTCAGTATGTTGTAGTTTGTGCATGTATAGTTGAGATGTTGTGAGTACATGGAGCTATCCTTACGATGTTGCAGATGTGCCGAAATGATGAGTTTCCAAGTGATTTTGAGAAAATTAATAAAGAGTGAAGTTAGAGTTATGTATGGATTCAGTATGTGCTCTGGTATGTGCTTCATGTTTCTTCTGTGTTGATCCTATGCTTGTGCAGATTTGGAGGGTTCTTGTTGATGATTTGATGGTGATATATATTGATTTGTAGCTTCTGGTTTAATGGAGTGTGAAAGTTGTGTTCACCGATGTGTGAACTATTTTGGCAGAGTTAGTTATCTATGGATTGGGAGAAATGTTTCTACTCTACAGTCCTCCGCTATTTTTTTCCTGTCTTGCAGATCTGGAATATGTCTTGTGATAGTGTTCTCTCAGTTTTGGCAAAGATGTTTGTGGTTTGGTGATCCAGAAGTTGAGTTTCAGAGTCATTGCATGTGTTTGCATAGTCCAGATAGACTAATGGAAGGAGTTTTGTGTTCGAAGGTTGTTACACTTGTTGTGGATGTATCTGAAGGAGCCTGAGAAGTGTTCTCGTGCATAATGAAGCATGTTGCATCGTTCGTGTGTTATCTTCTTGCTGGGAAGCATGTACTTCAATGTTCATTTGTGTTTTCATTATGTTTGGCTGACTTGGTGTTTACACTTCATATGAAGAATTAAAAATTAAGTATGGAAGTGTGTGGTTGATCCGAGACATTATTTTTGGTCTTGGTTAAATTGGCCCACTCTCATTCCTTTCCACTGCAGGAATGTTGAGTTGCTGACCTAATTTGAATTTATGAAATGAAGCATATGTGGCTGACCTTGGAGAAAGTTTCTAAGGTTGAAGATGGTATAAATGCAAGTCGAGATGCGAAGGATTAAGATATACACAAGTAACAAAGTAAGCCACAAGTGAAGAAAAAAAGTGTGTGAAAGTGAGTTGAGGTAGCAGTACTTCATTGTGTTAGATTCCTGAAAGCAGTGAGCTGAAGGTTTCTACAATCATCTATTCAAGGCTATAGATGTGTGTAAATTACTGTGGTGAATTTTTTTTGTAACTTTTGTATCTGTGGGCAGTGAGCCTTCCTGTTGGACATTGAGTCCTTTTTGTAGGCAGTGAGCCTTTGTATTTCGACAGTGAGCCTTTTGTATTCAGTTTTGCTATTACTTTATATTGTGAGTTAATCCTCACCATGGTTTTTTCCTCATTGGGTTTTCCACGTAAAATCTAGTTTTCTTTGTGTTGATTTTGCTTTCTATTATCTACATTTTAGGTTCATACTTAATAACATAACAGTGTGGTTGTGAAGTTAATAAGTGTTTGAAGTTTTGTGGTTAAATTTGGTGACAACTGATTCACCCTCCCTCTCAGTTGTCCTGTGCCTTTTAACAAAAGTTAGGTCTCTTTTGATTCTGTGTTGTTTGCTTGAAAGTTGGAATAGCTTGGTAATGGTGGTTAGTAATTTTTATTTTGGTTCAAATACATTGAAATTTGATGATGTTGTTGGTGCGATTTTGAGAAAGGAAATTCGTAGGAAAAGCTTAGGTGGTACATCCACATCAAGCAGTGTTTTGAATGCAAAAAGCAAAAGTAGAAGAAAGTAGAGAGAAAATAATTTTGGAGGTCGTGGGAAGTTATGAGGAAAATCAAAGGACAAGAGGTCCCAATCTAGAGACAAGAAGGATTGTTGGTACTATGGTAAGCTGGGTCATTTATAGAAAGATTATTTGTCTCAAAAAAATAAAGGAGACGAAAAGGAAGGCAATAAAGAGGAAAATGTGGTAAGTAATAAATTTGATGAGGATGCTTTGATTCTTTCCCTTGATAATACTGATGATTCTTGGGTGTTAGATTTAGGAGCTTTGTTTCATGCTTCATCCCATAGAAGTTATTTTCTTTATGCCCAAGGGAATTTTGGGCTGGTTTATTTGGGAGATAATGAACCCTGTTAGATTGTTGGAAAGGTAAGAATCAAGATTAAGTTGCAAAATGGAAATCATTGGCTACTACAAGAGGTAAGGTACATTCCAAAGTTAAGAACGAATTTAATTTTATCATGGCAACTAGATGATGAAGGTTATGTTGTTACATTTAGTGATAAAAAATAGAAGGTTACAAAAGGTGCCTTAGTGGTAGCAAAAAGTGTGAAACTAGGCACCTTATATCTTTGTACAAGTCATACTGTTCCTTCTACTTTAGTTGTTACAAATAAAATTCAATGTTCAGGAACAATTGTTGTAGTTCAGCAGGCAAAAAATTAGAAAGTTGTTGTGGGTTCTGAATCAACACTATGGCATAATAGAATTAGGAATATGAGTGCAAAAGGTATGAAAGTACTTCATTCAAAGGATATTTTACTAGGTCTAAAATGTGTTAATATGAATTTATGTGAAAGTTGTGTGTATGACAAATAAAAGAGAGTTAGTTTTCTCAAGGATGGGAAGCAAAAGAAAGATGAGAAATTGGAGCTTGTGCATACGGATGTATGGGGGCTAGCTTAGGTATCTTCTCTTGTGGCTCTCGGTATTATGTTACATTCATAGATGATGCAACTAGGAAGGTATGGATTTATTTCCTTAGGTAGAAATCTAATGTATTTGAAACTTTTAAAAAATGGAGAAGCTTGGTTGAGAATGAGATAGGTAAAAAGTTGAAATGTCTTAGATTGATAATGGTGGTGAGTATTGCAACAAAGAGTTTGGAGATTATTATTCTTCTAATGGATTTCGTAGGTAGAAAATGGTTCAAAGGACATCACCAGAGTATCTTCTTCTGTTTCATTCTATTCATCTTGTTTCCCTTGAGCATCATCTTTTTCTTGTTCTTCCACAATCTCTTCTATTCTTACATAATTAGGTTCATTAGATAAATACCCATCAATGTCAATAGGATTCTTCATTGTCTCATCAACCTTCACATTTGAGCTCTCTACAATCTTTCTGTCTTTTATTGAAACATATGTATGCCTTGCTATTAGTAGAATATCCAAGAAAAATGCCTTCATCACATTTTGCATCAAATTTACCCAAAGTTTCCTCATCTCTTCTGATATAGCACTTGCATCCAAATACCTTGAAATATTTAACAGTAGGAATTATCCCATGCCATAGCTTATAGGGAGTCTTTGTATTGTTTTCTCTTGCTTGAACTTGATTGAATACATAAATAGTAGTATGAATAACTTCTTTCTAGTAAAATTCTGGTAAACCAACCTCAGTAATCATTGATATATGCTCAACCTCTTGAACTGTTCTATTTTTCCTTTCAACAACTCCATTTTGCTAAGGATTTATCGGAGTAGATAATTGTATTTTTATTCCATGCACTTCATAAAACATTTTAAACTCATGGGAGGTGAATTCTCCACCTCTGTCAGAACTTAAGCATTTTATCTTCAAATTCACTTCATTTTCAACCATAGCTTTGAATGCCTTGAATCTATCTAATGCATCTGATTTCTCTCTAAGAAATGTAACCCATGTATATCTAGAGTAATTATCAATTAAAAGCATAAAGTACCTTTCACCAAGTAGACTTCTCACTCTTGTAGGACCACAAATATTTGTATGAACTAAATCTAGTAGTCTGGTAGTGGACTATTCCTTTGAGCTGTAATGATTTCTTGCTTGCTTTCCAAACTAACAATTCTTGCAAATAGCATTAACATTCTTTGTAATTCTTGATAAATCTCTCACAGACTGAACAAAACTAATCCTTGCCAAGTTATCAAAATTTATGTGACACATTCTCCTATGCCATAACCAACTGTCATTAATCTGAGTCACAAAGAAGCATCCATCAACACCCTTAAGTTGATAGATATTCCCTTCAAATTTCTTTCCTGTAGAAATCAATGTTCTAGATCCTTTCCGGATCTCACATCTCTCATCCTTAAACACAAGATCATATCCTTTTCTGTACATCTGACCAAAACTCAATAGATTATGCCTTAAACCATTAACATAGTAGACATCGTCAATATGATGCTTGCCATCAAAACTTACTGAACCTATCCCACAGATTTTAGCACTAGTATCATCTCCAAACATAACCAAGCCTCCATCATATTTTTTAAGCTTAAAAAACTTACTTTTATCACTAATCATGTGATTCGAACAACCACTGTCAACTACCCAAAAATTCTTCTCTTGTTTAGCATGTAGGGTAGGATAATCGTACCTTCATTTTTCTGCTTCTCCGGAGGGCTTTCTTTTACCTATTTTAAAGAATTAGCAGAAGTAGGTTCATCCTTAATCGCCAAGAATAAACATTCATTATCATCAAGATCTTCATATTCTAAATCCTCATCAGATATACTAGCATTCTCATTCACATAATAAGCTTTGTTAATCTTCTTTCCTTTCTTTTCTTTCTCATATCTTTTTTTAATTTCTTTTAGCTCTTTCCAAACACTTTGCAGCATAATGACCTATTTATCCATAATTAAAGCATTTAAATGGAAACTTACCTTCATACATACCAGAGCCTTTCCTCATTCTTCTTACAAATTTAGCTTCTATTTCATCAAAGTTTTCTTTTTTTGGATCTTCTACTTTTGTAGCTTTAAAAGCAATCTCTGATTTGCACCCATTCCTTAGACTTGAATTCCTCATCTCATAAGATGCCAAAAATCCCAATAGCAGATCCTTAGTATAGGTCTTATAATCTATAGTCTGCTCAATAGCACTCACCTTCTCACTATAAGCATTAGGAAGAGTTCTGAGAATCATCTTTACAATCCTGGTTTCATCTATAGTAGCACCAAGTCCTCTCATTCCAGCCACTATCTCATCCAATCTCTATACAAAAGCTTTAATATTCTCATCTTTAGACATATGTAAAAGATAAAATTGTGTTTCCAAGTTCTATAATTTCACCTCTTTAACTCTTTCATCATCATCATGCGCTCTTTCCAAAGCATCCCAAACTTCCTTAGTCATTTTCAAATTCTAAAATTTAATCAACTCGGACTGTACCAGACTATTCTTCAAGATGAACTTCTTATTGTTCGCTTCATGTGCTTTGATCTCTTTAGGTGTAATCAGACTATTAGTAGGAATGTAAGGATTTTTGTAAGCTTTCTCCACATCATATTTGTAATACTCTAGATATTCTTCCATTAATACTTTCTAGATACCATAATTAGTTCCATCAAACCTCAGATAATCAAAGACCATTTTTCCAGCCATCCTGAACCTTCCTCAAGCGGTTAAGCTCTTCACCAAGGAACCTTGATTTGATAGCACCTTCTAACAACCATGAACAACATATCTGAACCACACAACCATAGGAGAAAATCTAGACCAAAACCCAGAGCAACCACTGAACACATGCAACATCTCTTTATTACAATTTTCTCAATATCCTCGACATATATAGCCAAAATCAACAAGTGGATAACCAGTTGACCGGTTGACATCAATGACAACACCTTCAATCTTTCCATTATTGCAACACATTCAATATGCTTCAAGTTGGTGCAATGTATGTAATCTGCTTCCTCTTTCTATCATCATAACATATCTTACCATTTGTATACCTACTTCAAAAAATTGTACATGTACACTAGCATCTATTAGCTTTCTGATGGATGATAAATATTTGGAAACTTGGAATATGAGAGACACTATAAAATACTCTAACTTTATCATAAAAAATCCTAAAAATACTTCCCTGTACAACAATGTCAAGGAAATAATTATCACCCAAATACACCTTACCACTATCATATTTTTCATACTTACTAAACTAGTTTCTATTTAAAGTCATGTGGAAAGATGTACCTAATTCAATAAACTATGCAGTATCACCTGAATGAGTGGCCATGGCTACAATAAAAGAAAATCTATCTTCCTTCTTGGATTCAAAATTAGAACCTTTCTTCTTCTTCTTCTCTTCTTTATAGTCCTTTTGGAAGTGTCAAGATTTGCCACAATTCCAACATATTTCCTTAGACTTACTAGGAGATTTTAATCTCTTCTTGTTCTTGAACTTAGAATGGTCATTGCTAAATATCATTCATACCTTGTTCCTTTGGTATTATTTGAATACTCAAATCCTCCTTGACATGAAAAGAGACCTTCCTACTCATTTCCTTGGAGTGTAGAGAATCAACAACATCTTCCGTCTTCAAAGTGATTGAAGTGATCCCAATGGCCATGACCAGGCTATCCTATGAGTCTAGAAAGAACATGGAAAAATTTGGCATCTTTTTTTCTTGTCCATATTCACCCCAATTAAGGTCAACTAAGTCACCAAAGTATTGAAATTTTGGATGCTCAACGGTTCATCCACCTTCTTCAATTCTCAAGGAAAATTCTTTGTCAATAAATCTTATTTACTAAATATTCGTCTTGGCATATCTCACACAACTTCTTCAAAGTGGATTCTTCATGGAACTTTATCATAATTGAGTCTACAAGACACAATATTATGATACCTTTATATTTTCTATCCATTACATCATGTTTTTTAGTCAAAGTTGGATATATAGGCCTCTAGACATTATTATCCACCACATCCTATAAATATTGATCAATCAACAAATATTCCATCTTCAATTTCCAATTTCAAAATAAGTTCTAGAAAAATTATCTACCTCAATTCTCCCAAATTTTATTTCCATCTATATTATCTTACAATATAGAACATGGAATACTTTGCATAAGCTCCCACTTAAACCTTGATTATCTCAAAACCCTATACCCAATATATAGAACCAAAAGTGGGCTCAAGCCTTTATTTATATATCTTTGAGTGATGGTGACTTGGGTGCACTATCATTAGGAAGTATAGTCATTTATTAGGGACTTAGGGAAATAGATTTCACTTGATTCTGATTCTTTGGCAAGAGAATTATACCTGTCCTATTTGATGGATGGATGTCTATCCTATTGGATGGATGGAAGCCTATCCTATTGGAATGATGGGTGCTTATCCTATTTGATGGATGTATTTCTATCCTATTTTATGGATAGATGATTAACTATGTATATTGTTGAATGCAAACCTAATAACTTAACAAATGGATAAAGTTTAAAGAAATAAAAAAAAGGGTGAAATTTTGAGATACAACTTGAGTGTTGTTACAATATACCCATGAACTTCCAAGTAAAATAGAGAAACAATTGGAAGTAGGGATGGCATGAAATTACATTTGTACCATTTTTGCAAACTCAAGTGGAAAGATGACACAACCCAAAGTCTTAAGTGATATTCCATTTCTAATGGTTAAAGATACTCCTAAATGAACATATTCTTGTCATTTTTCATTTATAAAAAACCAATACATATTATATCCATATGTTATATTGATTAGCTGCATCAATTAGGACATCTCAAGTTTCCCAGTATTATTTAATTTATAATATTTCATATAATTTTTATGATCTCCTCGTCATAAAATTAAATTAGTAGATCCATATGCAAATAAGAATATGTATCATTAGAATCAAAATTTCCCACAAAGACTTACTCATATGATATACCCTCATTTTATAAATTATCTATAGCATGTACTTCAACATTGTGTGAATGATGTTATTAGACTTGGTAAACCTTCATCAAAACTTCTACAACCAGGAGCTAGAGGTGGAAAATAGTCTTAAAAATATGAAATAGTCTTGTGATTTTTTTTTTTGCTGTTAGTTTGTTGTTGGTAGGTTATTCTTTGGCCATATTTTATTCTCTCGAAAACATTTTTCTTGTAAGGGTTCTAGGTCCCTTAAAATCCTTTTTTTCCTGTTAATCAAAAATATTGTGTGAATGATGTGGAAATGGATTTTTTGATTATCATTAATGCATTCAATTTTATTGTATTATTATCAATGAAATTGTGTATCTTATGATTAAGACCCATGCAAGTTCTCGTGTAATACTCTACAACTCTATGATAGTTGAAAAATACTTGGTCAATATATGCTTTAGGCTTATTGAGATCTTCTACATGAACAATAGTGAGTACAAGTAAGATAAATGATGTAGGAGCATCCAGTGGTGTAAGGGTAATCCTGCATCACCCAATTTTTTTCCTCTTTGTTAGCTTTTCGGTAATGTTTTTACATTTCTAGATACCCTTTTCATCAAATAAGAATTCTCAACTTTCAAAATCACTTTTTTGCTTTTTCTAGTCAAAATGCTATTTTTAGCAGGTATAAATTTGAAGGCACGAGGAGGTAGAAATTTATGGGAAGCTTCAAGACAAAAAAATAGACACTTTGGAGAAATAATCAGGCCAAGATTGGTCCCGGTTTGAAAGATATTTAAGTTTTAGTTTCCCAAAATTGCCCTGAAAACTCTTCCGAGCGAAGTTTGGGGCACTAAACAGCCCTGTACGGGCCCAAAAATTGTTAGAATTGACAGAACAGATTCTTAGCACATACTACACTTTGATACCTTTCCAACGCTTCAAATGGTGCATCGAATGGAGTCCTAGATCAAAAGTTATGGCTTCTGAAAGTTGGTCATTTTTTGGAAAATTGTCAATTTTCGAATTGAGACTCAATTTATGAATTTCAAATTTCAAATTTTAGAGCTTGACCACCTACATTCAAAATTCAAATTGTATTTTTGGCTCCAAGCCAGAAAAAGGCTATTTAGGACTCATTTTGGAAATTGGAAGGGGAGGGGAAAAGAGAAATTGTATTGGGAAAGGGGGAATTTCTTTTTAGAATTAGTAAAAATTACATGTATTGTAGCCTGTGAGGATTTGATCCTCTAGAATGTAATTTCTTTGTAATGAGACCATATTGCCAATAAATAAATAATAATTATGTTATTGCCTCTATTGTGTGTTTTTTTGAATCTTGGGTCTTGACTCTCATCAATAAAACTCAACAAAATTTAAAGCACATCATCCATAGATTATGGAAGCTTAGAAATATTTCTAAAAGAATTTGGTTCGAAAGAAGGAAAAAAAGAAGTTCTATCGACTCAAACATTTTCTTTCATATCATTACCCTTTAAAAAGTGGTTGAAATTTTTATAATTAGAAGGGTGAAAAGTATTTTTATTCCAATATTCATATTTAAAGGTATTATGATCAAGAAAATCATATTCTATATTTTGAACATGTGCAAACAAATCCATGAAAGTATTAAATTGTTTTAGGTAGACCCTAAATAAATATATTTTATAGTTCTAAATCATGTAAGGTGGTGATTAATTTAGATAAAAAAGATTCAAATCAAATAACATAATCACTAATATATTCATTTGATCATCGAGACACCCAAATAAATTAGAAATTGTTACTCTAAGGCCCACATTAACTTTGAATTTCTTGAGCAACACTTTAGTGAAACCATCAAATAAATGTATGGATCATTAAGGAATTGAAAATAATATTTCAATAGCATAATCTTTCAAAACTTACATGGAAATAGCTTTGTTAACAACTTATTGTTATAAATAAAATCTACACTTATAGTTAAACATAATCTAAAATGATTATTAGTGCTACCCTTACTATCATACGTTGAAAATAAGAGTTCCACAAAAACCATATGCCATGTACATACTACAATATCAAAAGGTAGTGATGTATTTATAGCATATTTAGATTCATTACCATCTTATTCATTTGGTTTTGCATCCTCTCTTTTATACTTTATTTATTTTGTGAAATAATGCATCTAGGGTACATGAAGGAATGGTGAAAAATTAGGATTGGTTGCCAACTATGAGGTGTGTCAATATAGGTATTATATGTAAGAGGAGTGAATTAAGGGATAGGTTGGGGTAATGAAATGGAAGATAGATACTTAAATGCATTTATGGTAATGAGATGTAATATTGGGTATTGAAGTGGCCTAGATAAGTAGGGTAAAGGTAAGCCTAAAGGTAGTAAATGCAAGACTCATAGAGGTGTGGATAATGAATAGATAAAGTGGACTATAACTAGGAACTAGGCCATGAATATGAGGGTAAGTAGAAAAATGATATATTCTAAAGGGTGAGAAATGAGTGGCCATGGTATTTTAGGGATGAGTGGTGGTGTTGGGATAACAAATGATAGAGAATGGATCTATGGTATAAGTATGAGTAGAAGTAGATGCACTAGTCACTATAGATGAAGTGATCATATCAAAACTAGTAAAATATCTAACCTATTAGGCTTGTTAGGAAACTCATCATGAGATATATATGGTAGCTATAAGGATTCTTCACATTAACCAAACTAACCAATTAAGTTACGGAATTGTGATTGTTCATATAAGCACCATGATCATACTCCTAATTCTTCCCATTATGAGAATTATAATAGACTTAATTTTCATTGGGTTTGGTTTAGACAATTCCTTCTTCACATTGAAAGAGTAAGATCTCAAGTAGCTCAAGGTATGAACAAAAGATAAGAAAAAAAGTAAATCTCAAAAGCACACTTTTGGATTGAAAAATAGAATTATTAGTGATGTATTAGATTTGAAAGTGAAACCCTAATGTGATAGTCAAGGGTGGGTAGGGTGAGTGAAAGAGAGATCACAATAAAGCTCACAAACCCTAATAGAAAAAAGATATAGTAATGTTAAAGCAATAAAAAAAGAATACAAAAAGGGTTTTAGATTTGAAAAAAATATTAATATTTAAAATGTAGACGTAAAAAATGCTAGTATGGGTAATAAAAATTAGAAGAAAACTAAAGCATGTAAGATTAGATGAGTTCACCAAAGTGTATGGAAAAGTAAACTTTTTCTAAGGGTTTACTTATGCCAATTAGACAAAAATGCAATTAGTTGAGCACAAATAAACCTAGATGAATTAATTATGGTTTGGAATAATAATTTAATAATCTATAATAGTTAAATTAGGAAAGTAAATGTCGAGGATGGTAGTTCTAACCTATGACCAAGTAACTTACACATGTGCAAAAAATGAAGATTATGATATTAGATAATAATATGATCACAAAATCATGTCTCTCTATCACATGAATTCCTCAAATTTTGTGTTGGATTTGTGCTTTGCTATAGGACAAGTTCATAGGATTGGGATAATTTCATGGTCATAGTCTATTCCTTTTGATTTGGATTCGTCCCTATGCATAATAGAATTCTAGTCTTCTACTTGGTTTAACTTTGTGTCCGTTGAATTTTCTAATGGTGTATGTAGATTCTTTACTCCTTTTAAAGTACCAATTGAATTGTGTTGTTATTAATTGCTCATTTACTACTCTAGGATAAGAGAATTCTTGAGAGATCTTGAATGTGAAATCAATATAATTAAATGTATTTAAATAGTAGTGCATAGCATCAAATTGCACCACATGTATGTTTGATAAGCTCAAGGAAGTAAAGTGAATGGGCCTAGTCCACCTAAATTTGTATTTGAATTTTAAAAAGGAAGGGAATAATTATATGGCCACATAGTTGCCCCTATGACTATAGAAATGTCCTATGGTGGACAAACAATTAAATTTAGGTGATTAATGAATATATAAAAATAGGTAAATGAATAATTGTGATCAATGGATGAATAAGATGAATCTATAAAAATATGATTGCATAAGAATATTATAGAACTGAAGAGGGTTAGAAAAGATTGAAGACAAACAAAGGAAGATAAAAGAAATACAAACAAAAATACTTTCACCTAGAATCTTTGCCTCTCTCCTTGATGAGTGGAAATGGAGTGCACCCTTATTCTATTTGATTTGCTCTTTGATGTTGATATGTGGATTGTTCGATGCTCTAGCATAACCTTGATATGATTTGATAATGATGATGATAAATTTGATTCAATGGCAATTTTGGTAGCATGTAAATATGATAGCTTGATAAGCGATTGCATTAGGTGAAAATGAAATATGAGAGCCTCTAGATATAGAGTCTTGAAGAGGCAAAACCAATGGCTAGGAATGATTGATGATAGATAGCTAAGATTGAAGGAGGATTATGGTTTGGATCAAAGATGCAATCATATGACAAGTGTCACATGATGTATGAGATTTAGGTTTAGGATTGAGATAAGGACAAAATAACTTATGGCAATGGCTAGGATTAAGAGGTTAAATGAGATGAATCGATAAGATGAAAAGATAGTTTGACTTTTAGATAGGTGTTTAGGTTCAATGAATCTAGGCAAGAAATTAGTTAGACATGTGAAGGAGACATTTGTCACATGAGGACAAATTTAGATTATGATCCATGTGAACAAGATGGAAGGCTAAGATTAGATGGAGAAGGACAAAAGATATGTTACAATTAATTGAATAAATAAAATAATTTAATTAATAGAATTATGATGAAGGGATAGTAAATATTCATTTAATTAAAAGATTAAGATAAAGAGGAGAAAGGATGAAAATAATTGAATAAATAATATATATTTATTCAATCAATGACTAAAAATAGACTAAAATTAAATATAATTAAATAAGATAAAAAATTTAAAAATGTAAATATATATAATTGCATTTCTTTATCAATCAATATTTACAATAGAAATAACAAAAATATATACATTTTACAAACTTTAATCATGTGTATCTCATACGAATTTTAAGCTATCCTATATACTTATAATTCCACTCCATTAAAACAATCTTAACGCCTTTACTCCTTCCAGGCCGAGCATCTTTTAACATAGTTTATTTTATTTTAGTTTTTTAATGGCTTCCACCGTCATTTTCATTTTCATGAACGTTTATAATGGTAATGCAGACTAATGATGGTATAAGCCCTACTTCTTATTTACCATCATTATAAAAACAACAAACGATATGACATGTGTATATATTGGCAATAAAATCATCCATATTTAGGTTATACGGGCAAGAAGAAAATGGCACTTACAAGTCTTAACTCTAATAATTAGAAATAATATTTGGGCCTATAGTCCATTGATTTCTTTTCTAAAGGAGGTTGTTATGTGTTAAAGTGAAAGGGAAAAGTACATATTAACATGTTATTGTGCTTCTCAAATAAATATTCTGGATGAATTATTGTAAGAGTTGGAATCTATAATATTATAAAAATATATTTATGAATATATGTTGAAATTAATAAAGGAGGTTAATGTATTTAGTTTTGGAAGTTATAGAGAATATTTTGTGATAGTTGAAATTATGTGATTTGTTTTGGTATTCTGTTAAACAATACTTGTTAGATTGAAAAATTTAATGTGCTTCACTCTCATTCAGTTCTTCACCTTTAGAAATGACCTCCACCTCTATATAAATGAATCTTATTTATAGATTTAACCATGAAAAACAATTTATGGGCTTCTACTTGCCTAAAATACATCCACCTTGCTACTTAAATTTGTCTATGAAAAAAGGCAATATTGACAAATACCTTTGGGACTTTGTTAACCAAAGACTTGAAGACAAATTGAAAACATATCGAGCAATCATGAAATATGTACCTAGGATGATGTTATGCTTAATGCAATGTGTAATAAAGCTCGCATGATAGATCAATGATGAGATGATAATGGATCGGATTTTGTCCTTCTATATAGCACCCTAATGCATAAATTAAGAAACTGCATGCTCAAGACAACAATTAATGGCTATTATGAATGAAGTCAATACATGGCTAGATTTATTTTTTAATGTGAAAGTGTTGCCATTTCTATGTCGTTAATTTAAATCAATTTTATTTTTATGCCCATGGACTTGATCTAGGAAAGGAAAAGGGAAAAACATAGATCAAGTCTGCACTCTTGGCATGCATGAAGCTAGGGCTATGTTAGGTTCATGTTATTTTCCAATAGTTGTATAAAAATGTGTCACTTGTATACTAGTTATTACACTTGAGATAACTCAATCAAAGTGCATCCAAAACAAAGAGGAAAAGCGCAAGGTATGCAATTTGAACATCCTTACATTTTTCCCCCCCTTTGACATGCATATGAATTACTATGGATATGTATAAATTTTTAAGAATAATCAACATAAAAGTAAATATTCACTCATAAAAATAATATAAATATGAATGATGATTCTATTCACTCCTTATAATCCATATTATTGATGAATCTTTTGACACAACATAAAAAGAAATAAATTCTCTCTTAAAATAACATAAAACACTCTCAAACTCAAAATTCCTACTAAATACTTCCATTTTATACCTTCTTAACTTCTCTTTCCTCTCTTTATTTCTTTTCTTTCCAATTTGATTAGCATATGATGTTATTATCTAGATTTATATTATATATAGATACTTATATTGATTATATTTTATATAATTATATTTTTATTTCTTACGACAATATTTCGATGTTTATGATATCAAAATAATATAATATATAATAATATTTAATATTGTTTATAAATTTTTATTAATATATAGGTGGAGATTTCTATTTTTATATTATCATTTTAATAATAATTTTTATTTGAAAATTACGTGAATGTTAAAATTTTAGTGAATTTTTAATATTTTTTATTTTTTATAAATTAGTGATTTCTTATTTTTATTGTATATTTGAATTTATGTTGTTAATGTTATAAATTTAAATTTATAAAATTTGAAGGTAAAATATTTTTCAATTAAAACTTATGTTGCATAAAAATTAAAGAGACTTTCTAAGGTTTTAAATTTGATTATTTCAAAAAAGTTTATTGATGAAAGTATAATTTTATTGGAGGAAATATTCCTAAAAAAATTATAATTTTCAGATATTCTTCGCTTCCTTAACTTTTGTAATAGTTTAATAGCTCCTTGCATGACATGTTAGAGTGGAGGTGGTTTCCATCCAAGTTTCATAAGGGATATGTGTGTGTTTCTTGTGGTCTACAACTCTCAAGGAATACTATGCTATTAACTTTGCAAAAGAAGTTGAGAGGAAATTCTTATAGTTTTTCATTTTTGCTTCATAAGACGTGTTTGATGTATAGAAATATTTTTTGGAAATGACATATTTAGAGACCTTGTTCAATTACTATCAAGTGGCCTTTGTGGATGAATGAAGTGTAACCATAGCAATGGATAGTATGTTATTTTTTGGGGTCTCTCTCAATATTAGCACCAACAAAACAAGATCAATAAAATTTAGCACATTTTGGAACTCAATCTTGGAAAGAATCCAAAAGAAGCTAGTAGGCTAGAAGGGTAAAATTTTGAGTCATGCGGGAAAAATCTATTTGCTTAAGGCCTCTTTGCAAGCTATCCCCATATAATTCCTATCTCTTTTTAAGGTTCCCAAATTTATAGCTAATAAATTTGAGAAAATCCAAAGAAATTTCCTCTACTCAGGTATGGAGGAGAGAAAAAAATTGCCCTCATTAATTCGGATACAGTTTTCTTGCCAAAGGATCACGAGGAACTTGGCATTAGGTAAGTCCACCTCACCAATAAATCTCTTATGGCCAAGGTGGGTTGGGGCCTTATTAAAAATTCTCAAGAATGGTGTAGAATTATGAAAACTAAATATCTAAACATTCATACGAGTATGGTTTTTATTGAAATTTGTATTCCTAAAGGTTTGTTGATATGGAAAATTGTCCTTAAATCTCAAATTGTCCTATAGACTGGCCTTAAGTGGAAATTTGGGAATGGTAATTTGATTTAATTTTGGGATGACACCTAGATTATGGACCAACCTCTTAATAGCCACCAAAATTTTAGAGGTTTGAATGGCCCAGCTAAGACCTATTTTGATGAGATGGTCTTTGATTACTTTGAGCTAACTAATAGGATAAAACAATGGAAGAACCTTGAGGCTAGCTATCACAATAAAGAGGAGTTAATTCAAAAAGGTAAAGCTCTACAAAGGAACTACAAACTCTTAGGATTCTCATGTTTCTGAAGGATGATGGAATTTATTGGGCTAGGGATAAGAGGGGAAGGTTTTCTACAAAGTTTGCTTATGGAATGCTATTAGACAATACTAACTTGAACAGGTTTTGGAGAGATTTGGAACCATCAACTCATCCCTAAAATTAATTTCTTTTGGTTGACAACTACCCACAACAAAACACTCACTCAGGATAACTTAAAAAGGAGAGTATTCAAAATCCCTAATCGATGTGTTTTATGCCAAAAAGATGAGGAATTTTTTGCCTCATCTACTCCTCCATTGTGAATTATCTAAGGAAATCTAGGGATTGACCCTATTAAATTTTGGATTCAGTTAGGTTATGAATGATGGGTTATCTATGTTGGCGGAGAATTAGAAATCCCCCATCTCACACCCACTGATCAAAGAGTTGCAGAACCAAATCCTCTTAGTGTATCTAGAAGGAAAGGAAAAATCACTCTGATAGAAATCCTTAGGAGGTGTTTATGGCCTTCTTCAAAATTTTGGTGGAAAACATCACCATCTATAAATAGAAGACTCTGATACTCCCCCTAACCTTTTGGAAATAAATATTGGCAAAATGTGGGGCATCTCTATAGACATTGCCAAGGTAGACAACTCTAAAAGTCTTGCTCACCAAAGAACTAAATGGAGGCCCCCTCTAGAGAGATGGGGATTTTTTTTTCTTTGACAGGGTTGCAAAATAAAACCTAGGACCAACTAATGGTGGATGAGTGCTATGATATCCCAAGGTGAAGTCATTGTTGGCTACTTGGAGGGACTGGGAATGAAAATGAACAATGTGGCATAAGCTATGGCTCTTCTATGGGGTGTCAAACTTTCTCTCTCCATGGGTATAAAAACCTCCAGATAGAAGGTGATTATAAACTCATAATTGACTTGGTCAAGGGAAAGGTAGATTTGGGATGGTTTATTGAGGATATCATCCATGATATTAAAATTCTTCTTACTAGTTTTGATAGGTATAAATTATTGCATATCTATAGGGACAAGAATAGAGTAACTGATGGAATGGCTAAGTTAGGAATTAATTTCAATTCCTTGAGATGTTGGAGGAATACTCTGAATTTTTTTGATAACATAAGAGTCCTCCTTTTAAGGGAGCTACAATACACCTATCATTCAAATGATGATGTTTAAAAAGAGGTCTTATAATAATACATAATTTTATGTATTCGTATGATAACATGTACCTTTGGTAAACACTTTCCCCATTCCCTTTTGGGTGCAACAGTGACAAGAAAATAAGATGATGACAAATAAAAAATAATGATTAGATGAAATTTAGAATCTACTGATGTGGCAATGACTAGGATCAAAGAAACTGCCAATCTCATTCTCATGATTACATGCAATTTAGATTTTGATGATAAGAATGGTTTTTGTAGGACCTGACAGTGCTTCTTTCCAACGATAAAACATCTTATACTTCATATCAAATATTTTTACTTGGCGAAGTGATAAGGACTGTTGGCACTGATATAGTTATGAATATACATGGTAAGGATGTGCGAAGGATTTTTCTTTTATGTAGGAGGGGAGTTGGTATTAATTTGATGGTGCCAAGTAATAATGTGTTTTATTTGGGCACGTATCATCATTTATTTTCAAATGCTTTAAGGTTTAATAACCTTAACACTTTTGTAAGAGGTGATGAATACTCTCTATTCTAGTATTTTCTTTAAAAGTTTGAGAAATCAAAACATTTTTTCTAGATTTGGTAGTCAAGGTGGAGTAGAGGCAACTTGTCATAACCCAAATTTTATTGCATATTTATTATAATCTGGTAAATTGAATTATTGAAGAAATTCAATATATATTAAATGAAATTTTTGGAATTTTCAAAAATAGATTGAAAGAAGTTGACTGATGTTGACTATGCGAACTTTTGAAATTATCCTATATGATATCAAGAATTGAACATTATTGATAAATTTGCAAGTGCAAGTGTGTGCAATTGCAGGGTGATAGGTTGAAGGACAAGAACACAGTTGAAGTAGGATTGTTTAGCCAGATCGAATGGTAAGCCAGTTGGAATTTGGGTGCACACACCACAAATGGCATGATGACCTACATTTGAACTATTTTGCATATATAGAAGAACGTAATTTCATGACTTGAATTATTTCAGTGATTGAAAATGAATGGATTGTAGATTAAATTGTCTACTTAAACTCAGTGTTTTGAAGAAAATGAAATTACATATTTTAAAGAATGATTAAAAGGATAAGAGTTTCGTTATGTGAAAATTAAGTAAAAATAAATTCCTTTTAGTTCACATATATGGATGCTCGAGATGAAATTAAAGTTCCTTATTTAATTAAATGATAGCATATGGAGTTGGGTGATCCCACAATAATGGGTTACACTTTTTGGTCAAACTTGACATTGAAATCAACATTTTTCACTAGATCTAAACTTTCCTAGACCTATAGCAACTAAACCATTAAGAATTTGAAGATGAATTAAACTAGTGATTTCCAGAGGATTTTGTGTAGATTCTAATTATATTTAAAAAAATTAATCCTTTTATGTAATTTCAAAAAGTGATGCTCCTACTTGGACCACATAACTTTTTTATAGATAGGATACAATTATGAATTTTTAAAATGTAATTTTTTCACACCAATATCTAGGGGATGGATATTTTTTCATAATTTTTTGTTACATTTTTTTTTTTAATTAATTTTCCAAGTCGACGTAATTATAATTTGGATAGAGGTGTACTTCCTAATTTATTAACCTTTTTGTATGTACGAATTAACTATTCTTTGTTAAAATAAGGACATCAATACCCAGTACATGTATTTTCATTTTTTTTCAGATTTCTTTCCATTTTTTTGTATGTGTGAAATAAAGAACTAGATGTTCATTGAAAACCCATTCACAAGAAATTACAGGGTATGTATTAGTCAAAATTAAATATATTTAAAATTATAATTTTGGGAAGCTTATAAGGGTCGTGACAGTTACAAAACATAAATTTTAAATGAATTCATTTGATCTAATTCAAAAGGTAACCAAAAAGTGGTTTCTTATTAGCATTTTGCTAGGTGTAGAGGAGACTCGATTATAGGCATGGTTTAGATCTAACAAGGTTCTATCCAAGGAGGTTTGATCTAAGGGGGTTTGATCAATTTTTCTTTAATTAAAACCATTTAAATGGAACCTTTAAAAGGCTTTAAAAACATTATATTTACAAAAATATGTGGATTTTAGGAAAAATCAGATGTCCTAAAAGTGTAACCCATTATTGTGGTAACACCCAACTTATAAGCTCCTTTCAAGAAAATCTACACATGAATATATATAAATATATATACATGTGTAGTGTACCCTCCAGTTACTACTATGTGAATCAGTTTATTTGTATTTGTCTGCTAGTCGTGTAGTTGTTTTGGATACAACATTATATTGCCTCTACTTACGACGTTGATGTTATACTAGTTGTTGAACCCTGTGGATGATTTACTGAATAACAAGATTATCTGGTTAAGTTTGTGTGAAGATATTATGATGGATGCATGTGTGTAGTGGATATGTAGTTTCTGAGTTTTAATGTGATTATCATGATGTGATAGATGTTTATGATATAATGATGCTCGTCTGTGTTGGTGAAGAAGACAGTATGGCATTACTCATTCGTGAGTACCCTGCTATGCTGTGATTCTTATTCATGGTGTGTTTTTTAACATGAGTATATGTATGTTCTAACGTTGATGTTTCCTACAGACACAGGTACTAGGTAACGGCTCCACCTGCTTGTCAGGTCTGAGCGTACCCTAATCCAATTAAATCATGTTGATTCGGAGATAGTGTCTGGTCCTTGTGTAACCATCGTTCTTTGTCGAATGAGTATCCTATTGTCGCCATTGTTGTTTGTTGATTTGTCTTGTCTTGTCAGTTATGTTTATGTTATTTTATTTTGAAATTAATTATTGTTTAATTTAGTAAAACGATGCATTTGGTAATTTGTTTAATTAAAGGTAAATTTGTCTTAATATTAGATTAAATATTTATAAGAAAGGTTTGATTTATTGAAAATAAATTAAACAAGTAATTATTTAAA
Organism: Sequoia sempervirens; assembly: GCA_007258455.2. Classification (NCBI taxonomy): domain Eukaryota; kingdom Viridiplantae; phylum Streptophyta; class Pinopsida; order Cupressales; family Cupressaceae; genus Sequoia; species Sequoia sempervirens. The sequence continues at coordinate 130,836,037 of VDFB02026320.1, read as the reverse complement.
GGTGAATATGAGTTCTGGGGAAAAGTTTATATTTTAAAAGAGTTGTTTTGAATAAGTTTAAAATATTTGAAAATATGATATTGTTTGTGATCTTGCTTTTCAACTTTTCTTGACGGTTAGGTTTTGGTTGGAATTTTGTTCATCTAATAAATTTGGTTGGTAAATGTTTTTGTATAAAATTTCAATGTAAAGTTGAAGTTAAAAAAAAAATAGAATATTAAAAGAAGTAATAAATTAGTTTGAATAAATTAAAATGAATTTAGTTGTATAACATAAAAATAAACAAATTAGTCAAAACAAATAATTAGTGGTTAAATGAGATATAATAAAATGCATGCAAGAGAAATTTTAGGCGGAAACAGATATTTAATTGGTTACCAATTATAACTATTGCATTGTAAACTAGTGAGAAAGATTAGGGCATTCTGTTTGCGGGTATTGAAGAAGTCCTCCCGTCTAACCGCATTGCATGAGTTTTGGAGGGAGTAGTTTGCATTGGAAACTAGTAAGAGAGATTAGGGCTTTTTGTTTTGTTGGTTTTGAAGAAGTCTTCCCATGGTGGTGCTGGGAAAGTTCCTTATCAACCACAAATTTCACCACATTGCATAATGAAGATATGCTTGGTTACCTACATTGAAAATGAAGAAAGCACGAGTAATGACAGATCTTAAAAGTGTGATTTTATGGTTAAGTTCATTAGATGGATATTGAGGAGTTACGAGGAAACAAGGATCTCTCAGGAAGACTTGGCACGGCAGGAGTTTGAATTGACAGGAGCATCAGGGTTTGCTTTAGCAAAGCTTATTAGCTTAAACAGAATTGACAGGAGCATCAAGGTTGCTTTAGCTAAGCTTATTGCTTAAACAAGTTTTCTTCTTGAATTTTAAAATCTGGTATAAATTTTGAGAATATGATATTGTATTTTATTGTTTTGAACATAATTACCCTGTTTAACCTGTACAAACAATTAGGAAATGAGTTAGAAGACTATTAGAATATTAAAAAAAAAAAAAAAAAAACCATGTGAAATATGGATATATTCTGCAAAATATTATGGGATTTATATTATATGTGAATCATGTTGTTTTTGAAGTCATGTTTCATGTTTCTATTTGGTTATGAATTGAGGGTTTTAAAATATCTTCAACTTATTAAATCGCGATAGAGGAATAATAGTTTGTCATTCCTAGCTTTGTAAATTTTGTTTAGGCAAGCAGATGTTGCACTTCTTTATTGATCCTTGTTTATAACTTTATTTGAAGTGGTATGTTTGAAGAGCGGTAGATCCTCCTGTATACCTCTCTTAAGCTGCACACATACCTTCTTTTATCATGCGAGATATACTTTTACTCTGATATTCTCAATATCTTAAATCCTTGTTATATGCCTCTGTGTAGATAAAGCCATTTTCCTCCAGCACCTTATTAAGGCGTTTGAATAGAAAATTTTATGTGTGAAAGATTGGTTCTAACTATGGTGTTATTTCTTGTTATATATTATAAAAACTGTAAATTTCTTTCTTGCCGTATAAAAACTTTCTCCTCAAAATTTTGATTTGTAATCAGTCAAACTGATTAATAGGCGCCGCTTCCACTCTTTCTTCCTTTTCTATAATTATTAATTTCGACCTTGCATGCGCCGCCTTGTATTTAATGTAACTGTAGTTTCTATATATCTTTGGATGTATAAGTTTAAATCTGATTAGTCGGTGTTGATTTTTCAAGTTGACTTTTGTACCTGTTAAAATTGTTGGTCTTCCCTGATACAGATTATGTTAAGGGATTCACTTTCTTATCTATTTGTATTCGGTTGTAGAATCCCATACGGTAGAGAGCAGTGACTACCAAAGTTTTGTTTATCCCTTGTATCTTGCTGGCAATTTACGACAACCTGTTTCTGTTGCATCACTCAAACATAGAAGACTATATAGAATTATGAATATGCTTTCTGATCTTCATCCGTAAAATCTTCCAATAGTGAAACTCAAACTCAGAAGGCTGTAGCAGTTTTATACGCATATCTTTCTGATCTCCTTGGTAATCTGCCACGTCTATCACACGATCATTTCAACCCCGTAGCTGATACGCTTTGAGTCTTTGGATCTGAATGTAGTCTCCTTATTTGTATTACCGTAGAGAGTTTTAATGGGGTATAGCACTGGACTATTTCTCTTGTTTTCAAGCCAGCGTCTGGAACTTTTCTTTTAATCATTCTTATGTTAAGAATACGCCCCTCTAGCTGGTAATGTACCAGTATAAATCTGGTTATGATTTAGTCTATAGAATCATTTGATACAATGTTTAATGGTGCGTAACTTCCTGGGCATAGAAAACTAGATATTAACTCCTTGATTATAGACTATATCTGTATAACCAACAGTTAGTAATTGTGCTGCATGAGTTTTCGTTAAGATAACTTTAAGATTTATTATGGTAAGCTTTGAATTCCTTTAGCTATAAGCCATGCAATTCTTCTTTGTGTTTGTCTTTTCTAAACTCCTGGTTAAAGTTGCAAGCATTTTCTGTGGCATGTTGGTAGGACACGAAACGTATGTAGGAGAGGTTACGGGATTGAATTCCCATTTGAAAATTTTGTTATAAATGTTGTGTTTCCTTTTAGTTGAAATTTTATATTACTAACGTAATATAGATTAATTGGTCTAAGATTACATTTAACTTAGTTGAGATTTTTATTTCAAACTATTTATTTAACTTTGAATTTTCCTTAAGTACTATTTCTCAAATTTGAAATTTTAAGAAAATTTTAGTATTTTGAAAAATGTGAAAGTAACTAGTTATAATTGTGTGATTTAAAGTTGAAAGGTGTATTTAAGTTTAATTTTTAAATTAGCGCTACTGCATCTAGGAAATGAGACTATTATAACTTCATTGACTAGTTTGATTTAATGAAGTCCTATAGTTCTTTAAAAATTATAATTGATTTTAAAGTAGGTTGGAATTTAAAAGAATTTTATTATCATGAAATGGAAAATATAGAAATTATAAGGTTAAAATTATAATTATGTCTTAATATAAATATTAGCAATTGTTATTTGAAATCAATGGTGATGTTATGATTTGAGTATTATTAAATGGTTTATTTATAATTGAAATGAATATAACATCCTTTAGGATTATTGTCGTTTGTTTTGATATTTTGGAGTAAGTTAAACTGTATGTTATATGGAGTACTTATACTTCCCGAGGTTAGAAGGTGGTTTTGAGGTATTGTGGAATTATAAGGTTTAAGCCATGTGAATGTTGTGATCATTCAAGAGTATAATTTTGTGCTTAATGGCTTTACTTTGTATCTAATTTTAAGTTATGCATACTTTTCCTTCTTGAGGCTAGAGCATTGATATTTGTTTATTGATACCTTGTTGTTCTATTTTGGGACTTGCCATGCCAAAAGTTATTTTTCACCTTGTGGTGTTCCGAATTGTCCCATGAGTGAACTACAAATGAGATGTGTTTTTTTATTTTGGTATTGTTCTATACGCATGTTGGCAGTCCCTAGTATGTGGTTGTTGCATCATGTTTCTAGGAAGAGTGGCTCGCGATAGGGGCCGGAACCCTAAGTGGTTGCCAGGGTAACCTATCGTGGGTTATGTAATTCAGTGAAAACTTTAATAATAAACCTGGGGTTCAATATATAACAAAGATTAACAGAATGCCTCACCTAGCACCTTAATGCTCATTTAGATTAAGGGTGGGTTGAGAAGGCCTGGAATGGCTTGTCGTCTACCTTGTCTTCCTGAAAGGTAATTCGACACCACATGTGTTTGTCTAAGGGCCGAGAATCGGTAGAGACTACTAGGGTAACTCTGGAAGAGGGCCGGTAGTCTAGGAAGATTCACCAGGGTAACTTAGAATGACTATGTGATGACACTCTGTCCTGAAGCATGATTGTATTCCCTTGTGTGGAGTTAACTTTTATATTGTGGTTGTTTCTGAAAGCATATGATGTGGTCATGTCGTTATGTGTGGTCAGCCATGTAATGTATTGTATGTTCATTGTTCTTTGTTGTTTGTCTTCTGGACCTCTCACTATCTCCTAGCACGGAGGGAGTGGACCTTCGGGTTCCACGCGGTTGGGTGGAAACCGTGCTACACTTTCATTGGATACTTTTACTGATGACATTTTACTTGTAGCTGGTTCTTGATACCTTGATGACCGAGACACTGGACGCAGATCATGTTCGGATGTGGATATTTGATATGAGAAGATCATTTCATTTATTGTATATTTATCTCATGTTAATGAGTATACTCTTTGTACCATCAATATGATGTATTAAGATCTTATGAGAATCTCACTGGATGTAATCAGAATTTATGAATGTCTTGAATTGTATAAGTTTTGAAAAGTGGTTTATTTACGAATATGATTTGTACTTGTTTTTATGACTTTAATACTATGGTAATATGTTCATAATTATAATGTGTAAGTAACATCGTCTTGGAATCCTTAAGACATTTGTATAATCGAATGACCCAAAAAAAAAATTATTCTGATAATTCGTTAATTAAAACTTTGTCCTTTGGATTCCCTGGCGGGGCATTACATTCAAACCCATGTGTGTTAATCTTGCGGGGCAACTTGTTCATATGACCCCACTGACACTAGAGAGGCTACTAAACAGTATCCGTCTGTAGCTATGGAGATGAAGAGGGCAGCTAGCATTTTGCATGAGGCATATGGCATTGATACTCAGGTAAAAGTTAGCATGTTCATTGAATTTAATTTATTAAATTTCTATTTTGAAATGCAAGATTAACTAATTTAGTTTTATGATTTTAATAAAATTACAGGGTCACAGTGTTGAGACTGGATACACCGGCCCTACACCTACTTATTTCTATAGTACACCTATCGATGGGGTATGTAACTAGTAAACAATTATAAATTTATTACATGTTAATAGCATTGTTTTACAAATGGTATTTTAATATGTGATTTTGGATGTTGAACATGCTAATATTGGAAGTTTCGAGGGAACACCTCCTAGTGCCAATGGATTTACTCAAACCTACACATAGGTAATAGAATAAAGAGTTTAACTAATGAATTGTACTTAATAGATTTGTGTAGTTTATATTCATATTGTTGATTATGTTGCATTGCACATCATTCAAACTCAAAACATTACTTCACATTCCATAACTAATAACTAGATGTTGATAGATGACAAATTTTCAACTACAATATAGTTGTTTAGAAAGTCAACATAGGCAGTGATGCAATTACCTCACATAGCATAAGTAATAAGTCTAGGAGCAACTTCCAATTGCATTTGCTTGCCATGGAATTCCATGAGACCACTTTTTACTAATCGACATATTTTCAAATAGTTCGCTGCCTTGTCTATGCTATGGATGCTTGGAAGGAATATATGAAAGAATAATAGTAAGCAATAACATAGACAAGGAAATGAGTTTTTTGAAAAAATGCCTCAAAGAAATGCGGTCTCATGGTGATGTCCATCACCATGAGACCCAATTTCTTTGAGGAACTTTTTCAAACAACTCATTGCCTTTTCTATGCTACAACATTTTCCATACATGTCTACCAAAGCATTTTATCAAACAATTCATTTCCTCATTGCTATGGCTAAAAGATTTAAAAAGGCACTTTCCAACAAACTGATGCAATGCAGGATAGTCAAATAACTTAACTTCATCATTCAAAAGGATTCAATCCACTTTGCAACTCAAAAACTCAATTCTTCCTTTGTTTTCAAACTTCTACCTAGTCTTCCTACTAGGTCAGCCAACCCACTTTTCCTGTCAAACTTTCAATTTTCTCAAACAACCTTGTCAAAAAATCCCCAAATTAGTCATCCATCATGGTCTACTTTCACATATCAAAAACTCAATACCAAATCCTTTGGATCATTGATTCCAAACCTAGCTTTCAACGTTGAATTAGGCCTCTTTTTCAAAGAGACACATCTCCAAACACAACAAAACCTTGAAACCACTAAAAAGTCAAAATAAATCCAACAAAACCTTAGATTATTCAACTTTCAGGTCTCCACTTGCTCATTTAGACCCCTTTTCATAAAACCCTCACTTTCTTTGCAATCAATTAGGACTTATTGAAACTCTTGTGCCTCGACCTCTCACAAGCTTAAAATCACCTTAATCAAGATTTTTTATGTCTTCACATGCTTATTTTATCCTTCTCTTATGCTGCCCTCAAGTCTTTATGACACTTCCTTCATGAACCTCTCATTTTTCACTTGTTTTCACCCTTTCTAACTAGGGTTTCATACTCTCTTTCTCACAATTGACCACTCCTAGCCTCTCAAGTTTAAAAAACTTGTCTAAAAAAATCTAATTACATAGATCTCATGAGATTCCATTAGGTTCTCTATCCCTTTCTTCAACTGACTCACTCTAGCCTTGCTTAAAGGCACTAAAACTAGTTTTTACAATAGGGCAGCGTTGAGAAACTCACCAAATATCCTTCCCAAACCTAATATCTATCTTCCACACCTAATCATACATTATTTAGGTCCATTCCACCAAGAAATAGTGGGTACAAAAAGGTGGAATGACCTGTCAAGTCATTTAAGCAATCAAACCATTAAACCCCTATTTTATGACCGCCTAGAGTAATTAGGCCACCAAAAGCTTGAAACTCAATATCAAATGCTCAAATTAGTTTTAAATTGATTCCAACACCTAACTCTTTCAATTAAAACACATGATAGATTCCCTACCACCTGTACAAAACTATACATTGGCAGATAATGGAGGAAAACACATAAAAATAGTAGTATAACAATGATATTTTATTAGTTTTCTCCTTCAATCTCTCCAACAACAACTTACATCAATGGATCATATCATTTTTAAAAATTTCCCAACCTTTCCAACTTACTACAATGAACCAATAACCTCTACAACTACTTTGACCCTTGGCATTCCATGCCTTTACACCTTTTTTACATTTTTATGACATTTGAAATTGACAACTTTGTCAATATTTTGAAATTTTTCACTTTATGCCTAGATTAACTAACTAAGATTATTAAAACCTAAAAAATGGCTATTTAAGCCTTATTAAATCATAAAAACACCTTAACCAATTCAAACTCCTAAATTTTCCTCATGGAGGCATGCGCTTGCAAAGGTGCACTTGCACGACAAACTATGGATGCTTGGAAAAAATCTATCAAAGCATAATAGTAAGCAATAGCATAGACAAGGCAGTTAGTAGTTTGAAAAAATGTCTAGAAGAAATATGGTCTCATGGTGATGGAATGCCATTCCATCACCATGAGACCACATTTCTTTGAGGCATTTCTTCAAACAGCTCACCGCCATTCCATCACCATGAGACCACATTTCTTTGAGGCATTTCTTCAAACAGCTCACCACCTTTTCTATGATACCACATTTTCCATACATGTGTACCAAAGGATTTTATCAAACTACTCATTTCCTTGCTACTATGGCTAAAAGCCTAAAATAGGTTCTTTCCAACAAACTATGGATGCTTGGAAAAATTTCTATCAAAGCATAATAGTAAGCAATAATACCATAGAGAAGGCAATGAACTGTCTGAAAAATTGCCTGAAAGAAATGCGGTCTTATGGTGATGGAATGCCATGACGTGCATTTTTTTGTAATGGCATTCCATCACCACGAGACCCCATTTATTTGAGGAATTTTTTCAAACAATTTGCTGCCTTCTCTATGCCACCATAGTTATCATACATGTCTACAAAAGCATTTTATCAAACGGTTCACTGACTTGCTGCTATGGGTAAAAGCCTAAAAACACGTGCTTTCAAACAAGATATGGATAGGGAAAATAGTAAGAATGATAGTCAGAAATATATAGTTTAATAAGTACTCAAAATTTTGTTCATTATCTCATACATTATAAGTCATGACATGGATCACTATTGTAGTTTTTGTGATTGAATAATTTGTTGTTTTATTTTCCGATGTTGCAAGCGAAAACACCTCTGAATGTGACGAGGGAAATGGAGATTGGTGTTTCATCTGGTATAGAATCCTCGATGGCTCTGATAGGGGAGGTATGAGGCAAATTACTAAATTTCAATTACATTCATTGTTATAGATGTTAGTTAGTGAAAAGGAAAACCATTATTGATTCGTAGTTTAATTTCTATTTGGATGGTTTATACAGGGCTTCAACACGCCTTAGCCTAGGCGTGCAAATATCTCCCTCATGGAAAGTGATCATGAGATGGAAGTAAGTGATTATTTTGTTAAATATATCATTTTTTATGATTTAATTTCTATATATTAATGTCTTTACTTCTTATTGTAATAGATAAAACTTCACCAAGAATTAAAGACTAGGAGGTGCAACAGGAGCACTCCTCGAGTGCAACATAAATGAGTGATAGATGTATCGCCATCCGATCGAAAACCAAAGGGAAAGAGTTTATTTTGAGAGCATGAAGAGCAATGAATTTTGATTCTAGAGCCCTTTGTTGTATGCCTACATGGCAGTTTTGTACATATTTTGTATTGGATATATTTGACATTGTATTCCTATATGGCATCCTTGTAAGCCTATATGGTTATTTTGTACCTATATTTCATACTTATATTGACATAAATTGATGTATTTCTACATGGCTATTTGGTTAATACAAATATTTTTTATCGATGGTGTCCATATTTGCATTCTAAATTCATGGTTCAATAGATATGAGTTATGTGTATTCAAGTGTATACTTTACAACTTATGTGTATACTTTGTGACTTACGTGTGTTTCAATGTATACTTTGCGACTTACATGTTTTCATGTGTATACCTTGTATTCGTGCATATAGTTTGTATTAATTTGTGTATACTATGTATTCGTGTGTATACTTCAAGGCTTACGTGTTTTTGAGTACTTGTGCTTCCCTTATTCACATGTACATACATGATGCTTGACTTATTCACGTGTATACTTATTAATTGGTTAGCCCTAGCATTGATCATTTTTTTCTTTCATAGTTTATCTTGAATATTAATTGATTGATGCTAAAAAACTTTATCTAAAAGCAAAAAACACGTTTTCAATTGGTATTCCATGAAATGATTCATAAAAAGATTCCAATATATTTAATCCTTTGATTGGAACAAATCAATTAAGCAAAGGATACATAATCTTCACAACACTTGCAAAACATAATATTCAGAGTAGATAAAGTAGTTAACTTGACACATTATCATACAAACATTTATCTTGAATAGTATTTAAACATTTTCACAACATAATCCTGATAGTGCAAAATGAATTCTTATGTTCTTGATTTGTCACCATATAAACACGTTGAAAGATTTATGTCAACTTTTTGCAATATTATTTCTTGTATACGAAATGGACTCGGCAAAAAGCAAGTTATAATTTATAATGCAAATAAGAAATGGACTCAACGCTGTCCTAGACCCCCAAATAGGTCTATTTAACAAAGAAACACCCTCTCAATCACTCTTCCAATTGCAAAACACCATTGGGCAGCATTTACCAGTCTCTAAATCCCAAAATTCACAAATTTTAGGGCATGATTGGCCCTCTAACCCCACTATCCTCTAAACCCTCACTTTTCTCAAATTTCACTAGGGTTTATTTAAAACCCCATATCCATATGTCATACAACATCAAAACCTCTTCCAACGCTCTTCATTTTTCCTGCACAAACTTAATTGACCACCAAATTATGCTGCCCCCTGACTTTACCCACTTTTACTCCCTCAAACCTCTCTTTTTCATTCAAAACCCCTCTTTTCCCAACTAGGGCATCATGCCATAACATACTTTTGACCTCCCTTGTCCTTGTAGATCATTTGAACACATCAAACTCCACAACCTCACCCTATTTCCAACCTATTCTAACTTATTTTCAAGAAATTTCTTCTTTTCACCTTGTTTAGCCTTGCTTTTAAGGCCTAAATTTTAAATTTTGAAGTGGTCAAGGAGTTCATTAAAAATAAATGGAGAACAAATGGAAAAGTCTTTGTTGCTGCTCTTCCAAAGGGTTTTTTTGTGTTTGAATTTACTTGTAGAGAGGACATCTTGGCTATTAGAAGTGGGGGTCCTTGGGTTATAGGGAAATCTTCCATGGCTCTAAAGAAGTTGTCCTCTAACTTGGACCTATTCGACTCCATTTTTGAGAATGTCCCAGTTTGGGTTAGACTTTTGGGCCTGCCCCTAGAGTACTGGAGTGAAGATATCTTTTATGGCATTGCGAGTTCCTTTGGTGAGCTCCTTTCTATTGATACAATGACAGCTGCTAGAAAGAGATTGGTTTTTGTGAGAATATGTGTGGGGGTTTCCCAGGAAGCTGACCTTCCTTCCTCGATTGAGATCCAGTCTAAACTTGGATCCTTGTTGCAGAATATAGAGTTTGAAACCATCACGTTTTCCTGCTTCAAGTGCAAGAAATCTGGCACTAGGCTAAAAAATGTCCCTTAAATGCCACATCAGAGAAAGAGAAACCAGCTGGCTCTTTAAAAACGGTTTGGAAAAAAAAATCAAGGAGATAGTAAGGAAAATAAAGAGTATAATGTTCAGGACTTGGAAAATAAAGAGTCTAATATTCAGAGCATCTCTTCTAAGACTGAAGTGGTCATGGAAAATAATGGAGAGATCCCTATGGATCCCCATAATATGAATCTTGTTAAAACATTATCTTCTAAGGAAAATGGATCTAATGAAGATCTATCGGCTGGGGAAGAAGATCTAAACCAAAAAGCTAAATCATTGTCCCAAATGATAATCCCAACAGAGAATAATGTTGAGACTCGATGCTTGGAGGATATTCCTAGTAAGGGCTTGTCCTTGGAACTGAAAATCCCATTCCCTTTCCTGTCTTCTGAAGGTATTTCCCCCTAGGTGCTGCGAACTTTATAGATCCCAACTCCTTTGAGGTGGTCAAGGACTCCCTTGAAAACCTGGACCATTCTGTTGATCTTTCCAGTAATTTCTCATCTTTTCAGGTGAATGGTAATATGGATACATTACCCTGGGAACAAAGGATCCTAACTGATAAGGAATGTGAATCTAGCAAAGAGACAGATAGCCAAGAAGAGACTGATAAAGAAGAGAACTTATCAAAGAAGAAGAAAGAAAAAAATAAACAATGGAAGACTCCAAGTGAAATTTCTACCAAATCAAAAGCTAAGGCAGACTGTGGAGCAGTAAAGAACACACGTGGGAAAAAGTCTTCTAAAAAGACAAGAGAGCATAATAGCTTTCATGATATAGCAGATGGGTCTCAGAAAACCATCCCGGAATGCTTTAATTCCCCTGGTATTTAATGAAGATTATGTCTTGGAATATCAGGGGACTCAATAGCCCCCATAAGCAGGATGTTCTTCACAATTTTGTTAGAGATCACAAGCCTGATATTCTTCTAATTCAGGAGACTAAAATGTCAAAGGAGAAAGTTGAAAAGGTGAAACTTTTCCAGCACTGTAGCATTCATGGTAATAACTCGATTGGCACTTCTGGAGGCATTGCCACTTTCTAGAATAGCCACATAATCAAAGGTGATCTGATTTTGGAAGGAACAAATCATACTGCCACTAGATTCACACATATAAGGGACAACTTCAGTTGGATTCAATTGAATATATATGCTCCCAATGGAAAAGGAATGAGAAAATCTTTTTGGTTGGAGCTGGCTGCCTTTAGGAAGATTTTTGATATAGAGGCTTGGGTTGTTATGGGTGATTTCAATACACCCTTAATGAATGGAGAAAAATTTGGAGGATCCCAAATCAATGTAGAGAGAAAAGAGGATCTTCAGAATTTCATTGATAATTAGGGGTTGATTGATCTGGATTTACATGGAGCTTCCTTTACCTCGTCTAATTGTAGAAAGGGGACGAATCTCATTTAGGTCAGATTAGATAGATCTTTAGTTTCCAATCATTGGTTTTTTTATTATTACTACTCTCTTAAAGCTCTCTCTAGGATTGGTTCTGATCATTTCCCTATCAGTTTTATTGCGGATCCCATAAAAAAGAAGAAAAACATCCCTTTTAGATTTGAAAAAATGTGGATCTCTCAACATGCTCTTAAAGAGGAAATTAGGAAATGGTGGAATATAAGTATTCCTAGTACAACTATGTTTAGAATAGCTAAAAAACTAAGGGAAGTGAAATGTAATCTAAAAAAATGGAAAAAGGAGTCCTTTGGGAACATCTTTAGGATCAAGTCTGACCTCCAGATGGATTTGGGAGAAATTCAATATAAAATCCAGAAGGAGGGATATTTGAATGACACTAAGGAAAAAGAGAATGAGCTCCTCACTAAGATGCATGACATAATCGGAAAGGAGGAGGAGTTTTGGAGGCAAAGATCTAGAGCTCTATGGTTATCTACAGGTGACAAAAATACCAAGTACTTTCATCTATCGGCTTCAAAACATAGAGCAATCAATAGAATATCTCAAATTGAAGTGAATGGCATCAAGTATGAGGAGGAGGATATTAGAAAGCATGCTAACTCTTTTTTCAAACATCTTCTTTCGACGAGTGATGAAATTAACCAAAATGATCAGGATCAGTTAGTTGAAGCTATACCGAGAATTATCAATCAGGAAAATAACTCTTTCTTGTCTGCTATCCCCACCAATGAGGAAGTCAAGCGGGTTGTTTTCTCCTTTGATGGGAGTAAAGCTCTGGGTCTAGATGGTTTCCCTTTATTTTTCTTTCAATGGCTCTTGGAGATTGTTGGAGAAGATGTGGTGAATGCTGTTAAAGAATTTTTTGGATCCAAAAGTCTCCTAAAAGAATTAAATGCCACCTTCTTGGTCCTTATCCCCAAGAAACCTGGAGCTAATAATTTTGAGGCTTTCAGACCCATAAGTCTTTGTAATTCTATATATAAAATCATTTATAAGGTTTTAACCTCAAGATTTTTAACCTTTTTTCCCTCTTTGATTTCTCCTCAACAGAATGGCTTTGTCCCTGGCAGAAAAATCCTTGACTCTATTGTCACGGTGCATGAGAATATTCATTCCTTAGTGGAATCGAAGAGTGAAGGCTTTTTATTAAAGCTTGATATATTAAAATCCTATGACAGAGTTGACTGGATTTTCTTATTTAAAATATTAAAGGCTTTTGGTTTTTGTAACAGGGTTCTCCAAATGGTGGAATAGCTGGTGTCTACTGCTTCCATATCGATTATGGTTAATGGATCCCCTACCTCTTTTTTTCAAAGTACCAAAGGTCTAAGACAGGGTGATCCTATTTCTCCAATTTTATTCACTATTATGGCTAAAAGTCTAGGCAGAAATCTGAAAAAAATTGGTTGACTATAGATCTCTTCTTGGTCTCAAACCTTCTTCTGGTAACCTGGTTTGTTCCCATCAACAAATCGTTGATGATACTATGCTAATGGGTAAAGCTTCAGTCTCTAAAGGAAAAACTTTAAAAAATCTGCTAGATAAATATGGGAGAGCTTCAGGATAGTTGATCAACAATCAAAAAAGTTCTCTGTTCTTCTTCAACACGCCGGTTCATAGACAGACCAAAATTGTCAGAATTCTGGGCTACAGGGTGGATTCCTTACCTGCCACCTATCTTGGTTTACCCTTAAGCCTTAAACCTCCTGATTCTTTTTGGCTTTCGTTGGTTGAAAGATTCAACAAGAAGCTTGCTGGTTAGAAAGGAGCTATGTTAAGTCAAGCGGGAAAACTTCAGCTCCTCAAAGCCTCGCTCCAGAATTTACCTATCTATGCCCTCAGCCTTTTCAAGATTCCTGCTAAATTTGCCGATGCTATAGAAAAGATTCAAAAAAGATTTCTATGGTCGGGTGTTGAAGAAAAAAAGACTTCCTTTAATTGGATGGAATCTGATTTGTAGACTAAAAAAGGCAGGAGGATTAGGTTTTTGAAAAATCATAATGGTTAACAAAATCCTTCTAGCAAAACAAATTTGGAGAATCTTTTCATCTTCATGGGAATGGACATATATCCTAGCTAGTAAATATTTAGAAAACAACCATTCCTTTACTATTCTGAAGGATTCCCACCTTCTTCCTAGAGGTTCTACCTGCTAGAATAATCTAATCAATGGTAAAAATATTGTGGACTCTGGAACTGGATGGCAAGTGAGAAGCGGAAACCATACTAGATTTTGGGAGGATAGATGGATTTTCAAGGAGCCCCTTTTAAAAACCAATTCCTTTAGTGAATGGGCTGAGAATTGCAAGGCCCGTTATGACTCTTATGTGAAAGACTACAAAGTGAATGGTAAATGGGTGGATCTGTGTATTGTCAGTCAGGCTCTTGCTCCTATTCAGTCTTCTTTGCTGGTTGTTAGACTTTGCTCTGACCAGTTGGAAGATTGTCTTGTCTGGTTTGACGAACCCTCGGGAAATTATTCTATTTCTTCTACCTTCGCCAGGATTACTTCTTCTCAGGACTCTCCTCCTTTCTGGTTGAAGGCTTCGTTCAAACATTTGATCCATAAAATCAACATTTTTTTCCGGATCCTTCTCCAAAACAAGGTGCTAACAATTGATAACCTTTGCAAACGTAGATTTCAAATACCTAATAGATGTTTTCTTTGTAAGATGGAGGCCGAATATGTGTGTCATTTGTTCCTTCATTGCTCATTTGCTGCTGCTATTTGGGAAAAAATTGTTAGTTTGTGGCATCTTTCTTGGATTTTTCCTTCGTCCATTGAAGACTTCTTCCTTCAATGGAAAGCCTTGACTAAAAATTCAATGCTCAGAATTTTATGGGATTTCTCTTTCCCACATGTTGCTTGGGGTCTTTGGAAAGAATGCAACAATAGAATTTACAAAGATAAAGAAGCTCCTGTGGATATTGTTTTTGATAAAATCGTCAGATTCTTGAAGGAAAATGTCAATGTCTTATCCCAGAAGGTTGGCTTGTCGGAGAAAGCGGGACATTCGCCCTATGACCTTATAGTTTCTAAGGATTGGAACATTAGCCTTGACTTGCCTTGCGCTCCTAACAAAGCCAAGAAGGACAGAGAGGGTGTTCGATGGTCTTTTCCGCCTAATGGATGGGTCAAAGCTAACTTTGATGGTGCGGCTAAAGGTAACTCGGGGGTGGCGGGTTGTGGTGGAGTCATAAGGGATTCCTTTAGAAATTTCCTTGGTGTGATGGCCTCTCCTCTTGGCTCCCAAACCAATCATTTGGCGGAGGCTGCTGGCGCTTTTCACATTATAAATTTAGCCCAAAGTCTTAACTTTAAAAATCTATGGCTTGAAGGTGGTTCCAAAAATATAATTGACTACCTCCGTGGCAAGTCTCCCCCCTCATGGACAATAAAATCTTGGGTTGATGATGCCATCTTGACCTTGGCTAAATTTGATAAAGTTAAAATATCACATGCTTATAGAGAAGCCAATGTTGTTGTGGATTTTTTTGCTAATGAAGGAGTTAGGAGTAATGATTTACGCACCTGGCTTAATGTTAGTGATCTAAGTTCTAATGTTTGCGCTTTATTGAATTATGATAAATCACATGGAAAAGAGGCGTGTCATCCCTTGAATGAGGACAGGTTGGATTTTTCAGATCACAATCATTAGATTGTATAGGACCGAGCTCAGTGGCTTAGTTTGCAAGAAAGCTCTGCACGTTTTGTGGGTTCTCAGATTTGGCGAGGCCAATTTTAGTAAAGATTTCATCTGTGTCTGCCCCACTTTGTTGGCCAAGATGGGTGGAGAAAGGAAAAGAATTGAGCTGGACATCTATGAGATGCATACAAAAAATGTTAAGGTTTGGAATAAAGTTAAAAGCGACAGGTTACTTCCTTTCTTGGAGAATCTCCATGGCTCCAATCAGGTGACTACGAACCTTTTTGTGAAAAATTGGAATAATGGAAACCTTACCCTATTTGGAAGGAATGTGGAGCTTAATGAAAAATTGACAGCTGAAGTTACGGGTTTGTTTACTGATGGGAAGAAGTTCTTCAGGGACAGGGTTTTTTCTAACGATGTCGTGATTAGATTTCCTAAAAAAGAAAAAGAAAGGTTGAATCTTGTGAAAATAGCCAACAGCTACTTTGAAGCCGACACCATAAAATCCCTTTGGAGAAAGGTCCTATGGGTCATCATGGAGTACATTACGATGGAGGAGCACTTCACCAGGGTTTATGGCTATCACTTTGCTCTGCTCAATCACTTCCGCTACAAGGTAAGGGTTTCGTTCCCCTATTATCTTTTCTGTTCTCTAAGGAAAAGCTTGGATGATCATAAGAAAAACCCTAGAAGATTCCCTATCCTACACACTGGGTTGGTTAGATTGATTATTGAGCATTATCAAAAAATGCCTGTCCCTGCTAATCTGGAAACTCTTCTTGATTCTGAGGATGACAACACTGAGCCCAGTTGCTCAGAGTTTTTTCCCAATTTAAGTCTAGCTAGAATTGTCCTTAGCCCACATGTTGTCCCTTCTGGAAAAAAAAACCCTATCCCTTGTTTTGATAAAGCTCATGCTGAGTTTGAGTCGGGAAGCCCCTCCCTTAAGACCAGTCTTGTTGATAAGAACCCTCAAGCTAAGAACCTTGTTTCCTATTTCGAAGATTCCTCTGAATCTAAGGAGTCTGGTGCCAACAATACTGAGTCAAGAGCCAACCCATTGCTGGAAAGACCTGCTAGAGATGGTTCCCCTGTTACTCCTGACCCTGAAAAAACTTGTTTTAATACTGAAAGGGATCCCTTTATGGATGTTCTGAATTTAGCCAAAACTAATGTTGATTCCCAATTCAAACTTTCGAAATGGACTTTCAATGAAATTAATGAGTTAAAGATAAAAAATTGGGCCCTTCAAAGCAAGTTGGAAGAGTTGGGAGCCAAGATTGTTGCGATTGAAAAGAAAGATGTGGATTGTGGAGATCATGGTCTCAGCAAAGAAACTCTGTACCACGCCGACAAAAATAGAAATATTGAAATTGAGGTTGAGAATATGAGGAACACCATCAAAATTGTTGCGGAGCAAAACAATCGAATGGCCAGACACAACACCATTATAATTAATGCTATGACTGAGAAGTTAGACAAATCCCAAAAGGGGTCTCTAGTGATGGATCCGGAGGAAACCAATGATAAAAGCTAGGAAATGGATGCTAGCATATCAAAAAGGACCAGAGCCAATCTAAAGAGAAAGGCTCCCCCTACTTCGAAGATGATTTAAATTTTTAAAAAGGGCATCCATGACATGCAAAACTTGGAGGCAGAGATGGAGTCTGTCCTCAAGACTCTGGGTTAATTGCGGCCAGTTTTTTTTTATTTGCTCTGCTGGCCCTTTTTGCTTGACCTTTCTGGTTTGTTACGGTTGGCTGCTGCTTGCTCCATCCTTTACCTTTTGGGCAGCTGGTGTTTTTTGTTGTACTTTTGTTCCCTTGCTTTATTTTTGTAAACTTTGTGGTTTCAGGTCCCTGTAAAACCCGTTTTACCCTTTATCAAAAACATTAGTAATCTCTTCCAATGCCTTTACCAATACTATTTTCTTATTCGTACTTTCTATTGTACTTACACAATTAACTCAAATGAACCCACACTAACTCAAAACTAAAAGAAAAATTATAAAATGGCCTATTATGGCCTTATTTGACATTATAATGACTAAAATCACTAAACTAGACCTTTTTCATCAAATGGAGGAACAAGGTGCTCTGCACCAATGATCATACACTTTTTGTGTGGAAAACTCAGACTTCTGAACTGTCGTGTGTATGTTTCTCTTTTCGATTGTTTTGTATGCCATCATAAGGGATCAAGTTGGTTGAACACAACTTATAGCAATTCTGTGTGTTTGGGTGAGAAAGAGGATTGTGCCTAGTGTAAACGTATCTATTAGGATGCATTAGAGTAGTTTTTTTGGTCACACGAATTGTAAAAAAAAATTTGCACCACTTTGCAACTTTGCACTACTTGCATTTGACACTTTTTCCATCAAGTGAAAACTGGACACCATAGGAAAATGACTCTGAGATAAAAAAAATTGAGAGAGGTTATTGTAGAAGGGAACAACATGATCCTATAGGCTAAGACGAAGAGTTCATAAGCATCACAGTTTCTGAGTAATAGCTTGTCAAAGTTTGCTTCCCTTTTGCACTTTGGACCCTTAAGGGATCAAGTCGGTTGAACGTAGCTCAAAGTGATTCTACATGTTTGGGTGTGAAAGAAGACCATTCCTAGCATAAGCGTACCCACCTAGATGCATTCAAACAATTCATTTGGTCACATGAGTTGCAGAACGAAAGTTTTACCACTTTGCAACTTTCAACTACTTGCATTTGACAACTTTTTCCCCAAGTGAAAATCCACCACCACGGGAGAACCACTCTGAGATAGTGAAAACCGAGAGATGATTTTGTAGAGGGTCCCAATGTGATCCCATAGGATTAGACAATAAGTTTCTAAGCATCACGGTATCTGAGTAACAACATGCTAAAGTTTGCTGCCATTTTGCACTTTAGACTCTTAAGGGATTGATCTAGTTGAACATAGCTTGAAGCGACTCTGCATGTTTGGGTGTGAAAGAGGACCATGCCTAGTGTAAAAATACCTATTCAGACATGTTGGAACAACCTGTTTGGTCACATGAGTTGCAGAATGAAAGTTGCACCACTTTGCAACTTTGCACTGCTTGCATTTGACACTTTTTTCATCGAGTGAAAATCCGCCACCACGGGAAAACCACTCCGAGATAGCGAAAACTGAGAGAGGTTTTTGTAGAGGGCCCTAATGTGATCCCATTGGATCAAATGATAATTTTCTAAGCATCACAATATCCAAGTAACAACATGCTAAAGTTTGCACCATTTTGCACTTTGTACTCTTAAGGGATTGATACAGTTGAACGTAACTCAAAGCGATTCTGCGTGTTTGGGTGTGAAATATGACCATTCCTAGTGTAAAAATACATATTCAGATACATTGGAATAGTATTTTTAGTCGCACAAGTTGTACAATGAAAGTTGTACCACTTTTCAATTTCAACTATTTGCACTTGACAACTTTTTCCCCAAGTGAAAATCTGCCACCACAGGAAAATCACTTCAAGATAGTGAAAACTGAGAAAATTTTGTAGATGGGCCCAACGTGATCCCATAGGATCAGATGAGAAGTTTCTAAGTGTAACAGTATCCAAGTAACATCATGTTGAAGTTTGCACTATTTTGCACTTTGGACTCTTCAGGGATCAATTCAGTTGAACGTAGCTCGAAGTGATTTCATGTGTTTGGGTGCGAAAGAGGACCATTCCTAGTGTAAAAATACCTATTCAGATTCATTGAAATAGTTTGTTTTGTCACACGAGTTGCAGAACGAAAGTTGCACCACTTTGCAACTTTGCACTGCTTACATTTGACACTTTTTCCATCAAGTGAAAATTTGCCACCATAGGAAAACCACTCCAAGATAGAAAAATTTGAGTGAGGTTTTTGTAGAGAGGCCCAACACAATCCCATAGGATTAGATGAGAAGTTTCTAAGCATCACAATATCCAAGTAACAACATGCTGAAGTTTGCACCATTTTACACTTTGGACTCTTAAGGGATCAATCCGGTTGAACGTAGCTTGGAGCGATTTTGCATGTTTGGGTGCAAAAGAGGACCATGCCTAGCATAAACATACCTATTCGGATGCATTGGAATAGTTTGTTTGGTCACATGAGTTGCAGAAGAAAAGTTGCATCACTTTGCAACTTTCAACTACTTGCATTTGACAACTTTTTCCCCAAGTGAAAATCCACCACCACAGGAAAACCACTCTGAGATAGCAAAAACTGAAAGAGGTTTTTGTAGAGGGGCCCAATGTGATCCCATAGGATCAGATAAAAATTTTCTAAGCATCACGGTATCTGAGTAACAACATGTTGAACTTTGCACCATTTTGCACTTTGGACTTTTAAGGGATCCATTGGGTTGAACGTAACTCAGAGCGATTCTGCGTGTTTGGGTGCAAAAGAAGACCATGCCTAGCATAAAAATACCTCTTCTGACACATTGGAACAATCCATTTGGTCACACAAGTTGTAGAACGAAAGTTGCACCACTTTGTAACTTTCAACTAAGTATTGCATTTGACAACTTTTTCCCCAAGTGAAAATCTGCCACCACGGGAATACCACTCCGAGATAGCAAAAACTAAGAGACTTTTTGTAGTGGAGCCCAACATGATCCCATAGGATTAGATGAGAATTTTCTAAGCATCATGATATCCCAGTAACAACATGTTGAAGTTTGTAGCCATTTTGCACTTTAGACTCTTAAGGGATTGATCCGGTTGAACGTAGTTCAGAATGACTCCGCATTTTTGAGTGCGAAAGAGGACCATGCCTAGTATAAATATACCTATTCGGATGAGTTGGAATGGTCCATTTGGTCACATGAGTTGCAGAATGAAAGTTGCACCACTTTGCAACTTTGCATTGCTTGCATTTGACACTTTTTTATCAAGTGAAAACTAGACACCACGGGAAAACCGCTCCGAGATAACAAAAACTAAGAGAGGTTATTGTAGAAGGGCCCAACATGATCTTGTAGGCTCAGAAAAATATTTTGTAAGTGCCATGGTTTTTGAGTAATACCCTGTCAAAGATTGTTTCCCTTTTGCACTTTGGACCCGTAAGGGATCGAGTCGGTTGAACATAGTTTAGAGCGATTTTGCATGTTTAGATGTGAAAGAGGACCATGCCTAGCATAAATGTACCATGCATAGAATAAATGTACCATGCCTAGCATAAATTTACCATGTACTTTGAATAAGATCAATAAAATTCATTGTTTCCTTGCATTTTTCTGTATTTTTACTAGAAATCTAGTAGTTTCCTTGAACTGTAAGGTTTCGTACAAGGTGATTGTGTTATCTTTTGGATGGAATTCAGTGGGAAGTAGACTTAACTCCATTTTAGTTTTGGTTTAGTTGGATTTCAAGTGATTTTGTGCATTTTAGAAGCCAATTATTCAGGGTCGGTCTGTATACCCTGTTTTATGGGTTTTGAGTGCATTAAAATGTCATATTAAGCCTTCCAACCACTGTATGCTTATGTAACTTGGTGGAAAGGCTTACTTAGGGTTATACAACATGTGTGAAAATTTTTGTTTGCAATGGTGGCAAATAGAGGGGATTTAGGTGATGCCCTAAATGTTAAATGGTGCATTTTTTAGTGGAAAATGGTGGTTTAATGCTAGGGTTTGAAGAAATATTTGGGGGAAACAATATCTCTTGAACTTTTAAGCTTGTGTAGACCTTTTTAAAGGTGTTTCAGGATTTGGTTGGTTGTGGGAAGGTTTCAAGTATGGGTTTTCAATAAACCCTTGCCTAACTTGTGAAAGAAGAGGGTTTTGGGGTTTGTTATGTTAGAGGGATTATCACACCCTAAAAGTGGAGGAATTGGTGGTTTAGTAGATTGGTTAATGTTGTGCAAAGGTGGTTTTCATGTGATAGGAAGAATAAAGGGGGGTTGCTTTGTTAATTTGGCCTAATTGGCCTTGTGGACAGTGTAGTTTGCTTGTTTTGTGATTCTTTTTCAATCTCTTTGTGTTTTCATAGACCCAATACATTTTTAGAAACCCATTTTTATGTCAAGACGCTTATTTAGTAATAGGGAATAGATTTGATAGAAAAGGGCATGAAAAATGAGGTTTCACCCTAGGGTTTGATAAAATATTGCATGTAGAGGTTGGGTGATTGTCTTTTGAGTTTGTGTAGGTGATTTTAACAAGGTGTGAGGTGGTGACATGTTCTGGTAAGCTGTGGAACCATTCCTTTCAATAAACCCTCCTCATACTAGCATAAAATAAGGGTTTTGTGGTTTGGCATGGTGGAGTGAGTTTATCTTGAGAAAAAATAAAGATTTGAGAGTTTGGATATATGAAAATTGCTTCCCCAACAAGTTCAAGGGGTTGTTGAATGTTTAAAGGTATGTTCCTTTGTAAATTAGGCCTAGTTAGCCTAATGAGGATAGCGAAGGTCATTTTTGATGCACATGTTCCAAGACGGTCACTATTGATTTTGAAGTATGTGTTGTAACTCAATAATGGTTATCTAGATCAGTCATTTGTATGTGAAGTCATATGAAAATTTTGTGAGAAAAGGTCTAAAACTAGGGTTTGTTGACCTACTAGACAAAGTAGAGTGAAGGGTGAAAATTGAAGAGATAGAGAGTTGTTGGTTGAAACTTTGTTTGAAACTCATTCATTTGAGGTTTTGTGAAGATTGACACCCCTTTCTTACATATTCAAATTGAAAAACACCTAATTTCAATCCATTCCACCAACCTACTTAACCCTACATCGGTGGAATGACAATCTTATCACTTAATGGACTCTCAAAACCCTGTTTTGAGGGTTACAAACCAGTTATGATAAAATTGTTCTTATTTCCTCAAATCTGAGTTAAAAGACTTCAAAATACTTTCAAAAGTTACCTAACTCCTTGCTATGAAGAAAACTAATCAACAATCAAAGTATAAGGTGTTATACAATTTGCACAAGCTTGAAAGAAAAAAGGAAAAGTGTTGCAATACAAAAAACATCATCCTTTATTTACTAATTTTGCAATTGTGCAACTAATGCAAGTTTTGCATTTTTACACCAAATGACAAATTTTGTGCAATATCACTTCTCTAATCACCTAATGACCTGTTTGAGACTTTGAATACATTACATATGACCTTCACATGACCTTTTTCACATTGTTTACATTTCAAAATTCAAATTTTGCAAATTTTCCTATTGAAGGCATTTAGAGAACAAGGTGCTCCTGCACCAAACATGAACTCCAAAATTTCAATTTTTGAGTAAATCTCATTACAAGTAAATCTCATTAAAATGCCTTAGGTACCCTATTCTCACATATCTTTTACAATGTCACTCATACATTCAATATTCTCTTCAAATGTCTACATCATAGGTGTTCATTATGAGGTTAACTTCAATTGACTAACTTGAGATTCCCTCACTAAGCTCCACATGCTCTTTTATAATGGCTTCAAATCATAATTGAGATTTTTCAAGGTCATCAAAATAAGGATGTTGCATTGCTTTTTTGGCTGAGATTCTCTTTGATGGCTCATAAATCAACATTTTTTGCAATGAGAGACCAACCAATTTTTAGTAGTTTACTTACAAATACACAAAGTAAAAGAAGAAAAAGAAAGAGCATCCAAAATGGAAATGAAATGAAAATAGATGGAAGACACTTATAGATAGGCATGCCAGTCTCTCAACTTAGTCACTCCTAGTCATACATCTTCACTGGGAGTTCCAAGATACCTATTGCACACAACACCTCTCATGAATAGAATAACTTGAAATTCAAGATGCTCTTATAATGTCTACATCATAGCTACTCATGATAAGGTTAACTTCAAATGAATAACTTGAAATTCTCTCACCAAGATTTGCACACACTTTTGTAATGGCTTAAAATCATAATTCAGATTTCTCAAGATCATCAAAATAAGGATGTTGCATTGCTTTTCTGGCTGAGATTCTCTTGGATGGCTCATAAATCTGCATTTTGTGCAAGGGGACACCAATCATTTTTTAGTAGGTTACTTACAAATACGCAAAGTAAAATAAGATGATAGCATTGGCATCAAACAAATTAATGTGCATACAAGTATAAATTAATAAGAACCAATGTGCATACTTATAAATTAATCAAATGAACCATTTGGGTCTTCTCTACTTTTTATTGTGTCAAGTATTGCCTCATGGTCAGACTCACGGACCTTCCACAAGACCTTGTTCAACGATCTACCCCCATATTTGGTCAAACAAACATTGGATTCCACAACAAGGTTTGAGTAATGAAGAATCTTACGATGCGTGTCAAAGTCTTGAAACAACCAATGTTTAACACTCTTATGTGGGTACCTTCTAAGCCACGTTCTAGTAACAACAACTGAGCCTATAGGGTATTCAATGTTTTCTCCATCTATAACTAGGGCCTCCAATTTTTTTTGGCCTCAACACAATGACACAAGTAATAGACTATTCCCTCTTTGTTGTCTTCATCTACAATAACTGCATAAACATGCCCTGCATTGATATGTGCAACAAATCTCTTGAAATTAGTCAACATTACAAATACACTAAAAATTAATATAACAATATGGAATTTCAAAAACTAAGCAAGCAAATATATTACCTGGTTGAACTAGATCTAATATGTGGTCAAAGTCAACCGATGATTCCATCTGTGTTAGTTCCAATGTCGTCGGAGGGTGATACGTGTGAAGTGGGCTAAGATAACTTGTCAACCATTTTTCAACCCACTCCCCTAACTCACAATCATTCCAGGCTTGCATTGTACATGAAGAACAAAAGCATGTCATCTTTCCTGTATCGATACTCCATGAACCTACATTTGAGCTAAGGAAAGAGTGTAGCTCACTCGATCTTGTTAGTGTACAACAATCCTCATATGGTGCAATGTTAGTATCATCCATCAACCAAAAATATCTATGAACTGAAGACGTACCTTCATTACCTGGACCCATCGAAGCATTACACCACTCGACGATTGATCTTGCATCTGTCAACTTTGCACTATTTTTATACTTTAACTCTTCTCATGCTAATGCTCTTTTCACGCATGTTCCTGCACCATCATAATCCACCTTTACATGCCTAGCCTTACAAAAGTTCCACATATGAACATGTACACCTGCAATGACATGCATCTTGCTCAACTAGTAGAACATGTGTGAGTTCTTGAACCGTGTTGCACAGTTATCCGATCGTATTATATGTCGACCATATGCTATGCCCCCTTGAGCCAAATCACTGTAGAACATCTAGAAGCAACCTTGCATGAACTCTGAAGAATGTGTGCGATCATCACTAATGTAAAAGTGATACTCCCTCAATACCTTCCTTTGGTCCTCTGTACTATTAGCTGCATGAATGAATGTTATTTGCACAAATATCAAAAATTTTGTGGAGTTGTAATATTGTGACTACACCTCATGTTGTGGTTGTAGAGTGTATTTCTTTGCAAATTCAACCATTGATACTATGCTTCCAACTGGAAAGGTGTCCTTGCATAGCTTGAATTTGTGTCTAGCCATAGTCTCTATGGGTATACCTTGCATACTCATACACTATATTGTCATGAAACATGGACATAAACTAATACACTTTAATCTTCTAAATAACCAAATCAGACCTTTTTGCTTGAGACCCATTTTTTGTAGCATATGCCACTGTGTTATAATTCCTGAACTCTACTAGTTTTTGTCCCACCTCATCTGTGTTTTCCATATGTTGACATACTAGAATATGCTGCAACCCATTACAATGCTTGCATGAACCATCCAAGCATGATGTCCTATACACCATCCTCTATTTCACATAAATTTTTGAGATAAGAACTCTCTTGAAGATTTTGGTGGGGCTTTTAAGCCATAATCCTGCAAAACATCATTAGTATGAAAATCACAACATATAGAACAATAAACATCATAATGGTTAGAGAATTCAATATGTAGTCTACAACAACAAGTAGTGCGTGTGTGATTTATCTTGACATAAAAATGTTTAATAATTTCAAAAAATCTTTGACAAATACTAATTTAAGGATAATCCTTTTGAAATTTATGAAAAACTTAGGTTTGAGTCATATCCAAAAAATGCTTTGGATGTGGCTCATAGTTCTGACTACTGATTCTCCTTCTTACCACATCCCTTTGATTCGAAGATGGCATTGTATTATTCTTCCAATACTCTTCAACTAGTGTTATCAATGCTTCAACATTTTTTTTATCTTTTTGTGGCAGTCTCCCCAAGAATGCCCATAATTCATTTGAATCGGTGCCCTCAATTCTTTGCCGCCTTTGAACGACTTTTGATAAAGTTTTTCTACTAATTCTCATTTGTTCACTCGTATTTCTAATGGGACGAGCTGTATTTTTTTGACTGCTTACCAAAGTCGATGTAATGACATGTCGTGTGACATTATTATCCTTTGAGTGTCAAGTCTTACCCACACTCTCATATGCATCCATTAGATTATTCACAATAGTGCTTTCACTTGATGCATTCGATGTTCTCAACCCAAGAGTCTTCATGATGTTTCTATACTTTATACCCTGCATCATTTCAAAAATAGTTGGCATCTTGCGGTCTCATTTAGCCTTTCAAAGAAGAGTTTCTAAATCTTATCAGCATATCTTCTACAACTATGTGTTGGAATCTTACCTTCCATGTGCTGCAAAATATCCTCATCAATATTAATCAAATAATTTGGCTTTCTACCAAAATTCTAGGTGGTTTTCTCCTAGGTACATACATCTCAACATTAGGAATTTCATCAATATTTAATTGAGGTGGGCTAGATTGCGTACCTTCGATCGAGAGTGGAGTAGAAGACATACCTTGAGGTTCTTGTGGGGATGATGGCATACCTTCTTCATCAAATCCAAGTGATGATGTACACTCAACTTGAGATGCGTTGGATGGTGTCCAACCATATTCACTTGTGATAGATGGTGTCCATCCATATTCACTTGCGGTAGCTAGTGTCCCTCCATATTCGCTTGTGCTTAATCGTGTCCCTTCATATTCACTTGCGATAGATGGTGTCCCTCCATATTCACTTGTAGTAGCTAGTGTCCCTCCATATTTGGTTGTGCTTAATGGTGTCCCTTTGTATTCACTTTTTGTAGAGGGTGTGTCTCCAACCACGGTATCTGAATATGTCCTACCACGATGCTTTCACATTCGTGCCCTTTATGCTGCCAAAACCTATTCTATTTTTTATGGTTGAGGTTCCTCTTCAGTTGGCTTGTTTTCATCAATAGTACCCAATTTCTTATTTTCACGATATGCCCTCAAACGTTCTCTCTCCTTTGCTTTGAAGGTTTCATACTCTTCGTTTGTTAGTTTATTCCTTCTTCATTTCTTTTGCATGGCAGATAATTTTACCTGTAGCATGGTAATGAGACGAATATTAGTTCCTAAAATATTTATCCATTCAAATAAATGAAATTTATATCATTCAAGGCTTCATAAAAAATACTTACAATCATCCTGTATAAGACTATTTCTAGCATAGACAAAGGTGGTGCAGGGGCATGCCATGATTACAAGATAGGCAAAATTACATTGTTTTCATTGTGTAAATGGGGTGCTAAAGAAGGGTTTTGATGAAATTTTGAAGGAACCTTCCATGTAATGGTTGTTTGAGTTTTTCCAAGATATTTTTGAAGTGTTGTTGGTATTGGTGAGGTCTGGTAAGCCTGGTTATCAAGACTTTCAATAAACCCTAGGTTATTTGCATGAAAGTTGAGGGTTTGGTGGTACAACATTTTAGAGGTAAAGGATTTGAGAAATAGTGGTGGAATTTGTTGTTTTGTAACACAATTAGTGACTGTTAGTTGATATTTGGTAAAAACAAAGTGTTTTGGGGGTACCTCCTTTGTAAAAGAGGGCTATTTGGTGGCCTAGAAGGCAGGGCAACCTATTGGTTTTCAATATTGTTGCAAAGAAACCTCTTGAAACCTTTTGGTATGCTTTGTTAGGAGTTGAAGTGTGTCTCAAATGATGTTTGTTAGGTCTTTGTAGTACCTTCTCTAAAAGATATTGAGAAAAAGCAGTGTTGGAGGGCTACAAGCCTTTAGGTGTGTGTTTGGGATAAGTTGAGTGTATAGTGTTTATGGGGTTGGTTTCTTGTTTTAGTCTAATCATTCTGAGTTGGTTGGGATATTCACCACCTAGGTTGCTATCACGATGCCCCTACCTTCTCAACCCTACCCTATTGGAAAGCTAGTGGAGTGTTGGCGAGCTAGCTCACTCACTAGCTTGCTAATGTTGTAGGGTTGAGAAGGTAGGGGCAATGTATGCCTCATAGAAATGGGGTGTCACGCTGATATAAACCCTAATTCTATCTCTCTCCACTCTAACCTCTACCGTTAACCCGTATACCCTCTATCCTCTACCCTCTATCTCTCTCCCACTCCCTCCCTCCCTCTCTCTCTTTTGAGTCTCTCCCTCCTACCCCCTCTCCCTCTAGCAACTCCCTCTATCCCCTATACCCTCTACCCTTCACCCCTATACCCTCAACCCTTAAACCCTAATTCTATCTCTCTACCTTCTACCATCTACCTCTCTCCCACTCCCTCCCTCCCTCTCTCTCTCATCTCTCAACCCCTATACCCTCTCCCTCTCTCAACTCCCTATCTCTCACTCACTCACTCCTATCTCTCTCCCCTCTACCCTCTAAACTTAACACATATACCCTCAACCCTTAAATCATAATTCTATCTCTCTCCCCTCTACCCTACTACCCTTAACCCTTATACCCTCTATCCTCTACCCTCTCTCTCTCTCATCTCTCCCTCCTACTCCCTCTCCCTCTCTCTCACTCACTCACTCCTATCTCTATCCCCTCTACCCTCTACCCCTAACCCCTATACCGTCAACCCTTAAACCATAATTCTATCACTCTCCCCTCTACCCTCTACCCTTAACCCTTATACCTATATCCTCTACCCTTTATCTCTCTCACAATCCCTCCCTCCCTCTCTCTCTCATCTCTCAACCCCTATACCCTCTCCCTCTCTCAACTCCCTATCTCTCACTTACTCACTCCTATCTCTCTCCCCTCTACCCTCTACCCTTAACCTCTATACCCTCAATCATTAAACCCTAATTCTATATCTCTCCCCTCTACCCTCTACCCTTAACCCTTATACCCTCTATCCTCTATCATCTATCCTCTATCCTCTATCTCTCTCCCACTCCCACTCCCTCCCTCTCTCTCTCTCTCTCGCATCTCTCCCTTCTACCCCCTCTCCCTCTCTCAACTCCCTATATCTCACTCACTCACTCCTATCTCTCTCCCCTCTACACTCTACCCATAATCCCTATACCCTCAACCCTTAAACCTTAATTCTCTCTCTCCCCTCTACCCTCTACCCTTATACCCTCTATCCTCTACTCCTCTATCTCTCCGACTCCCTCCCTCCCTCCCTCCCTCCCTCCCTCTCAACTCCCTCTCTCTCACTCACTCACTCCTATCTCTCTCCCCTCTCCCCTCTACCCTTAACCCCTATACCCTCAACCCTTAAACCCTAATTCTATCTCTATCCCCTCTACCCTCTACCCTTAACCCTTATACCATCTATCCTCTACCCTTTATCTCTCCCAATCCTCTCTCTCTCCCTCTCTCTCTCTCTCATCCTTCAACCCCTATACCATCTCCCTCTCTCAACTCCCTCTCTCACTCATTCACTCCTTCTATCTCTCTCCCATCTACCCTCTACCCTCAACCTTTAAACCCTAATTCTATTTCTCTCTTGTCTACCCTCTACCCTTAACCCTTATACCCTCTATCCTATATCATCTATCTCTCAACCCTTAAACCCTCTACCCACTACCCTCTACCCTATAAACCCTTAAACACTCAACCCTAAACCCTAAACCCTCAACCCTTAAACCCTAAAACCTTAAACCCTCTACCGTCTACCCTCAATCCTTTGCCCTCTACCCTCAACCCTAATCCCTCAACCCTTAAACCCTTAAACACATTTAGTAAACTCTCCCTAATCCCTCAACCCTTATACCCTCTACCCTATACATTTGACCCTTGACCCTAATCCCCCAACCCTATGTTAGGGTTAGAAATGGCAGATATCTAACAATTAAATGCAGATTTAATTAATAAACAGAGAAACTAAAACACACAGAATAAATCATAACACAGAGAATTTAACGTGGTTCACCCAATCCGGGCTACATCCACCAAACCGCAGCCATCCAATACTTTTATTATCCAGTGTAAAACCTGTTACAATCTTGCGAATAATTGTGTTTTTCATCATACCATAATACCCATTCTAACCCCTTCTTAACAAGCTTAGAAGCTTATAGATTTTAGGGTTCTACAAAATCATAATTTTCTTTTTTCATTGACTTTTCCCTTTTTCGGTGATCATGCGAATAAGTAGGAAGAAAATTTTTCTCGGGGGCTACTGCCCCTAAACCCCCACTTTTCAGGGGCTGCCGCCCTCGAACCCCTACCCAAGGCCTGGCCCAACCTTGAACCCCGGCAAGAATAGGGGCCGGGGTGTACAATATACCATGGGCTATATAGTATAGCATGATCAGCTGCCACATACCAACAATCTCCCACTTGGAGACTAATTAGGCTCCATACCAACACAATCTCCCACTTGGAGACTGATCCTAGATGACACTGCTGCAATTATAGCTCCCACTAGAAATATGTACCTAGGACCCTGCTGCTCTGTTATACTTGAATTCAACCTTGAAGACCAACCGAAGCTGAAGAGGAGCTCAGCTTCTCCCTTGTCACCGCCTTTGTAAACATATCCGCTGGATTGACATCTGTATGTATCTTGTCCAACTTGACCTGTCCATCTTCCAACACTGACCAAATGAAATGAAATCTCAATTGTATGTGTTTTGTTTTAGAATGCAAAACAGAATTCTTTGCAAGATGTATAGCACTCTGATTGTCTGTAAACAAGTAATTCCAGCCTGTTGTTTTCCAAACTCATCCATGAAAAGTTGCAGCCATATCATCTCCTTTGTCACTTCTGTTGCAGCAACATACTCTGCCTCTATGGTGGATAAGGAAACCACCTTCTGCAATCGTGAAATCCAACTCACTGCTGTCCCACCAACTATAAATACATAACCTGTGGTACTCCACCTGGTATCTATATCCCCTGCCAAATCTGAGTCAACATAGCCTTTTAAATCAGTATTAGAGCCCCCAAAACATAGACAATTATTGGATGTACCTCTCAAGTATCTGAGAATCCATTTTACTGCATTCTAATGCTCAACTCCGGGATGACTCAAATACCTGCTAACAACTCCTACAACATGTGCAATATCTGGTCTCGTGCATACCATGGCATACATCAAACTACCTACAAACAAGCATATGGTACCTTGGACATTTTTTCCTCCTCTTGTGTCTTTGGACACATATCCTTAGTCAATTTGACATGATTAGGCAAAGGTGTGCTGACAGCTTTTGCATTCTCCATATGAAATCTCTGCAACACCTTTTCAACATAATTAGCCTGAGATAAAAACAATTTTCTATTTTTCCTATCTCTACAAATTTTTATACCAAGGATTTGTTTTGCTGCCCCCAAATCCTTCATAGCAAAAGACTTTGCTAACTGTTGTTTTAACTCACTTATGTGATCCATGTTAGACCTAGCTACAAGTATGTCATCAACATATATAAACAAAAATAATGTAGCCACACATCCAACCTTTTTTAAAATAAACACAATGGTTAGAATTACACCGACTGTAGCCTTGCTCAGCCATAAAACTATCAAATTTCAAGTACCATTGCCGAGGTGCTTGCTTCAAGCCATATAGACTTTTCTTCAATCTACACACTAGTTTCTCCTTACCTTTGACCTCAAATCCTTGTGGCTGATCCATATATATTTCCTCTTCCAAATCACCATGGAGAAAGGCTGTTTTAACATCAAGCTGTTCTAAATGAAAATCTTCAGCAGCCACAATACTTAAAACAATACGAATAGAAGTCATTTTAACAACAGGAGAAAAAATCTCATCAAAATCAACACCCTTTTTCTGTGCAAATCCCTTTACAGCTAATCTGGCTTTAAATCTTTTCTTACCTCCATCCTCCTCTTTCAGCCTATAAATCCATTTGTTTGGTAAAGCCTTTTTACCTGCAGGAAACTTGCATAAATCCCAAGTCTGATTTTCCAACAAGGAGTCCATTTCTTCTTTCATTGCATGCTCCCACTGAACCTTGGTATCCACCTGCATAGCTTCATCATAATATTCTGGTTCACCAGCATCAGTTAACAAAATAATATACAAAGAGGGAGATAATCTTTCTGGAGGTCTACTTAACCTTGAAGATTGTCTAACAGGAGGAGTTTGTGGTATTTGTTACTACTGTTGTTGCCTAGCATGAGGAACCACTGAAACATCATTTTTGGGAATATCATCCAACACTACATAATCATTTTCTTTCTTCTCATGCTGCAGCAACAGATCTTTGTACAACACTTTTTCATTAAATATTACATCCGTGCTTCTCACAATTTTCTGATTTTCAAAATCCCAAAGCCTATAACCAAATTCATCAATGCCATATCCAACAATTACACATTTCTTTGATTTTGCATCAAGCTTGGTTCTATTTTCAGAATCTACATGTGCAAATGCTTCACAACCAAAGGTTTTAAGAAAAGAATAACTCACCTTCTTACCTTTCCATGCTTCCTCTGGAATACCACAACCCAGAGGATTAGAGGGACCTCTATTGATCAAATAAATAGCATTGTTTATAGTCTCTGCCCACATTTTTAAAGGCAACCCAGCATGCAATCTCATAGTTCATGCATGCTCCATTATTGTTCTATTCATGTGCTCAACCACTCCATTTTCCTGTGGAGTTCTTGGAACCGTTTTCTGCCTACGAATACCATTAGAGGAACAATAATCTTCAAACTCTTTACTGCAATACTCACCACCATTATCAGATCTGAGACATTTTATCTTTTTACCCGTCTCATTCTCAACCAAGCTCCATTTTTTAAAAAAGTTTCAAATACACTGCATTTCTACCTATGAAATAACCATACCTTCCTAGTTGCATCATCAATGAATGTAACATAATATAGAGAGCCACCGAGAAGATAACGAGCTGGTCCCATACATCCATATATGCACAAGCTCCAATTTCTCATCTTTCTTTTGCTTCCCATCCTTGAGAAAACTTACTCTCTTTTGTTTTCCATACACACAACTTTCACAGAAATCCATATTAACACATTTTAGACCTGGTAAAACATTACTTGAATGAAGTACTTTCATACCTTTTGCACTCATATGCCTAAGTCTATTATGCCACAATGCTGATTCAGAGTCCATAGCAACTGTATGATTTTCTACCTGCTGAACTGTAGCAACTGTTCCTGAACATTGACCTTTTTTTGTAACAATTAAAGTAGAAGGAACAATATGACCTGTACAAAGATATAAGGTTCCTACTTTCACACCTTTTGCTACCACTAAGGCACCTTTTGTGACCCTCTAGTTTTTATCACTAAAAGTAACAACACAACCTTCATCATCTAGTTGCCCTGCTGAAATTAAACTTCTGCTTAACTTTGGAACATGCCTTACCTCACGTAGTAGCCAATGATTCCCATTTTGCAACTTAATCTTAATTCTTCCCTTTCCAACAATCTGACAGGGTTCGTTATCTCCTAAATAAACCAGCCCAAAATCCCCTTAGACATAATCAAGAAAATAACTTCTATGGGGGTTAGCATGAAATAAAGCCCCTAAATCTAACACCCAAGAATCATCAACATTATCAAGGGAAAGAATCAAAGCATCCTCATCAGATTTATTACTTACCAAATTTGCCTCTTTGCTTCCTTCGTTTTTGTCTCCATCTTTATTTTTCCGAGACCAGCAATCTTTCTTCAAATGACCCGGCTTACCACAGTACTAGCAATCCCTCTTGTCTCTAGATTGGGACCTTTTGTCCTTTGATTTTCCTCTTGACTTCCCACGATTTCCAGAATTGTTTCCTCTCTCCTTTGTTTTGCCCCTACTTTCTACATTCAAAACACTGCCTGATGTGGATGTTCCACCTGAGCTTTTCCTACGAATTTCCTCGCTCAAAATAACACCAACATCATCAAAATTCAATGTATTTGAACTAGAAACAGAATTGCTAACAGTCATTACCAAGCTATTCCAGCTTTCAGACAAAGAACACAGAATCAAAAGAGCCCTAACTTCTTCATCAAAGTTTACTTTTACAAAAGTTAATTGACTGGTGACTGTATTAAACTCATTCAAATGATCAGTAATTGACCCACCTTCTACCATTTTCATATTAAATAAATGCTTCATAAGAAATACCTTATTTGAAGCGGAAGGATTTTCATATAACTTCACCAGGGTTTCCATCAACTCTTGAGTTGTCTTTGCTGTTGTAATATTGAACGCCATCGATTGTGCCAGGCATAGATGAATACTGCCAAGAGCCTTTCTATCAAAGATCTCCCAGTCCTCATCTGACATTGGTGTGGGTTTCTTTGCTTTCCCTTCCAATCGCCGCCATAAATCCTTCTGATAGAGATAGTCCTCCATCTGCATCTTCCATAACTGATAGTTTTACCCATTAAACTTCTTAACCTTCTTACCCTTGTCTACCATTGCTCCCACTCAACCGTGAGACTCCCACTCAGCCGTGAGACCTTCATATAGACAATAATCGAAACACAACTCACTCTGATACCACTTGTTAGGGTTATAAATGGCAGATATCTAACAATTAAATGCAGATTTAATTAATAAATGGAGAAACTAAAACACACATAGAATAAATCATAACACATAGAATTTAACGTGGTTCACCCAATCTGGGCTACATCCACCAAACCGTAGCCATCCAATACTTTTATTATCCAGTGTAAAACCTATTACAATCTTGCGAATAATTATGTTTTTCATCATACCATAATACCCATCCGAACCCGTTTTTAACAAACATAGAAGCTTCCAGATTTTAGGGTTCTACAAAATCAGATTTTTCCTTTTTCATTGATTTTTCCTTTTTCTGTGATCACGCGAAAAAGTAGGAAGACCGAAGAGAATAGGGGTCGGGGTGTACAGTATACCATGGGCTATACAATATAGCATAATCAGTCGCCACATACCAACACCCTATACCCTCTACCCTATACATTGGACCCTCAACCCTAATCCCCCAACCCTATACCCTCAATCCTCTACCCTCAACCTTCAACCGTCAACCCTTAAACCCTCTACCCACTACCCTCTACCCTATAAACCCTTAAACACTCAACCCTAAACCCTAAACCCTCAACCCTTAAACCCTCTACCCTCTACCCTCAACCCTAATCCCTCAACCCTTAAACCCTTAAACCCACTTAGTAAACTCTCTACCCTAATCCCTCAACCCTCTTGACCCTTAATACCTCAACCCTTACACCCTAAACCCTCAACCCCTATACCCTCTACCCTATACATTGGAACCTCGACCCTAATCCACCAACCCTATACCCTCAACCTTAAACCGTCAACCCTTAAACCCTCTACCCACTACCCTCTACCCCATAAACCCTTAAAAACTCAACCTTAAACCCTAAACCCTCAACCTGTCAACCCTAAACCCTCTACCCTCTACCCACAATCCTCTACCCTCTACCCTCAACCCTAATCCCTCAACCCTTAAACCTTTAAACCCACTTAGTAAAATCTCTACCCTAATTCCTCAACCCTCTTGACCCTTAATCCCTCAACCCTTAAACCCTAATCCCTCAACCCCTATACACTCTACCCTATACATTGGACCCTCAACCCTAATCTTCCAACCCTATACCCTCAATTCTCTACCCTCAACCTTAAACCCTCAACCCTTAAACCCTCTACCCACTACCCTCTACCCTATAAACCCTTAAACACTCAACCCTAAACAATAAAACCTCAACACTTAAACCCTAAATCCTTAAATCCTCTACACTCTACACTCAATCCTCTACCCGCTACCCTCAACCCTAATCCCTCAACCCTTAAACCCTTAAACCTACTTAGTAAACTCTCTACCCTAATCCCTAAACCCTCTTGAACCTTAATCCATCAACCCTTAAACACTAATCCCTCAACTCCTATACACTCTACCCTATACATTGGACCCTCGACCCTAATCCCCCAACCCTATACCCTCAATCCTCTACCCTCAGCCTTAAACCATCAACCCTTAAACCCTATATCAACTACCCTCTACCCTGTAAACCCTTAAACAATCAATCCTAAACCCTAAACCCTTAAACCCGCAATCCTCTACCCTCTACCCTCAACCCTAATCCCTCAACCCTTAAACCCTAATCCCTCAACCCCTATACCCTCTACCCTAATCACCCAACCCTATATCCTCAATTCTCTACCCTCAACCTTAAACCCTATACCCTCTAACCTCAATCCTCTACCCTAATCCCTCAACCCTTAAACCCTTAAAACCACTTAGTAAACTCTCTACCCTAATCCCTCAACCCTCTTGACCCTTAATCCCTCAACCCTTAAACCCTAATCCCTCAACCCCTATACCCTCTACACTATACATTAGACCCTCAACCCTAATCCCCCAACCCTATAGCCTCAATCCTCTACCCTCAACCTTAAACCATCAACCCTTAAACCCTCTACCCACTACCCTCTACCCTATAAACCCTTAAACACTCAACCCTAAACCCTAAACCTTCAACCCTTAAATCCTAAACCCTTAAACCCTCTACCCTCTACCCCCAATCCTATACACTCTACCCTCAACCCTAATCCCTAAACCCTTAAACCCTTAAACCCACTTAGTAAACTCTCTACCTTAATCCCTCAACCCTCTTGACCCTTAATCCCTCAACCCTTAAACCCTAATCCCTCAACCCCTATACACTCTACCCTATACATTGGACCCTTGACCCTAATCTCCCAACCCTATACCCTCAATCCTCTACCCTCATCCTTAAACCCTCAACCCTTAAACCCTCAACCCTAAAAACCCTTAAACACTCAACCCTAAACCCTAAACCCTCAACCCTTAAAACTCAACCCTTAAAACTAAACCCTTAAACCCTCTACCCTCTACCCTCAATCCTCTACCCTCTACCCTCAACCCTAATCCCCAACCCTAAACCCTAAACCAACTTAGTAAACTCTCTACCCTAATCCCTAAACCCTCTTGACACTTAATCCCTCAACCCTTAAACCCTAATCCCTCAACCCATATACCCTCTACCCTATACATTGGACCCTCAAACCTAATCCCCCAACCCCATACCCTCAATCCTCTACCCTCAACCTTAAACCGCCAATCCCAAACCTCTACCCACTACCCTCTACCCTATAAGCCCTTAAACACTCAACCCCAAACCTCAACCCCAACCCTCAACCTCCCAACCCTCAACCTCAACCCTCAACCCCAACCCTCAACCCTTAAACCTTAAACCCTTAAACCCTCTACCTCTACCCTTAATCCTCTACCCTAATCCCTCAACCCTTAAACCCACTTAGTAAACTCTCTACCCTAATCCCTCAACCCCTATACATTGGACCGTTGACCCTAATCCCCCAACCCTATACCCTCAATCCTCTACCCTCAACCTTAAACCCTTTACCCTATAAACCCTTAAACACTCAATTCTAAACCCTAAATGCTCAACCCTTAAACCCTCTACCCTCTACCCTCAATCCTCTACCCTCTACCGTCAACCCTAATCCCTCAACCCTTAAACCCTTAAACCCACTTATTAAATTCTCTACCCTAATCCCTCAACCCCTATACCTTCTACCCTATACATTGGACCCTCAACCATAATCCCCCAACCCTATACCCTCAATCCTCTATCCTCAACCTTAAACCCTCAACCCTTAAACCCTCTACCCACTACCCTCTACCCTATAAACCCTTAAACACTCAACCCTAAATGCTCAACCCTTAAATGCTAAACCCTTAAACCCTCTACCCTTTACCCTCAATCCTCTACCCTCTACCATCAACCCTAATCCCTCAACCCTTAAACCCTTAAAACCACTTAGTAAACTCTCTACCCTAATCCCCCAACCCTCTTGATGCTTAATCCCTCAACCCTTAAACCTCAATCCCTCAACCCCTATACCCTCTACCCTATACATTGGACCCTCAACCCTAATCTCCTAACCCTATACCCTCAATGCTCTACCATCAACCTTAAACCCTCAACCCTCAACCCTTAAACCCTCAACCCTCTACTCTATACATTAAACACCCAACCCTCAATTCTTAACCCTCAACCCTTAATCCCTCAATCCTCAACCCACAAAACTTAAACCCTCAACCTCGATACCCTCTACCCTATACATTAGACTCTTAACCCCAATCCTTCAACTATATGTACCCTCAACCCTAATCCCTCAACCATATACCCTCAACCCTACAAGTCATCAACCCTATACCCTCTATTCTCAATCTTCTACCATATACATTAGATTCTTAACCCTCATATATATATGTCCCTCCCTCCTCTTCTCTCCTTCTCTCTATCCATCCATCCCTCCCTCTCTACCCTAATCCCTCAACCCTAAACCATTAAACCCTTAAACAATCAATCCTAAACCCTCAACCTTCAACCCTCAACCCTTAAACCCTCTACCTAATACCCTCTACCCTAAACCCTAATCCATCAACATTAATCCCTCAACCTTTACGCATGTAAATCCAAGAAAAATCCCTACCCTAATACCTAAACCCTCAACCCTTAAACCCTCAACCTTCTACCCTCAACCCTTAAACCCTAATCCCTCAACCCCTATACCCTCTACCCTATACATTAGACCCTCAACCCTAATCCCTCAACCCTACACCCTATATCGTCAATCCTCTACCCTCAACCCTCAACCCTCAACCCTCAACCCTTAAACCCTTAAACCCTCTGCCCTCTACCCTCTACCCTATGTATTAAAGTCTTAACCCTCAATTCTCAACCCTCAACCCTTAA
>VDFB02026320.1:130705668-130797500 GCA_007258455.2 Sequoia sempervirens | reverse complement strand
CCTCTCTCTCTCTCTCTCTCTCTCCCTCTCTCTCTCTCCCTCTCCCCACCCTCTCCCTCTTCTTCTCCCACCCTACCTAGACAACTCTAGATCTCTCTCTCTCTCTCTCTTAAAATTTTCCCTCCCTCTAAAGACATACATAAATACATACATACAAGCACAATACATATGTACATACAATCCTACATACATACAAGCATACATGTACATGTGTAGATACAATCTTACATACAAGTAGGCATACATACAATATACATGCATACATGCATACATACATGACATACAAGCATACAAACATACAAATATATAAACATACATTCAATAGAGCAGCATTTAACATAAAACAAGACATAACGCGAGTGCGTTATAACATGCTGGCATTATGTCTTGCTAGACATGCTCCCCACAAATGAAAAAAACCATGTCAAAAATTGAGATATAATGCGAGCACATTATAATGCATGTGCATTATATCTTGCTTTGGGAATCCCCAAGCCTTGGGATTGGTATTTGTCTTGGAATACCAACCCAAAGGCTTGGAGGGAATTCCCAACGACCAGAGACGTGTTTTTGCAAATTCTACAATATTTCACATAATTGGGTGCATGCTTACTGTCAGGATTGCACGTGGTTCAGTATCAAACAAATTAAAAATCTAGGTAGTGTTAGGTTCTCTCTTAGCTATCCAATGATGTATTTTTTTCGCTTTTTGACAATGTTAAGCCTTTCATCCATAATTTTTTTGTTTGTATGTCTCTTTTTTGGTAAAAAATAGTGTTTGGTGTTTTTTTTGTTATAAATTAACCGTTCATCAAAATTTCAAATAAATTACATTTTTAGAAACTAGACTCCATTCTACAAATTTAAAAAAACAAATTCAATTAGTTTCCAAAATTTGTAGGGTAGCACGCCAAAATTATGTTTTTCAAGAAGTGTCCACTTTGAAAATTAGTAAAAAATAAAATATTTATTAAAAAATTATCAGAAAAATCATGCATCAACTACATATTGTTAGCTAACTTCTGACCGTAGCAATTTTAAAAATACTAAAAAAAAGTTCACCGTACGAGGGTCATACAAGAGTTGCTATGTTATGTTTTTCTAACAAAAACAACACCAATTTGTGTGCATCCCTCATTTGAACCCCTTAATCTCAACTGTTTTAAAAATAACTTGGTAGTTTAGAAAGTAGACTCAGAGCACTTGAATCCTTCTTTTTGTTCCAGCTCAAAATTTTGAGTGTAACTATCCTCAATTTCACGTCCAAGGTCAGTATTTCTTGATTTAAAAAAAAAAGCGGCCACTTAAGCTCCCTTTTTGGGAACCATCTTGGTGCACTTACCCTACCTAGTTACCTCAATGTTTATAACTATGGAGTAGAAAAAGTGATCCTAGATCCAACTAAGATTCACTTCTTTTCATTTGAATCCACATTTGAACATAAATAAACTAGGGTTGATGATTAGCTTGCTTCCACACAAGAGAGTCAATCTTCTAGGGTTTATGTTATCCTTTTGATTTGTAGAGATGATAAACTTGATGTCTATTTTAACAAACCTATTTGACATATAACCCTAGATCTAAAAATATAATTTATTGCACAAACGAAAACTGAAAACCACAAAACAACTTTAGAACTGAGAATGAGATACAAAGAGGAACCTCTGATTGAAATTTGAGGCTGAATTGCAGGCACAAGGGTGTTGGGTGCCCTAGACTAAGATGCTTCCTTTTGATATTTAAAAAAATGAGATATAAGTTACAATTGGCTTTGTGTTTCTTGCGATTGTCCACTGTTGAAACTTCCATACCTGACCTACACACATGGAAAGAGGGG
The DNA here is from genome assembly GCA_007258455.2 of Sequoia sempervirens. Lineage (NCBI taxonomy): Eukaryota > Viridiplantae > Streptophyta > Pinopsida > Cupressales > Cupressaceae > Sequoia > Sequoia sempervirens. The sequence goes on along the minus strand of VDFB02026320.1, from coordinate 130,795,663 downwards.
GGGAAGGTTATGTTGTATAGGGGCTTGCCTAAGTCAAACCCCATTTTGGTATTTCTACCTCCACATACAACAAATGATGATGATCAAGAGAGCATACCCTAGAATGAGCAGAGGCCAAAACAATAATAATTGACTAAAATGATAAATGATAATGGACAATGTTACCTTGATGAAGTGATGCCACACCACAAGTTTCCACAAGTGTTGATTGATGGATGCCTTGATTGCATGATTAACCTACAAAAGGTTAGTTCACAAAACACAATAGATTGTTGTAGCTAGCATGTAGAGGATAACTCAATACTTCTTCATAATTTGACATGATTGATCATAATAGGTCCTTGCACATAATTGCTTCCTTCTTCCTAATATCTTATAAACATGATCTTGATTAATGAAAGCACTCCAATAATGTTGCTAGTTCTACCCTTGAATTGCTTTGACTGATTTTAGGATCTTCAATTTTCTCAGTAAAATGCTAGGAATAAAATGGTGAAAATGACTTGTATTTAAATATACGATTCTTTAATTTTTCACTAATCAATTATCGATATTCAATAAATAAAATTAGATTTTTAAATGTTAAAATGTTGACATTGACATATTCAAAATTGGGCCAAAATAGGCTGGATAGGGGTGTTGGGTGCCCTAGTCTAGATCCATCCTTTTTAGGGCCTTAAACATCGGTATTAAATAATAAATGCTTTTTTTTTAATCCCACTTTTGATTTTCTTAATATTATAATAGAACCGACAAATTAAATGCATAATTAGGTCCAAGCACATAGGGGGGAGCTAAACCTAGTGTAAAATTGTCAAGAGTGATAATTTTTAACACTACAATAACTTATTCTATTTTTGCATATATTAAATATAAGTGTATCTTGTCCCATGAACATCTTTTGTGGTATGTGTGACCTATCCTCTACATTGTATTATTTCCATTATTGTATGTATGGATCTTATCACACATGATACTCATAGTCTCCTCTAGAGACTCTTGATGTGTTTTAATTTGATAAGGGTCAAAGATGGATATTTTGGACCTAAAATTTAACTTAACCAATTTATGTATTTATATTTTTTGGCTTCATTTATTAGAATTTACCATTAGGGAGTAGTAGAAAAATTTCTAGTATCATGGACATCATTGTCAAATCTAGACTTGAGATATTAGTTAACCAAGTTGAATATTTCACTATATGAGAGATGCAGAGCTAAAAATTTCTTGAAAACTCTATTTTCCTTCCAAAGTCTTCACGAATTTGAAGAGAAATTTAATTTGGTTTAACTTGGTTTTTTTCTCTCCTTACACATTTTCTAAGGATTACAAGCTTTTGGGGCCCACTCGACATGTGGTTTCATTTTTATTACACTAATCGTGGATCTTGCTCACCATTTAACCAAAATTAACCATGAATTTATATCTTAATTCTCAAATATGAAAATATTATTAACATGATTTGAAGTTGTTTCAATCCCATTCAAATTTTATAGCTACCTAAATGACAATCTCTATGAGTTTATAATTCTCTAAAAGAGTTTCAAATGTAAAAATCTTTACAATTTGAGTTTTTTCATTTCAAATATAGATAATTAATCTCCATAAATGACTATGGGGCTTACATATATCAAATTTTTAGATTATATAGGCTCTTTCTTGTTGTCTGTATAATTCCAACCAAAACTAAATTTAATCATAATTGGTAAATTGCAATGTTCCTTAGTGTATCAACCACTAAAGTGATTGATTTGACTCTTTTCCTCTTTTTTGATACCTAGAAAAGAACATCCTTATAGTGCATGGATACTAAGATTACACTTCTTCTTACCTATTTCACATATCTCCTCTTTACACTTCTAGTTCTTTTATCCTATTTCATTCAAACATCTATTTCACCTAGAAATATATAAATATATAGGCTACCCACTTTTTCCTTCTCTTCATTTATCTTGGAAAAATAAGAACATATTCAGTCATTGTATGCTTCACCCTATTCAACATGAACTTGAGAAACTAAGGACATCACTAAAAGAATTGAGAACACAAGAATTGAAATAATAAGAGTTGACATTGTAGATAAAGTAATTGCAAGTACATGAACAACAAGATAATATGAACTAAGAAACTATACCACATAGATTGGTACCCTAGGAGCAACGAGAATAGGCACATGAACAAGAATTGAAATCACTATTGTAGCTAAATGAACACCAACAAGGCAACTACTTTGAACATGTACATGGGGAACTTAAAAATCCTTAGAAACAATTAACTAGCTCTAGGAGTGATTTTGTACATTAGTGGAGATTATACCTTGCTCGGGCTCTTCTTTTCCTCCCACCTTTGGAATTACACTTGTTTCTTCATCTCTGTAACTTCACAATTATCTCTTAATACTCTTTAAGAGTGATTTTATTGATATATCATTAAGAAAGTCTACTTCATAGTCCACTAGATTGTGGTTTTATTTTCACTCATGCTCTTCACATTGTAGGAGTTGAATCCTCAACCGTATAGCTCCCATAAGTCACTTGAAATCAAACACTTATTATAAAAAAAGAGAAAAAATAAATGAATTATTGTAATAGCCTTAGATATATTGATGAAAAAAAAACTTGAATAATAATACAATGTACAATAATTTACAATGATAAACTAGGTTGTGTAGTATAGATCAAGTTCACCAAAATGCAAATGGAAAAAACCCAATCCCTGTGATTACTTTAGACTAGTAAAAAAATGCATATAAATAAGAATAATTAGCCTAAACTAAATAACAGATGGAATGCAATGAATCAAATCTTAAACATTTAGATAATTGTATAATTATTTTTTAAATAGAAAATAGAACAAATGATAGACCACTTAGCTCTACAACTGATGAATGAATTCCAAATGATGAAGACTTAGAAACCAATGTGTCTTACGCTCTAAAAAAATCTACAAATCACCAATGTAGATTAAAATCTAAATAATTTTCTTTACAATTCTCTAAGTTGAGTTTGCTAGCAAGGATCTAGTTCTTAATTGTGAACTATGTACTTTTCTAGGAATATAACCTTTGTTGTGATTCATAAAAAATGTGTATCTTAATATTTACAAAATAAATGTTAAACATTATTTTTTTTAAATACTTGAAACTTTTAATTAGTTGAGAGTTTCCATTATTATTAATTAATTAAAACTTTTTCAAAATATTAATTGTTACTACCATAACAAGAATTAATAAATAAATATTATAAAAAATGTCACTTTAAATTATCATATATTAGTCCATCTCTTAATTAAGATTTTTTTTCAAAAATAATTCAAGAGGTTACAAAACTTCTCACTAGTTAAAGAGTTGTCCAACTTGAACTTCAAAATGAAGCTTTATGTGATCATCAAAAGAACTAAACCCATATCTTTTACTAATAGAAAACAAAATTCTTATTCTTTAAAGACAAATATTTTTATTTCAAAAATAAATAAATAATATTCACTCTATAATAAAAAACAATTTATGTACAATAATTCTGCTCCTAAAAATTTCAATTTTTATTTATCTTTTTAAATTCAATCCAAACCTTATAAATAGAATTTACACCTTACACCTTACACCTTACATCTTAAAAAATGAAAAATACAATTCAAAAAAAAGTTACATTAACCTATCAACAATTGTTCGTAACAACCCCAAACCTTTCTGCTCTTCACCTTTCTTCACCTCTACCCGCAACCCCTTATTCATTATTCCTATGCTCCTTACAACATCTTCAACCCTTTTATTATAAGTGTGTCTCGAACAAGGGGTGCTAGGGTTACGCCGATAGATAATTATTTTGAGGATTTTGTAGTCAATGATTCTCTATGCTTGTATGCAATGCATTTGAGAAAAAAAATTGATTGTTAATTTATTTGATAATTTGACAAGTTTACTTTGTTTATGTTGAAAAATCAATAACCATATGTGGATCTCTTGCAACAAGAGACCAAACCAGCAGTACATAACTATTTTATCCTCTCTATAAAATTATATGCAAAATTTATCCATCTAATCTTGCTTATTCATGAGAAAGCAAGTATGGTCAAGCCCCACGATCAAGATTTTTGAGTGAAGTGTAAGAGGCTACATGGAGAATCTAGACATTGTACTTACAAGATTCTGCAAACCTTTTGACCTCGTGAGTTTTCCATAGGAATCTTGACGGCAATCCTTTGTTAATATCTTCACATAGCCTAAACCTAATCCCCAATGTGATTTAAGCAATAAAATTTTTCCCACTCCACTAAACTAGTCTAAAAATGGTAGATATTGCCTTTGCAACAAAGCTATGATTCTAATAGTAACATCATGTGAGTAGGTAATGCCTATAGAGATGATTGTTTTAGCTAAGCTCTAGCACCTAGTGTTTACCACTTTCTATTTCCATGAAAATAATATGTTTATAATCCTTTCTAGATTTTTTCCCGCAATTCTCATGAAGCATTACCTTCAAATGCAACATTTCAAGGCAAGAACAAGGAAAATCCCTATAGCTAAATCCAAACAAATTTTGATTTACAACACATATCTTGGATTTTCTAAATTGATCTTCTCTATAATTTGAGGTCTATATAAATGTCCTTGAATCAACAATATTTCTTATAAAACAACAATAAAACAAATAGCTTCAAAAGGGATTCAAAGCCCTTCAAAGGTATCATACAACTTTTCTTTCGATGTTCACATATTTTCTTCAAAGTACCACTAGGATTTAAAACTGAAATGTTGAACATAGTTACCTAGAATGCACCATGTTTTATCCCCAACTCTATGTATCGATGTCAAATAGATCAATCTTGTTTGCACAAAAGGTTTTCATAGCCTAGGTTGTTTAGACCTTAAAATATCCATTTACCATTTATGTTTTTTCTTGCTACCTCTTGTCTATTTCCCCTTATTTTGAAGTTTATATAAAGAGATTTTTTTTAGAATTGCAATGTAATGATAGCAGAGAGCATTTGTATCGATATGACTCGAGTTCAATTCTTGCCACTACAATGAGGTGACCAATATTTTTGAACGCATGACAAGGAGGTAGCCTAGCAATTATAACTTAATAATGTTTAACAATTTTACAATCACATTTGGGAGCAATTATGAAGATTTCATACTGTTTCCAACAATGTTGCCTAAGCACTACTTCTATGATATAATAATCTTCTAGCATTAAGCCATTCATTGGGAACTATTATACATGCATACAAGATCCAAATGTATAATATACATAGAATAATATCAACAATAAGATTGCAAGTATGCATTTAAAAAGAAATGTGATACAAGAGTAAAATTATAACACGTACAAGTAAAAATTTTGGAGGAGAAATACACCCTTTCTTGATTGGTGAAGCATTCCAAGTAATATGTAATATTGACATCACAATGTCGAGATTTCTATATTGTATCTGTGTATGATTTTTATTATCATGAACTATGAAAACTACATATTACTAATTGAGATCACATCAAATGTTTGGAAATACATTCAAGTTTGTATTGATTCTAAAACTATACACAAAGCCTATTTCTGTCTCTCCAAAATAAGAAAAAAAAACAATTCCCAAGTAGTTTATATTTTAAAAATATACACCATTTCATTTTTATTATAATTTGGTTAACCATAGCAATAATAATCTCACTTGATAAGCAATCTTAAACATTAAGATTGAATCAAATGTTTGGAAATACATTTTCAGGTTAAAGAATCCAAGGATAGCTCAGACCCTGAGACAATAAATATTTGATATATGAAGTTGGTATTAGACAGTTATATTGTCCAAAATTACAATAATAATGAATGTTGGAAAAGTACAACTGAGTTTTAGTGCTTCGGGCCTAAATAATCACAAATTGCAATGAACAAAACTAAGCAAGAGACCAAAAAACATGCAGAATGTGCTACAAAGTAGATTATCACATGCTAAATAATCATAACCACAATGATTGACACATCCTTGTTGTCTTGCATGAAACTTGATTAAACAAGATATGATCATATGTGAAAAATAAAATTTAGAGATTTGGTTTCTTCATAGAATAATCATAAATCTTGTGACTGACATTAGAAAATCATGGTTGCTTGTGCATACACCTTTTCTTGACTAAAAATGGATACAACTCATGGTAGAAGACAAAATGAACAAAGAAAATATGTAGATATAATACAACCAAGTCAGTTTCCTATCAAATACTACAACAATGCAAAAGTAATTGACCCAATGTAGTTTGAAGAACCTTCAAAAAATAACCACCACTAACGAAAAACAACCAAAGGTAAAGAAGACAAAACTATACAGAACATTAGAAAGATTGCTACCTTAGAAGCTAAATGTTATCATGGTATGATAACACATTCATAAACACAATTAAGGGGAACCAAACTCATGCATTATTGTTGGCGAATCTCTTGCAATGTAAATACAACTTTTATTGATGGCTCTAAAACCGTAGAACTAGGGTTTTACCCTATGAGGGACTCATAGTTGCATGACTAGCTTGTGTGTGGTGAAGTCTTTAAACTTCTTGTTTGTCTCTATTGAATCGAATATGACATGATTGTATTTCCAAATAAATAGGGTGAGGCCATTAAACATATCAAAAAGATGGAATCCCTATCATGATAGAGATACCTTGCTTTAATAATGAAATCAACCTCATTGTATGAGAAGGTACAGAATGCAAGTTGCCATTAACCTCAGCAAGAAATTAACAGATCCAAGTACATTTGAGAGTTGGCTTGTACCTAATCTTATCGTAGTTGTAGAAAGATTTGGAAAGCATATTCTGGACTTATTGCAACTCTGTCAAGATTTGAGTTTGAGGCTAAAATAGTATGTGAATTCAACTTATATAGATAACCATAAAAAGGTTGGAAGTAGACAACTTGAGGAACTATTTTCCAGAAGATCTGATTAACTGGGAACATTTTATTATTTATCTGACTGGCCTATGTCTGTAAGGAACAGATTCTCAGTGCAAAACTTCAATTAATGGGATGTTGCTTTCAGATTATGGTAATAAATCTGCATACACAGGTCAGTCCAACGTGTGAAGGGTTTGTATAGGTAACTCCCATTATCAATAACCTACAAATTCTAACATTGGTCCTTGACATCCGGTTTGAAGAACCATGGAACTGAAAACTGTTCTTGGCATTCTTGTTTTTGATACTATTGAACTTATAATGTAGTTAATTAAAAGAACACCAAACCATTGACAAACTTCTGATGATTGTATTTTATGTTTTGCTAATTTTAGTAAATGGGTAAGATCCCCTAGACCACGATTCGCTGACTTAAAAAACATTTAAGTCAAATCTTATAATTTTTTCCCATATTAGTGATATCAAAAAGCAATAAGTACATGTTTGAAGCCCAAGATCAGGTTTGATTTTTATTACAAATAAAAACCTCTTATTGGGGAGAACAACTTCTATACCTATGCATGAACCAGAAAGGACAAAAGGGCTCATAATCTATAATAAGCAAAGAGGCATAACTAAAAAATCTACATAGAAATTAAGTGTTAAACAAAGCTCTAGTCCACATCACCCAAGGCCACTAAACCAACTTCTTTTAGAAACATTGATGCTTTTCCAACCTTTCTCCTTTGATTTGATTTATTCCACTCTTCCCTGGTGTTGATGAAGGGGATCCACAACCCCATATTAGTGACTCCTTCCACTAGCCCTAGGGAGCATTAGGAAACATTAAGCCTTTCCCCCAACGATGCATTGTCAAGATGGAGTCAAGCCCACCCAGGGATTTTTCTTTTATCAAAGTCTCTAGTCTCTACCATGATACGTACCTCCTACTCTACACGCAAGTCCAATAGAATCCTAACAAGCATCAACACAATATCAAAGTTTAGTTTGTATGTGTAATCAATAAACAAAAATTCATCTTTGAGCATCCATTGGATGGCAAGAATGGTGATTTCCACTTTGGGCTTGAAAAATCATATCTTAGAATTAAAAAAAATTACGTGTTTCCCATTCTAATAAGTAATAACCTTACCTCCTTTGTTTCATGATATTTTATCTAAAGCAACGTATATATTTTTTAAAAATCTAAATGAAAATATACTTTTAAAATTTTCTAAATTAAGAATTGTTTTATTTATTTATTTTTAACTATGTGAGAAGGGAAAATTGCTGTTTAATTTTTATGTGGGTAGCAATAACTTTTGAAAAAAAAGGAAAATAGGCCTTGTACGGCCATATTGGCAACCGATTTTGTTTGCAATTTACACCATTTCATTATTGTTTCATTCAGCAATCTGGTGGCTAATTTTACCAAAGGTGAATGGACAAAATCACATGAAATCAAGAATCTATGTAGAAACACAATTATAAATTAGGACTCAACAGCTTTGTATTGTAATTCCAGTACTCAAGATAAAGCAGGAAGAAGGCAGCCTATGTTGCCTTTATTGAACATCTTTGGTCATTCTTTTATGTGTCGAACTTCAAATCCTTCCCATGAGTAGTTTATAGTTATAACAGTGAAGGAGTTTTACAAGATTCATTTTGTAAGACCCATAACATCATCTCGTTTTAAAATTCAATCATCATGGGGATGAGAATGCCCAAGTTTGATTAAGTATATGGTCTCGTAAGGATTTGAATTGATTACCAAGTGTCTGTCCTCATTAATACTTTTATCATTATGCCAAGACAAAATAAATGGTAGTTCCAATGGATATCATTTAAATATCACCAATGTGATGAGATATGCAATAATTTGGCAAAATTGAATAAATTACTTTTTCTACTTTTAGTTAAGATGCCCAACATGCCAAGGAATAGAAGAGTCCAATATAGACCTAAGGGTTTCTGAACAGACATGCAATACACCAGAAAATTTGAGAAACAAGATGCAAACCTGATTGTCATTGACACAAATCTCAACACATAGATGTAGAGCCCTAAAAATCTAAATGAAGATGAGGAAGGACCATAGGTTGTATGCCCAGATGAAGCAGCACCATAAGGGATATAGGTTGAGAATGTTCATTCAGATGGAGTTGTTGAGTATGAATGTGTCCCTCCATAATTAAATGTAGAGCAAGGGAGGGAAGATCTGGAAAATACCCTACCACATGTTGAGAATGAAGAGGTGGAGTTAGATCTGAATGAAAAGCGGAAAGAGGAGCATCAAGCTGAAAAACAGAGGAAGAAGAGAAAATTGTGAAGAAAACATGAAATTCAAATCAGTGAAGAAATTGAAGTATAGAACGATGATGGGAATGATTTCCAAGACCTTCATCATCCTTCAAGATTTGACATTTTTAAGAAGGAAACTTATAAAAAACTGATGACAGGAACGAAACGGAAGAAATTCCATATAAGAACTGCTTTCTAGCCTAGTTTTAAGTATCCAAGAACAAAATATGGAGCCGCTACAAGTCGAATGGTAGGAAGAGCATACAAAAAAGTTAATCACTTAAGATGTATGGGATTGGAAATTTATATCATTCTGGCAGTGACAATTTGCAGACACTATGTTTCAAGTTTCTATAGTTAACTGTTTATTTAACCATGATTTTGGCCTCAGCGCCTCAATTTTAAGTGTGTAGTCCCCGAACCAAATTTTACATATTTTTGATCTAGGAAATATGCAAGAAATTAATTTTCTTTTTGATGAAATAGAAAAATGAAATGAAATATTTTTTTGATGTTCTGTTTTGAATCTTGATGACTGAGAAATGGCTGCTAAATAGAATTAACTGAGCAGCCACATAGGACCTTGCTATCTCTAGATTCTAAAAATCAACCTACTGATATGATATGAAAATATAACCAAATACTATATATGCTTCAACATACCACTTAAGGACGAATACCACCTAGTATAGTGTACAAAGCTAATTTGCCAACAGGTATGCCCATACCCTAACAATAGACCAAAAGAATAAGGATTGTGAGATACAAGATAGACATAGAATGAATATACTAATATAGAAATGTGAAAAATACAAATAAAAAGAAGATAATAAAGTCTGAAACAACAAAAATTTAATGCAAACATTGAATATTTTCCTATGAACATTTGACTCTTATGACTTTTTTCTAATTTCTGTGACCAAAAAGAAGAAAGCCAGAGTGAGAAAATAAAGACATCCATTAGGTTTACTCATTGATAGATAAACCGTACAAAGTACTAGATAACAATTTGCACCATAGCCATAAAAATGTTAAATCATATAGAAAATTTCAGTTTGTTCTGAACACAAAAATATGATGTAACATATTATAGTTCTTAATTTACCTGGCAACCAAGATCCCCAAGTCCCAAAATGCGTTCACCATCAAAAACAACAATAACCTCAATACACTTCTCATACCAGTTCTTCAAGATTTCTAGAATCTTGCCTCTGCCAATACATTCATTCGTAAACCCTGCCTCACCCTATTTATTTGGAAATACAATCATGTCATATTCGATTCGTAGAGACAGACAAGAGGTTTAAAGACTTCACCACACACAGGCTAGTCATACAACTATGAGTTGAGAGGTTTCAAATGGCGGAAAATACCACACACAAACACATGAAAAAACGATCTAATCCCCCATGACACAGCCATATTTTAATGCTCATAGTGGTCACTTTTCTATCCATACTCACTTGCAGAGCCAACACTTGGTCTATATGGGTTTAAAATCGTATGTAGAGACAACCCAAGCCCTTCTGCGGATATGGATTATTTGTGACTGGCTATATTATACATAACCCAACCCCTTATGCGGATGCTTTCGAAGTTCACATTCATGTTCTGCAGAAACTTCAAAAGAATGCCTGAAACTAATGTCGCCATGAGTAAACCAGTAAATAAAATTTGAAAAGCCTACAAAGGATCACCAGAATGTACAGCAAGGCTCTTTAGGCAGTAGCCCTCCTTCAGATAATGGCCAGAAAGGCTAAAAAATTCAAAGCTTGGACCATGCCAAGTTTCTACAGAAACCAGGCTTTCACCGCTGTAATGAAGCTTGCTGAATGAGTTAAAACCCAACGGCAAGTGACATACCTCGAGATTCTGCAGAAATTGAGTCGTCTGACAATGATGTCGATGAGAGAAAAAATGGGCAGAGTTTGCAGGAAAATTTTCAAAAGCCCTACAATAGCAGATTTTTCTTTTAAATTAGACGAACCAAAACAAATCTCCCTATAGCCACTGCTTCAATCTTTTTAACGAAAAGTGGATCTAAAAATATCAGGGAATTAGGGCTCGCGCGTGGAAATCCGATTAGATTGCGAGATCTGCGTATTAAATGTGAGAACATAAATCTGATTTGATTTGGAGAATTAACTGTTTTTGAGAAAATTTTGTAGTTTACCGGCGTTGTTTTCTGAGAAATTTGGTTGTTTCCCGGCGTGAGACAGGTTTCAGGCTGAAACCTCTCACTATATATAGCCTATCGGCTAATAAGTGTCTCGAACAATCACACGCTACTGATGTAATTATCCATTCTCCTACCGAAGCAGAGCTATCAACCACTACAAAGAGACGACGGAGTCTATTTACATCCACTACCGAAGCAGAGCTATCAACCACAACCACAAGGCATCTGATGACGAAACTCAATTCTGACCAGTTGGGATAAGTTTCGTCAGTACCAGTTTCAATAACTCCATCGACGTCTATATTAACTTCACAAAACAGATTTTGGTTTAAGCTTGACTCCGCTCCATCTACTGCTCTTCCAATAATTTCCATTCCGTTTGATGGCACACTCTGAAATAAAAGACAAAATACTCAGAGTTCTATCCACGGTAAGTTGTTTTCATTTATAGATCACTTCAAACGTTACTAAAGAAAATATACGCTATCTTGTAATAACAAATTACATAACAAAGCTGAAGATAAATAATGAAATAAAAATGATATTTATTATTAACTATTACAAATGATATTTATGATTGCCTGTTACAAAGGAGTATTGAAATCATTACCTTCAACTTATGAATACAATTCCGTATTAGTGCATTGCTGCAATAACAAAGTCTCATATGTTCTTGTACATGCAACTCTTCAAAACCTGCTACTTTCTCCAGCTTCTCACATGAGTAGATCCTAATTGCGCTCAAGGAGCTCAGTCTGGCAAGAGCTGGCAACTCCTCGAGCTCGGGACAATTGTAAATGCACAACTGTGTAAACTGAAAGCTGCCTGACACACTTCTCAAATTTTTACAACTGAGCAATTGAAGATCTCGGTTCCCATATCCATCAAGTATAATCCTCTTGAGGCAACTTAGACCTATAAAATCTGGCATCTTAAGCGCCGGCCAGCCCGAATTCTTAATTCTACAAGCTTTTCATTACAAAAATCCACTGTTTTTAAAATTTGACAACCATCCAACTCAAAACATTTGACCATCACATTTCTATCAAATGTTATCCTCCCCAGGCACTTCATACCCCTGAGAAACAAGTGCTCAAACTCGAGCTTCCCACAATCAGATATTTTCAATTCTACAAGCTTTGCAAGATCGGATATTCCTGACACTCTTTTCAAATTTTCACAACAACTGATCACAAGACAATTTAATGTCTTTACCATTCTTAAATCCACTTCCACAAGTTTTTGCATGTTATGAAGTTTGATAGACTGAAGGCTTGGGTAGTGCGTTCCACTAATAAAGATCTTGGGGACACAATTTTCATAGCTGATCTCTAGTTTTTCGAGGCCATTCATAGTGGCCCTAACACTAGAAGAAATTCCTGCAATATTCCAATCCACCTCATTAAATTTGAAATTCACGATAAACAAAGATTCATACAGAGCCCTCTCTCCTCACTTAGTTGAAACCTGTTCCCCCTTTAATGCGGAAGACCCGACACATAAACTACAAAGATTCATTTTGAGAAGTTCTAGTAAAGGCAAACCTGTGAATGGAGCCCCTCGAGCATCTAAGAGCACATTCTCTAAATTATCAGATATTCTTGAAAAATCTGGAAACTTTTTCAAAGAGCTTTGAGAAATTTCCAGCTCTTTCAATTGGGAGGGCACCTGAAATTCAAGATACATTTGTGTAAAGCTCTCGATGATTTTAAAAAAAATATCCCAGATACATCCATATGAGAATGAACACCAGTAAACCATTAAAAGGAGATTTAGTTTTTTGATTGGGAAGATCAAACTACCTGCGTGCCATTCTCCCACAACGTTTTCAATCGTCCACCTGTGATTTTTAACCACTGCAATTTTTTAAGAGGAATCAATGAAGAAATGTTTGGTACTTCTGTGGAACTGAGCACAAACTTAATCTCGAGCCAAAGTAAAGAAGCCGACGTCTCAAGACAACTGTCCGATTGGCCTAAAAAGAATGTAATTTCCGAACCCATGGACTTGTCGATAAAGGAATGGAAACATCTGATATTGGTTTTGTGAGTATTGTTTTGAAACCCATTGATTCCTGAATGCAAAAAAGCAGCTGAGTTTTCTATTTATCTAGTAACGGGTTAAGACTTCGAATATTAAAATACTAAGAAGGAATTTGGAGGCGTGATAAGCATACCAAAGATTGCAGATCTTGAGGACGCCACAGGCGATGAGGAGGACTGAGCTCAAGTGCCATTTCTCTTCCCATGTCCTTCAAGTGGTCATGCATTCTCCATACAATTCCCCGATAATCCTTGATTTCTTCTATAAGACATTTATCTTTGAGTGTTTCCAGTGCATGTTGTGTGTTCCATCCTGATCCCTCCCATACTCTTTCGGCTATACTCTGGTTTCTGTTGTTAAAAAAACAAGCTAAATCCATATTGAATCTTTGCTTCACATCTCGAGGCAGCGTCCTTCTAGCTTCAGTCAATTCTGACTGCCAAAAACTGCCAGCTCTACCATGAACGTGCCGACCCAGAACCTGAAGAGACAGAGGTAACCCTCCACACACATCTACGAATTTGTCAACCAGCATCTCGTCCCCAGTTTGTGGATGGGGTTGGCCAAAGGCATGCCAACAGAAGAGCTCCCTCCCGTGGTTTCTATCCATTCCTGTTAAACGATAACCAACAGTAATCGCTGTGGTTATAACCACTCCAAAGTCACGGGTTGTGACAATAACCAGACTATTATGAAATATATTTAAGATATCCATGACCAGTAGAGCATTTAACTGCTCTACATGATCAATGTCATCTACAACTATTAGGAATTTTAAAAGAGGGCTCCTTCGCAGACAATCATTTAGACTGCTCATTCCTTCCTCTGTACTTCTAAAACACAAATTTTCCCCGAAGAGATCTTTGAGAAGCTGACTTTGCAAAGAAGGTAGTTCACTTCTCATAGAGGCTTCTCGCACATCAAACAAAAAACTTGATCCAGAGTAATCTGAATGTTTTCGGTTAAACAACTCTTTGGCGAGAGTTGTCTTCCCCGATCCACCCATGCCGAAAATACCAACAGCCTTAGACTTATGATTCCTTCCTTTCATCCCGCACTGGTTTTCAAAATCTTGTACAAGTCCATCAAGGCATTGGCTTTCAAAATCTTGTACAAATTCATCAAGGCATTGCCTTTCAAAATCTTTCACAAGATTGTTAAGCCCTACTGGATATTTGGCAACATGTAAACATCGTTTCCTTTGTACTTCCTTTTGCACAGCTGCTACAATGTTTTTGCAGTCACTGAAACTTCATAAAATGAATGCAGAATTCCATGAGAAATAGTAAACCAGATTTGAAGGGAAAACATAATTATATATGAAGTACGACCACCAAAAGCACAGAAAGATTACCTGTCAAATTCTTCTCCAGCTATAAATGAAAGAGTCTGAAGGGCTTCTTTCCACTCGCTAAGCTTCTCAAGATATCTGCTCTTCTCTTCATATTTAATGAATGCATCAGCGTATTGTCCCCTTTCTATGTGGCGGAGTTCCCATGGCTCCACCTCATAAAACACGGGAATAATTTTGGCCTTACTTTCTAACATCTGAACCAGCTCAGCCAAACACCAAGGTGACTCTGCGTATCTTCTGGAAAAAATGGCTGTGTACCTTAGCAGAGCGCATGGCTGTCTTAATCATAGAAGGAAACGAAATTCCTAGTTCCTTCTCTGGGGAATCAAGAAATGCCCGTATTCCCAACTGCTCAAGGGAGGCGTAAAGCTCAGTAGCGAGAGTATCTTTAACATCGGGGCCTCTGTGGTTGATGAAAACATCAAACAATCTTGAAGATTCAGAATCCTTCCATCTATTGCCTGGAGGTTCTATTCCGTAGAAAGCATTAAATTCCTGATTTTGGTGGTGAGACGAAGAAGAAGATGCCATTGTATCCAATTCAAACGCTAACAACACGTTAAGAAATAGAAATAAAGAGCAAGGAGGAGGGGACCTGATTGCAGTATGCGTAATGAAAATGAGCTTATGAGGGAGAGAAAAGTTAGCATGAAATAAATAGATGATACCGCAGCGGGGTCAGCACCTTCCTCGAAGAAAGTAAAAGTAAGGAAAACGCTAAGAATCTAGGCAGTGGCTATCCAGCCCCAGGAATGCACCGGGGCATGGATGCATCATGCATGGATAGCGCTGATCAACGGAGCCTAGGAAAGTGTGTTTTGTACACTGAGTTTGACCGGGGTGGAAGATAGCGTACTTTTACACAGAAACATTTGGTTTTTTTTTTAAACCATTTTCTTCACACGGCAACATTTGGTGATTTTTTTTTGTAAACCCTTTTTATAACACGCTACAAGACTGTTTTGATTTTTTTTAAAGGACTGTAGTTAAATGATTGTTATATTTATTTTAAATTATTTATTTTGTATATTATTTTATTCATTTTTTTCATATGAAATTTAAAATATAAAATTTTAAAATAAATTTAATATATTTATTTGACATATTTATTTTTTATTTATTTAAAATATGAAATAAAAATTAATTCATATGTAGAACTTTATTTAGTGTAAAAAAATATAATATATAATATGAAACATTAAGTTAAATGTTGAATTTTAAATCTAATAACAAAACTATTCTTTAAATGTTAAAAAATACATTTTATATATAATTTAAAAAATAATATATCAATTAAATGCATAGTAGATAATAATGAAAATAATAATTAAAAATAAATAAATAAATAATAAACATATTAAGTTAATATATATTTAAATAAAAAAATATTACAAAATTGTAATATTAATTAAATATCTTAAATAAATCGCCGCCGGTCACGTTAAAAAGTTTACAAGCACTGCAGTTTATAGGGGGTGCTGCGATTCCAGTCTAAAAAAAATCTTAAATAAATTATTTTTATATTAAATTATTATAATAATTAATATATTATAATATGATAGTATAATATTTGTGTAATTCAACTGTAAAAAATAGTATATATAATTTAATATTTAAATGTTAAGTTAAAATATTATAAATATATTGTTAGTATATTTATAATATTATAATTAAAAAATTATCATCAATATTTAGTTAGGATTAGGGTTAGGGTTAAGGCTAAGAGATATACTACGATATCAATTAATTGAATAATAACCTTCACCCTAATTTAATCTTAACCCTAATAGGAACTCTCATTGAACCCTATACTTAACCCTAACTATAATCTTAATTGAACTCCAACCCTAATTGAATCATAACCATAATTAAATTGTAACCCTATTTGGACTATAATTAAATTGTAATCCTATTTGGACTATAACCTTAAACCTAAACATCCATTGAATTGTAACTATAATTAAACCCTAACCGTAATCCTAGCATAAAATTGTATCCTAATTGAACCCTAAGTGTAATTAAACCCCATCCAAAACCTTAATTTAACCTCATGTATTTAAATATTTGTGAGGGTTTTTTTATTTAGTATTTCTTATTGATTTATATTTAAAATCTAATTAATTATTTCCCTAATTTTACCCTGACTTTGATTGAACCTTATTGAACTCTAATCATAATTGGATCCTTAATAAACCCTAACACAAAATGAAACTCCAACCTTAACCCTAATTAAACACTAACCATAATTAGACTCTAAAAATATTCCTAATTACTCTAACCTTAATTTAACCTTAACCCTAGCCCTAATCCTAATTGAATTCTAACCCTAACTTTGAACACTATTTTAATCCTAACCCTAACACTAACCCTTATTTTGATTGAATCCTAACTATAACCGGAACTCTAATTGAATCTTAAACCTAATTGATCCCTAATCCTAATTGAACCTCAATAACACTTACCATAGTTAAACTCTAATTGAATAATAATTTTTTTTAACCCTAGTCATTACTGTAATTGAATCCTAGTTGTAACCCTAATTCAACCTTAAATAAATCATAATTACACCCAAAACCTAATACTAACTCTAATTAATTCTTAATAATTAAACCCTAATTGCATGCTAGTCCTAATCCAAACCCTAATTGAATCATAAACTTAACCTTTATAGTAACTCTATTTGAACTCCAACTGTAACCCTAACCCCAACCTTTATTATAGAATACTAACCCAAACCCTAACCATCATCATAACCTTAAGTGAACACTAACCCTAATTGAACAATAACCTTCACCCTAATTTAATCTTAACCCTAATTCAACCCTAATAGTAACTCTAACACATATTGTACCCTAACACTAACCCTAATAGTAACTCTAATTAAACCCTACACTTGAACCTAACTATAATCCTAATTGAACTCCAACTCTAATTGAATCATAACCATAATTAAATTGTAACCATATTTGGACCATAACATTAAACCTAAACCTCCATTGAATTGTAATTATAATTGAATTAAATTAGGGTGAAGGTTAAGATTAAATTAGGGTGAAGGTTATGATTAAATTAGGGTAATGACTATTATTCAATTAATTGATATCGTACTATATCTCTTAACCTTAACCCTAACCTTAATCCTAACTAAATATTGATGATATAATATTTTTTTTATTATAATATTATAAATATACTATAAATATATTTATAATATTTTAACTTAACATTTAAATTTTAAATTATATATATTATTTTTTACAATTGAATTACAAAAATATTATACTATCATATTATAATATATTAATTATTATAATAATTTAATATAAAATATATAAATATAAAAATAAATTATTTAAGATATTTAATTAATATTAAAAAATTTAATACTTTTTTATTTAAATATATATTAACTTAATAAGTTTATTATTTATTTATTTATTTTTAATTATTATTTTCATTATTATATACTTTGCATTTAATTGATATATTATTTTTTGAATTATATATAAAATATATTTTTTAATATTTAAAGATCAGTTTTTTTATTAGATTTAAAATTCAACATTTAACTTAATGTTTTATTATATATTATATTTTTTTACACTAAATAAAGTTCTACATATTAATTAATTTTTATTTCATATTTTAAATAAATAAAAAATAAATATGTAAAATAAATATATTAAATTTATTTTAAAATTTTATATTTTAAATCTCATATGAAAAAAATGAATAAAATAATATACAAAATAAATAATTTAAAATAAATATATCAATCATTTAATTACACTCCTTTAAAAAAATCAAAACAGGCTTGTAGCGTGTTAAAAAAAGGGCTTACAAAAAAAGATGACCAAATGTTGCCGTGTGAAGAAAATGGTTTAAAAAAAAAACCAAATGTTTCTGTGTAAAAGTACGCTATCTTCCACCCCGGTCAAACTCAGTGTACAAAACACACTTTCCTAGGCTCCGTCCGTTGATGCAGTGCTATCCATGCATGATGCATCCATGCCCCGGTGCATTCCTGGGGCTGGATAGCCACTGCCCGCAAAGAATGTGATTCGTCCGTCCGTCTTAAAAGATGAACAAGATGTACTCGTCATTTACACAGAAGAATATGAAGTGACGTCTTTTAGGGGTTAGATAGTATATATTCAGAATCCTTCAACGAGAAAGTGCTAGGCAATTGCGTCTATGTTTACTTACTTCGATGGAATGATTGATACTTTTTTCTGGAATAAGAAAAGAATGGGTAGTACAGAAACAGTTTAAAGAAGACAAAGCAACTCAGTCTAACGTAAATTGAACCTCAAAGTCTTCATACATGGTTGATATTTTAATGTAAATGAAATAGTCTTACATTGGAATCTCAATGCTTTGTGGCTGTGGTTGATAGTTCTGTAGGGGAGACGGGCTCATGGTGGAGTGGGGTCCAATAGTAAGGATAAAAGTAGTGTGTAGTGGGGTCCAATAGTAGGGATAAAAGTAGTCTGTAGTGGGCCCCCTAGTGGAGCACCTTAATATTCAATTGCAAAACACTTTTTATCCATAAAGTACATAAACTGACAAATCATGTGATGCCACATCAACCCACCAATAAAACATGACTTACTGCACCACTATCGGTCTCACCTTTTTTTGGGGGCTTGATACCTCAGCAAAAAGCATGTTGATGTGGCATCATATTTGATGATGTAGCCCTAAAACGAAATATAAAAGCACGAGTTGCCAAATAAACTGTTTTACAAAATTGGGAGTGATTTGAAATTTCCACATAAGATTTTGAGAGAAGCAAAGTTAGGGTGCTCCACTATAGGCCCTTCTCCCCTAGTGCATGTAAATGAATTCCCTCCTTGCTATGGCCATGAGCTGGTTCAAGGAGAATGGATAAATACATCGGTAGTATGTGATTGTTTGGCACACGTTCTTTATGCTCACAAACAACTCTTATAGGAGGACAGTAATGGTGTGAGAAAAAATAAATGATTCGTATTCTGCCAACTGTTAATAGGAGGAATAGATAGTGGATTAACAAAAATTAAGGAATGGAAGTTACATGGAAGAGGATGGAAGCTGAAGAGCTAAGAGCTACCCCCGATTCAACTGACAACTCCATAACGACATCGATATGACCGTCAATGACAACGAAGGCTTCAAGAAGCGACGCCTCCCTGAAAACCCTAACCCTTTCAAGGAGTTAACGGGGGCCATTATCAAGTTTGGCAAAGTGTATGAGCGGGTCGAGACTTCGAAGCTGCAGAACTTCATCGACCTGGAGAAGCAACAAATGGAATTCATGAGGGGAATGGAGATTCAGAGAATGCAGCTCAAGCTCGCAAAGATGAAACATGGAAAGCAAGGAAACATCACCGATGAGTAATCCAATCATGATCAAAATGATAGATCTAAAATAAGATTTTTCCCTAGGCCTGTGGATTTTTCACTGTTAGGGATCTGAATAGAATTTTGCCCCTATTTCCACTAAGTTGTCCATATCGATCTTAATAGATTGAATATGAACAAAAGTTGCCCTAATTCTTAATCAATTTTCTGTAACAAATTCCTAACCATTGGATGTGTTGCTGTATTACAGAGCATTATTTGTAAGGGCGTTCTTTTGCTAACCCGAACTCTTTACTGGCACCGGGTGGTTCCGAGATTAACCTCAACAATGGT
Organism: Sequoia sempervirens; assembly: GCA_007258455.2. NCBI lineage: Eukaryota > Viridiplantae > Streptophyta > Pinopsida > Cupressales > Cupressaceae > Sequoia > Sequoia sempervirens. Next base: position 130,775,220 of record VDFB02026320.1, on the reverse strand, counting down.
TTCGTATTTCACCATGGTTGTCTACCTAGTTACATTACTTGGTTGAAACCAAATGTGTTTTCTTGAGGCAATTCAATTCGATTGTTGTGTACGCGGGGCCTATGGAATCTAATCAGAACCAACCCATCCTGTACAATTCCTTCAAATTCATTTTGTTTCATTTTGTCTGCATTGGTGATTCTGTCTTTTGAGATTTTTTAAATCTTTGTAGCCTCAATTCAAGGATACAGACATTACATATGTAACCGTTTCAAAATCCTTCTTCCCCTAGCTCATTGTATTATAGTTCTTGATGAAATGTGGAACACGTTTCATATATATATATATATCATGTTTATGCTTTACGACAAAAGCTCTGTTGTGTTTTTTCTTTTCAAAACCCTTCTTCAAACTCAGAACAAAAAACTGTGTTTTTTCTTGGATATGTTATTTCAACTTTAGCTCCTTGCTTAGCTCTGCAGAATGATGTAGCCAAGCATATGAATTTTTGGACTGATTTTGGTGGCATTTTCATGATTTTTTTCCTTCAATCACAAGTCTGATCCTATTCACTCGTTGGACCAACAGTTTGATTTTAATTAAAATGCAAAGATGAAAATAATGTGTACAATTTTAACAAATTTTTAATATTTAGAGGGCAATGTTACAGGAATTTTCTGCATTAAGATTTTCTAGATATTGTGATGATGGGTTAACAATGTGACATCAATTCTGTAAAAGTTATTTTCTGTAAAAGTGTTATTTTTGGGAAAACCTATCAATTTTTTATCTGAAAAATCTGTTCATTTTTTTCCTTGAAATGATGCATCAGTAGAATTCATAAACTAATTGAGTTCACATCACTGTCACCATTCATTTGTTAGATTAACAACTTGGTTTTTAAATAAATTCTAGAAAAATTTAATACTTAAATGATAATCATTAATTATAAATAAAAATTATATTTATTCTAGAAATGTCTTTATCTCCCGAAGTAATTGGCACTATCTTTTTCTCAGATTTGGTGATGATGGGTCAACAGTGATTCCATAAATTTGAATATTTTTTTCCAAAGATTTGTTGATTTTATTTAAAAGTGTTTAATTTTTTTATAAAATATATTCTTTAATATGCAGGAGCTTAATTGGTTGAGTTCAGTTGGTGAAATGATGGTATGTTTTTTCGATAATGTTAGTCATGTGCAATTGGTTCATGCTTTTTCGATAATCTATATTATCAAATATGGATCATACAATATGATTGAAAAATTCATATAGAGTTAAAATAAAAAAACTATTGTATTTAAAAATTCTAAATAAAAAACTATTGTATTTAAATATATAGTCTAATATAGAGTTAAAATAAAAAACTATTGTACTTAAATATATAGTCTAATATAAGGCCTTTCATTATAAGATCACATCTAGAATCAATTTAAAACTAGCAATCACACTTTGGCGTGCAATGGATATGCTGATGTGTAGAAGGTAAACTAGGGAAAATTTTGGTCTATTTTTTACATACATTTGTGTAGTAAACATGAGGTCAATTGGTAGTTCATTTAGAAAATGATGTATGTGCAATAAAGGTCTCAAATTTCAATAGAAAAGTGACAAATTCAAATCAATTATGTATCCACTTAGAAGGCTCTACACATAACTAAAACAAAACCTCTAAATTAGGAAGATAATCAAGCTCTGTTACCAATAGGCTCATGTTATGCTTCAAATAGGGAGAAAGGGAGAGAGAGGGAGAGGTAGAGATGGAAAGAGGGAGAGATATAGGGGGAAGAGCAAGATAGAGAGAGAGAGAGGGAGAGATAGAGATGGAAATGAAAATGGAAATGGAGATGGAGTCAATTGGAGGAGAGGGATATGGAGAGGAGAGGGAGATAAATAGAGAGAGAGGATAAAGGGATAGATAGAGATGGAAGACACAAATGTATAGAGATGGAGAGATAGGGAGAGACAGGGAGAGAATGAGGGGGGATAGAAAGAAAAATATATAGGGAGTGATATATAAGAGGTACAGATGGAAAGATATAGGGGTAGAGAGACATGGAGAGATAATAAGATAAAGATAGAGGGAATGATGAAAGAAGAAATATGGAGAGATAGAGATAGAGAGGTAGAGAGATAGATATAGAGATAGAGGTAGACATAGGTAGGGAGAAACAAGGTGTGTGTGTGTGTGTGTATGCATAAGAGAGAGAGAGGGAGATAAATATGTATAAATATATAGAGAGGGAGGGAGAGGAAGGAGAAAAATAGAGATAGGAGAGAGAATTATAAAGATATAGAAAGGAGTGACAGGGAGAAAGGGGGAGAGAGGGAGAGATAGAGATAGAAAGAGGGAGAGATAGGGATATAAAGGAGAGATGGAAGATAGATACAAATTGGGAAAGATGGAGGGGTGAGATATAGAGAGTCAAAGAAAAAGACAGAGCAAATAATATATAGAGGGAGAGATGGAAGGAGAGACAAAGACGGAAAGGGATAAACAAAGAAAAAAAGAGGGAGACAATGAAAGAGGGGGAGTTGGAGAGAGCAAGATAAAGATATAGGAAGTCATAAATAGAGAGAGGTAGAGAGGGATATAGAGAAAGTAGGAGAGATGGAGGGAGAGATTGAGTGAATAAGTGAGAGATAGAGATAATGAGATATAAAGAGTGAGGGAGAGGGATAGATTGGAAGATAGAGATAGAGGGGGGAAGAGTGAGAGATAAAGGAGGTGATAGAGATAAGTATTAGAGATAAAGAGGGAGTGAGAGAGATAAAGGGGGGAAGAGGTAGATATAGAGAGGGGAAATAGGGAGTTTGTGTGTGAGAGTGAGAGATATATATAGATAAATATAGGAAGGGAGAAATATGGAGCATGCGTGTGAGGGAGAGATATTGAGAAAGAGATAGAGAGGGATATATATAGGGAGAGAGAGAGAGAGAGGGAGAGAAATAGAGAGAGGATAGAGAAGTAGAGAGATATAGAAAGAGATAGTGATAGGGAGGGAGAGAGAGAGAGGAAAGATATAGGGGAAAGAGAGATATGTAGGGAGAGGTAATGAGCTAGAGATAGGGGATATAGATAGAAAGGAAGATAGAGATAGAGATGAAGATAGATATGGAGAGAGAGGGAAAGAGAAATAGAGATATAAAGAGGGGGATACAAAGAGAGGGAGATCTATGGAGGGATGGAAAGATATAGGAAGTTATATATAGAGGTAGAGAGAGGGAGATATATATATATAGAGAGAGAGAGAGAGATAGAGAGAGGTAAAAATGTATTAAATTAGGATTTATATGTATATAGAGAGAGATGGATATTTATGTATATAGAGATGTATATCTCCCTAGAGGAGAGAGAGGGAGATATATATGTATATATAGAGAGATGGATATGATTATGATTAGGATTAAATTAGGTTAGGGTTCAATACAAATTCTAAGATAAAGCTTGGAGGGTTTAGGTGATTGAAGATAGATCAAGATGACAATTAGGGTTAGGGTTAAGGATTAATTAGGATTAGGGTATGGATTCAATTAGGATTAGGGTTTAATTAGAGTTATGTTTCAATTATGGTTCTAGGTTAGGGCTAGGGTTAAGGTTAGGGTTTAAATAAGGTTAAGGTTACAATTACATGTAGGATTAGGGTTATGCTTAAGGTCTAATTTAGGTAAGGGTTAGGGTTTACTTATGATCACAATTAAATTAGGGTTATGGTTAGAGATTAGTTGGGTTGGGTGTTGGGTTCAATAAGGGTTAGGTTAGGATTAGGCTTTAATTATAGAGGATTTAATTAGGGTTAGGCTTAGAGTACATAATAAGGGTAAATGTTCAATTAGCATTAGGGTTAGATATAGAATTATGACTAGGGTTAAGGTTAGGGTTTAAATAGGGTTAAGGTTATAGTTACAATTAGGGTAAGGGTTATGTATAAGATTATGTTCAATTAGCATTCTAAGATAGAGCTTGGGGTTTTATTTACTGTTCTAGGATAAAGCTTGATATTATGATTATGATTAGGGTTAAGGTTATGATAAAGGTTGTGATTTGGGTTAGAATGATAATTTCCATTAGGGTTAGCTTTAGGGATACACTTTAGATTATGATCAGGGTTAGGATGAGGGTTCAATTATGCCTCAATTTGGGTTAGGGTTTAACAAGGGTTAGGTTTATAGTTACAATTAAATTAGGTCTAGGCCTAGGGTTACTAAGATTCAATTAGGGTTAGAGTTAGGGTTCAATTAGCATAAGGGTTAGTTTTAGGATTTAATTGAGGTTAGGATCTAATAAAGCTTTAATTAGGGTTAGAGTTAGGGTTAGGGTTAGGATACAATCAAGGTTAGGGTACATTAGCATTTAATTAGGGTTGGAAATCAATTAGAATTAGGGTAAGGATTAGAGTTTAATTAGGATTACAATTAGGATTAAGATTATGGCTTAATTAGATACAAGGTTAGGGTTAAGGTTAGATATAGAATTAGGGTTAGGGTTAGGGTTCACTTATGATTATGATTAGGGTTAGGGTTAGGATTAAGGTTAGGGTTAGGGTGAGGGTTTAATTAAGGTTAGGGTGAGGGTTCGATTAGGGTTACAATTCTAGTTAGGGTTAGAGTTTTTACAATTATGATTAGGGCTAGGGTTAGGGTTACAATTATTGTTAGGGTTTAATAATTAGGGCCAATATTACAGTTATTAGGACTCAATTAGGGTTAGAGTTAGGGTTAAGGTATGATGAGAGTTAGGGTACATTACCATTGAATTAGGGTTAGACATCAATTATAGTTCTAGTTAGGATTAGAGTTGAATTAGGCTTAGAGTTAGGGTTAAGATTATGGTTCAGTCAGATCTAGGGTTTGGGTTAGAGATAGATTTAGAGTGACAATTAGGGTTATGGTTAGAGATAGATTTAGGTTTATGGTTAGGGTTTGAAATAGTGTTAGCACAACAAGGTTAAAATTAGAGTTAGACTTACACTTGACTAATCATCTACTGTATAAAATTTATCAACATTTATTAAGTCATTGTATGTATTTTATTCGTAGTTTAATAAAATATAAAGTTTAAATTTCTTTATGTAACATCATTTCCTTATAATTCTATATACTATTTTTGGTATTTCAAATGATTTTGGTGACATTTCAACATAATAAGTCAACTAATATCTTATTATGAGTTTTTACATTTTTTTTTCATAGTGTGTATTACTAAACATTATTAATTTCAATTTTTATTTTATCACAAATTATGAATAGTTTTATTCTCATAATTCCTAAATACTAATCTTTTTTTCTAAAAAAAAATTCATCAAAGAATTCAAACTATGGATGTTTTAGAGAATGAATCATAAATAATTGTTGCAAGCCCAAATGCCTTTGTAAACTCGAATGAAGTTTTCGAAATTGACGTGGACAAATGCGCAAGGTCTGTTTTAGAGTCTTGCAGAAAAATCGTCAAAGATATTGAACACACAACCTTATGATTGATAATGTTGAAGAAATTTAGAAATATTGAAAATGGAAGATGCTACAAAAGTAGTTAATGAGACATCTATAAAATTAGCTACATTTCCATCTATGATGAAAGAAGTATATGACAATCATTATGCAAATAAAGGTTACAATACCAATCTCATCATTGAAGAATATGTGATGTACTTACATCATTATGACAAACTTTTTTTCATATAGTTACTTCTTATTTGACCTTTGATACTTCTTAGTTATTCAAGTTGGTTGTAGTGAAACATATATTTTCTCTTTGGTTTATATAAGTTCAACAAACAACAATATTAATTTTCATATATGAGGTTTATTAAATTGTGTGGTGTTAAAGGTATTTTTGAAATGGAAGTACGACAATTATATATGAAATATTAAATGTGTGGCAAATACATATGATATAATTTTTGACAAATTTTTACAAACATTTTACTCATTTTAGAAAAGTTTACCAATTTGGTTTAACTTATATTATAATACAAGAGAAATATTTTTCAAAAAAGATTGAAGTGATGTGTAGCAGTAGATAAGATATCCATAAATCTAAATTTTAACTTTTTGTAACGTATTTTATTCTACTACTTATTTTTAATATACACGGCTTTCTAAAATGTGTAACATTAAATAATTTCTTGAAGTGGATTTGAGGCAAATATATGTGAAAAATTAGTTGTAATGAATGTGTCACAAATATATGAAATACTAAATGTGTCACAGATATGTGTGTGTTTGTGTGTCTATAACCCAAACCCTAATTCTAAGCATAATCCTAACCATAATGTAAACCCTAATCCTAACCATTATTTGAACTCTAACATTAACACTAATCCTAATATTGAACTTAAACCTACCATAACTATTATTCTAGCATTCTATCATAATCATAATAATAATCCCAATCCTATCCATTTCCTCACCCTAACTATAATTCTTACCCTAACCTGAACATTAATGTAAACCCTTAGAAACATAATCCTAACCATAGAACAAAATTATAACCCTAACCATAAATGTAATGCTAACACTTACCTTAACACTAAAACCTGACTATAACTATAACCCTAACCATAAGCCTAAACCCTAACCATAATCATAAACCTAAATGATAAACCCTAATCCTAAATGGTTAACCCTAAATCTAATGCTAACCTTGACCATGATATAAACTTTTACCCTAATGCTAACCCTAATTGTGATATAAATCGTAACCCTAAATTTTAACCCTAATCATAACCCTAATTATATTAATTTATTTAATGTATAACACTAAACCTTAACACTAAACCCTAATGCTAACTATAACCCTAAGCATAAGTCTAAGCCCTAACCATCACCATAATCATAATCGTAAACCAAATCCTAACCCTAATGCTAATCTCAAACTTAATCCTAACCTTGACACTAACCCTAACTCAAACCATAGCCTTTACCAAATATAAATCCTTACCCTAGACCCCTAATTATAATTCCAATCCAAACCTTAATAGTAATTCCAACCCTACCCTTAACACTAACCAAAGCCTTATTCCTAACTTGAAACCTGATATAATTATAATCCAAGCCCTAACCCTAACCATAATTCTACCCCTAACCCTAACATAATGCTCACACTAACTATGACTATAAACCTAACCTTAATACTAAACCCTAACCCTAATCGAAATAATAAATCTAAACCAAACCCTAACCCTAATGCTAACCCTAACCATGATATAAACCCTAATCCTAATGCTAAGTCTTATCATAACCCTAAATATAGTAATTTATTCAATGTGTTACGCACGCCGCGACTGCTACTAGCAAATATATAACCTATATATAAAATACACCGAGATGTCTTGAAGCATTTAATTTTTTTATCATTCAACTTTAATAAAAATTAAAGTTGAAAAAATTCAACGCCTCGATACATCTCGGCGTATTTTATATATAGGTTAATATTTGCTTGTTATAAAAGGGTTGAAGATGTTTTAAGGAGGAAATGAATAATGAATAAGGGGTTTTAGGTAGAGGTGAATAAAGGTGAAGAGTGGAAAGGTTTGAGGTTGTTACAAACAATTGTTAATAGGTTAATGTATTTTTTTTTTTAATTGTCTTATTTTTCATTTTTAAAGATTTAAAGTGTAAGGTGTAAATTCTGTTTATAAAGTTTGGATGGAATTTAACTAGATAAACAAAAATTGAAAATTTTTATAGTAGAATTTTTGTACATAAATTGTTTTCTTATTAGAGAGTGATATTATTTATTTATTTTTTAAATAAAAATATTTATCTTCAAAGAATAAAAAATTTGTTTTCTATTAGTAAAAGATATGGGTTTAACTTTTTTGATGGTCATATAAAGCTTCATTTTGAAGTTCAAGTTGGACAACTCTTTAACTAGCGAGAAGTTTTGTAACCTCTTGAATTGTTTTTGAAAAACAATCTTAATTAAGAGATGGATTAATAAATGATAATTTAAAGCAACATTTTTTATAATATTTATTTATTAATTCTTGTTATGGTAGTAACAATTTATATTTTGAAAACGTTTTAATTAATTAATAATAATGGAAACTCTCAACTAGTTAAAAGTTACAAGTATTTAAAAAATAGTGATGTTAACATTTATTTTGTAAATATTAAGATACACATTTTTTATGAATCGCAACAAAAGTTAGATTCCTAGAAAAGTACATAGTTCACAATTACGAACTAGATCCTTACTAGCAAACTCAACTTAGACCATTGCAAAGAAGATTATTTAGATTCTAATCTACTTTGGTGATTTGTAGATTTTTTTAGATCCGAATACATATTGGTTTCTAAGTCTTCATCATTTAGAATTCATCCATTGGTTGTAGAGCTAAGTGGTCTATCATTTGTTCTATTTTCTATTTAAAAATAGTTGTACAATTATCTAAATGTTTAAGATTTGATTTAATACATCCCATTTGTTATTAGTTTAGGTTAATTGTTCTTATTTATATGCATTTTTTGACTAGTCTAAAGTAATCACAGAGATTGGGGTTTTCCCTTTGCATTTTGGTGAACTTATCTATATTACACAACCTAGTTTATTTTAAGTATTTAATATTTTTTAAAGATTTAAAATTATCTTTTATTCTATTTTACTTTTATATTTGAGTAATCCTTTTGCTCTTGTTCTTTATCTTAATAGATATTCCTTTTTAAGGTTTGGTTTTTCATCTCCTAATCCTATCTTTTACTCACCCTACCCATCCTAGATTTTCCTTAATGTTAACTCTTCCAACATATTTTATATATAATTTTGAATTGATATTTAGAGCTATGATAAATTATACCTTCCTTTTTTATGTCACTTGATTTGTCCTCTTTGGGTCATCACTCTTAATTTTGAGCTTAAATCCTAAGCACCTTGAAATCAATCCTAACTGGCATGAGATTGAATCTAGGAAAGTGCTAATTTTAAGGTAATGAGTTATGGTTATTTTTATAAATCTGATTTTTAACTATGGATCAAGCTTGTGATTGGGCTAACTTACGACTCATACAAAGAAAAGGATAAAAAGGAAAAATTGTAAGGCTTAAGGTGAATAAGCTTCCCCTGTATATTTTGAATTAAGGAGGGTTGATCTAAGCAAAAAAGAAACCCAATACACATGAACATGCCTAAATTGGACAAGTGGGTGATCAATCCTTGTAGGCTCACATATATACCACATTTTAGGATATGGGTAGCCTCAATCCTTTATTCAAGACCTCTAGTTGCAATTGAAAAATCCTTGCATGCAACCTAGCTTGTGTGAGAATTACAAACTGTGCATGTGCCCATGACTTGCTACCATCACTTCTTATGGGTACATTACGAGTAACTTCTCAAGGCTAACTAATTATTGGTGTGCTACAAGAAACAATAGTTACATAGATGCTTAATTAGGATATGCAAGATTAAATAGGGGCTTCCTTGATATATCTAAAGGTAGGCGAGGCATAATATTGTGGATAAGAACCCATCTTCAAGAATGTGTTCATGGACAACTGTAATTCCTCTTCACATTGTCAACTTATGAAAAGGGGTGCCAAGGTTGTGCTATACATAACGGTACTACTTTGAGATACAACTTTCACCCTCCTTTGTATACCTTACTAGAATGTGTAATTTAAGTTGTCCCCTAAGGTGATGAAATCCTTAAGAAAACCCACTAATTATATTTTTTCTTTCATTTAAATGACATCCAAAAAAGTAGCAAGGAAAATTTAGTGTAATTGTAAAATTTTAAGAAACAAATGAAACCATAATGTTAAAATGAACATGCCAAAAGGTATGAAAATGATATGAATTGAATTTTTAATGTTAATGAATACTAATTAATTGTATATATTCATCAATTTTAAGGGATGATTTTGAAATGTAATGGTATGGACATAGAAGATTTAGTTGGATGGTATTAAATGTGGAAACCAACGAAACCATTGTTAGTGCAAAGAGCTCGCTGACATGATACTGACGCAGCTTGAATCATGTCTAAAGGAGGTTGTATGCAAAATTTATGCTCGGTCAAAGTTAAATAGGACAGGGGATTCTAGATGAAGATTTGAGGCCAAAAAAATGATCATCTCAAAATTGGAAAGAAATGGAACCAAGTTGAAGAGCTCGTTGAGACAATTTTGATGCCACTTGAATTGCATCAATCATAGTTTGTACGTGAAAGTTATGGTCGGTCAAAGTTGTGCAAAATAAGGTTGACCAGGTATAGGTGTTGACATTAGTATGATGACTTGGCAGTACAACTAGCAATTATTGGTGATGTAGCATTCATGACATGGAACAATCACCTGATGACACATGTCATTGTGTGGGCAAATAGAATGGTGCCATGTGGCACCCCTGTGACCTCCCTTAGGTGGTTGGTTTGTTAAAATTTTGAGGGTAGGTTCAAACACTTGACCTCCCCATCCTATTTCCATGCTCCATTGAGTAGGATATGCAGGCTACTTGCTATATATATGAGGTGATGTCTATTTAATAAATGGCAAAGATTGAGAAATGTGGGTGACGGGTATTGAACCAGCCACCCTCCACCACTTATTTAAAATAATTGCCAATGCAGTATGCACATGTGTTTGAAACTGTTTGAGTGCTAACTAAATTTTGTTCAACAGATAATGGTGTAGGTCGAGAAAGAAGGGTGGTGGGTTGAACCCGTGACCCTTCGTGGGCTTAAAACACGCATTACCAATGCGTCACAAGGGAGGCATTTAAAATGTATGGTTAGCTTAACAATTTTGTTAGATTAAAACAATGCAAACCCCAAAAGGAGAGAATTAAGGGGAGCCTTAGGGAAATGTATAAGCTTGATTTTTAAAATATTTTCATTTTCTTTAAAAATTATAAGGGCTCGATTTAGAGGATATGGGGAAACATTTTGTTAATCCCTATTTAGCATATGAAATTGTATTTAAGGGGGAATTTTTGGCTTGTAAAGGAAATTCTCGAGCAATGAGAAATTGATGAATTCTCTTGGAGGAAATTAGACATATTGGAGAATAGGAATCTTGAAGGTTTTTTTTGCATAAAGACATTTGTAATTTGTATTCCTTTAAGTGTAATTGGGATTTTAAGGCATTTGAAGCCTATCCCTTGGATGTGAGTAAAGGAGGATACAAGATCGTGTCTTTGGGTGTTGAGAGGAGATTGTGAGAGAATTTGGAATGTAGGTATGAAACTTGGATGATGTAATAAGGTGAATAATGCTTGACATCATTAATAAAAAGTGGTCCTGCATTGAGAAGTGGACTCGAAGATGTAGCTCGAGAACATGGGTGAACTTTGTTAACAAATTCCTTATCATCTCTCTATTCTCTCTTGTCCTTTTCATCTTTAATTCCTTCTTTGAGTTTTAATTATGAAATTTATATAATTAGTTAATGTTATTAGGTTTTGTAAAAGATTCAATGAACTCAATTCTATAATTTCAATGATTAAATAAACATAACCATGCAATTTTGTTGATCAAGAATTTATATATATGAATTAAGTATAAGTTGCTAAGCCTTAATTACAGATCATTCATGACCTATTCCTCTTTGAACATTGCAAACTCCTACAACCACTTAAAATCCTAAACCAATTTGTAATGATACAACTTCTTCAAGAACTAAAAACTCACCAACACCTAGTCACAGTGTTCCATAACTCCTCGCCTGACACGTCTTGTAGAAATGAAAGATACTCAACCTCTAGGTCTAGGTGGCAACCCAAATCCTTGGGTTGTGGAATTATGATGCCAAGATGTGTTGCCTCTACAATTTCATCCAACCCTCCTAGAAAAATCGAAGCTAAAAGCTCCCATGTCATTTCAACCACAATACCCTTAGGCACTTGGATATTGAGTGTGAGACCCACCAACGATACTTCATACTATGCTACTATTATTTTGGATAGATAGTTTGATTTGCGTATTAACTATTAGGCATTATGTTTTGATGTAGATTGATGCTTTATGATGCTATTCATGTTATGATGCTTTGACACTAGACCCTATATTTGATTTCATATTATAATGATGTGAACGTTATACCTCATATTGGATATTATTAATGATTATAGATGCTTAAGTGGAGTTAATGAAATTATGAATTTTGAATTATTGTTACTGTATGAAAAATTGAGTAAATGATATTAGGAGAATTCAATGATGATGAATTTATGAGTCTGTTGTAACTATGAATTGGTTTTCTAATGTGACTTAATTGGGCTGGAAATTATATGATGTGAATATATATGTTTCATTTGCTTTGACTATATGATTTTATTGGGCATATTAATGTGTGAAATTGAGTTTGCAAGTACAAATTCCATGGCCAATGGAATTGGAGGTCTTCAAGGAACCCAATGTGATAAACCTTGTGAATGCCAACTATAGTCCATTTAGAGGGACTATAGTCTTAGTGTGATGTAAAATTTGTAAAGTGGTTTGAGACTTGAATGCTATTTTCATTATATAGTTTTATTTTAAGTCTGTAAGTTGTATTTAATTTGTAAAGTTGTATTTGAGATTTTTATTTTTATCTATTTTTTTAATTGACTCAAAAGGGTTGAAAAAATGTTATTTTATGTTTTTTCTATCTCTTTTAAACCCCTAGGGTGTTAACCCAAGGGTTAGGCACTTAATGCAAGTTATATCTTGAACTAAAATCAAGATATGACCTCTAAAAAATACTTAGCTTTAAGGGTGACGAATTTGGAATTGAAATGGGTTGTAAATGGATCAATTTCAACTAGGTTTTCATTTATCTTCAATTCTTTAAAGCAAAATTTGTTTTGGAAACAAATTTTGAGGAATTCTATTTATCTCTTTCTTTTTGGATTGTTGAGGGGTTGGATTTTCTTTTGGATTTGGTAATTTTTGGTTTTGATTTTTGGAAGAAGTTTTTATTGGGGTGAAAAAGTTTGGAAAAAAAAAGCTTGGGGCTCTTCCACAGATTTCTTCCTAGAAAGTGTAAGAGGTTGGTTTTGATACCTTTGTGTTTGTTTTGGTTGTATCTATTAAATTTTGAAAAGACTTTGAGTATTCATTTGAAGTAATTATTGTGCTATTATGTGTTGGTCTTTTTTGTTATTTGTGTTGGGTTGTATGGGGATGACTCTCTTAGATTTTCAGAGCTTCTCAAGTATGGGGTTGAGAGAGGATGAACCTCCAATGGGCGAAACCTCCAACCTTTGAGAAGGTGGAGATTTGGGTATGAATACCCATATTTTTAGAGCATGAAGTTATTGTACAAATCTTTATATGTAAATATGTTTCCCCATTGGGTAGTGATGTCTCCTAAGTCTCCCCCTTTCTTGAATCTTTGAGAAGATTCAATGTGAAAGTGAATCCTTTGGTTTTGGGTGTTATTACATATGTATGTGTGTTTAATGTTGTTGCATGGTTTGAGAATGTGTGTAACCTGGTTCCTTTGATGGCCTCTAAGCTCAGGGGTGACTGGTTTACTAGTCTAAGGTTGGGTGGTGACCACCCCATTGGCTTTAGAAGAAATTGTCATGTTTAGGTTTTGTTTTAGGTTTGAAGAAGAGCTCAAAGTTAGAAGAAGATGCAAGTTGAAATCTCAGTGTAAATATAAGAGTCTTTCCAAAGTGTAATCTGCTTTGTTAGGTAAATTGTAAAATCCATGTTTTAACCATTGTAAAAGTTTTGTAAGGCTATTGTAAAAATTCATGTGAAATTTCTATAAGAGTGTAGCTGAAATGGGAATGTTCAGTTTATCAATCTGTTTTATTCTATGTATATAACCGGTATAATATGATTTTCTATCAATGAAACAATAAAACAACTGTCTATGCTTTACAAAGAAATATGTTACTAGAATGTATGGTATTCTTATTGTCCATATATTTTATTGATGCAATCTAAAATTTTGCATGAAAAAGTTATTATTCAAAATTTTAGAATCTTTGTAAATAGATTCATTTATTTTAAAACTTTAGATAATATCTCGTATTTGATGCAAATGAATATTCAATTTATTTACTAAACAATAGTAGGGAATTTGATTATACTATATATGTAAGATTCACATTTACATTAATCTATAGATTGCTATTTCTAGACTTGTACAAAGAATGATAAAAAAATTTAGATAAAAATAAAATAATAAACATAAAATCTCAGTAAAATTTTTATAGATTAAATTTTTGATAGGCAGAAAAAAAATAATAGACATAGAAGATAGAGTTTCATTAAATTTACAATTGAAATTTATTATAAACAAAGCTACATTTCTTAGAAATTATATGGTGGTATGAAACCCCTTCGAATAAGAATTAGTACACAAAAAAATTCATAGTTCTTTTCAGCCATAGTTGTCAAAGAAATTAATCATTTATTCTTTGGTTTATGAATAAAACCCCATTGTTATTTTCGGATTTGTACATTCATCTTGGTTAATGACAACAAAATCTTTCTTCTTGTATGCATGTATTTTTCTTTACCATCTGTGTAACAGACAGAGAAAAAAAACATATAGCCACCCTTTCATATCTGTTGTCCTTAATATATTTGTTGCCATTGTCTTGTTGTCCTTAATAAATTTTCTGCATACATAAAAATATATATATAAGCAAGAAATTTATTTACAGTCACAAATTTCTTGTGCATAGTCACAAAAAGATAAAAAACATCATCCTATGATTTTAGCATTAAATAAATTTATATCTACATTATGCTAGATTTGCATAGCAACCAACAACTGCTTCTCTTCTCTTTTTGCCTCCATAATTTGACTTTTCCTTAGCTGATGCCTCAACCATTTTTAGTTGATAGGCTTATTGTGCGCACTTCAGACAAAATTTTCATCAACCTTCCCATTTTTTAACCCTTCTGGCATTTGACTCTCTGTTGGAAAAAAAGGTGGAATATTTTTCTTATTTTTTATATTAAAAGTGTTTGGCACATCAATAGAGAAGGCCAACAAAATTAAATGTCGGTTGGCATCAACATTAATTTTTGTATGGTTTCCATGTAGTGGTGATGGTTGTCATAACACCTACCATTTAAAACCTGAGAAAACATAGCGAAGCAATTAAAGAGTCTGCACAATTTTTGATAAGGCATTTTTGGGTGTCATTCTGTGGCTTTACCTGCTATGAGAGTTATGAGCCAGGACAACAAGCTTCTGTGATGGTGCAAGTTCGATTAGTGGCAAAGGTTTTGTGAAGGTTGGAGGTTATTTTGTGTTTTTTGCAAGGGCAATGGTTGCAAAATAATACAAAAGTCTCGACTTTGATAAAATTTTCCCCATTTTTGCAGTGGTTAGAGAAAGAAGGGAGTTGAGAGAAAGCAAGTGGGAAGAGGTGCATTTGGGAAACCCCTTTAAAGAAAGTGGGAAGAGGTGCATGTGGAAAAAACCCTTTGTATAGGATTTCAAAAATAGTATTTCAAAAAAAAATTATGTTTTTTTCCATAGGGCATTGTTGATTGTTGTTCTTTGGCTTTACCAATATTGTTTCATTTATGGTTTTCATGTAGTCACGATGGTTGCAAGGCAATAAAACAATTTAGCTTATATAGTTTATGATATTTTCTAAAAGGTATTGTTGATTGTTGTTCTTTGGCTTTAGCTATATTGTTTCATTTATGGTTTCCATATAGTGGCGATGGTTGGAAGGAAATAAAATAGTTTATGTTATTTTCAATAAGGCATTGTTGGGAAAAAAAATTGTTCGTGTGCGAGGTTATTTTGTTTTTTATTGCATGGGTTTGTTACTGTGAATTCTTCTGTTTAGCTTATATAGTTTATGATATTTTTTGGAAGGCATTGTTGATTGTTGTTCTTTGGCTTTAGCTATATTGTTTCATTTATGGTTTCCATATAGTGGTGATGGTTGGAAGGAAATAACATAGTTTATGTTATTTTCGACAAGGCACTGTTGGGAAAAAAATTGTCCACGTGCGGAGTTATTTTGTTCTTTTTGCATGGGTTTGTTACTGTGAATTCTTGTGTTTTGTGGGTTTTTTCATCAGGGTCACTGTTGAAACCAATATTGTTTCATGTTTATGGCTTTTGTTTTGTGGTGATGGTTACAACACAATAAAATAGTTAATGTTATACAATTTATGTTATTTTCCATATGGCATTGTTGATTGTTGTTCTCTAGCTTTGGCTATATTGTTTTATTTTCGATAAGGTGTTGTTGAAAAAAGAATTTGTCCACATGCAGGATTATTTTGTTTTTTTTTGCATGGGTTTTTTATTGTGAATTATTCTATTTTGTGGGTTTTTTCATTTGGGTCACTGTTGAAACCAATATTGTTTCATTTATGGTTCACGTTTATTGGCGATGGTCACAACACAATAAAATAGAAAATGTTATATAGTTTATGTTGTTATCCATAAGGCATTGTTGAATGTTGTTCTCTACCTTTGGTTATATTGTTTCATTTTTGAGAAGGCACTGTTGAAAAAGAATTTGTTTGGGTGTGGGGTTATTTTGTTTTTTTTTGCATGGGTTAGTTACTGTGAATTCTACTATCATCTATGACACTATTGAAACCAATATTGTTTCATTTATGGTTTCCTTGTGGTTTCGATGGTTGCAAAGCAATTAAACAATTTATGTTATTTTCAATACGACATTGTTTACAATAAAATCTTCACATGTGGGGTTGTTTTCCCCCCTTGCATGTGTTTGTTGCTGTGAATTATTTTGTTTTTTGGTTTTGCCTGTGTAATCCATTGTTTAAAAAAAATTGTTGGCTTGCGGGGTTCTATTTTTTTGGGCATGGCTTTGTTAGTATGAAACCTCTTGTTTTGTGTTTTTCCCCACCTTGAGGTTTTTTAGACCTTTCATTTAAAACTTGTCGAAGTAATAAAATAGTTTATGCTATTTTCCATAAGACATTGTTGATTGTTGTTCTGTGGCTTTGAATAAATTATTTGATTTATGATTTCTACGTAGTGGAAATGGTTGCAAAGTAATAAATAGTTCATGTTCTTTTCAATAAGGAATAGTTGGCTATTTTTGTGTGACCTGCTGGAACAATTTGCACTATTTTCCATAAGGTATTGGTGATTGTTGACCCGTGGCTTTAGCACTACTATTTCATTTGTTGTTTCCATATACTGGCGATGGTTGGAAAGGAATTAAACAAGTCTTATGTTTATACTTTTCAAAGGATAGTTGTTATTTGTCTAGGCCTCAATAAGGATTTCTTAGAATGATGGGCTGTCTATTAAGTGTGAGACGAAACATTGGTCTCACCATTGATTATAGTGGCAAACTACATACATTGTCCACCAGCGTAATCAATGGTGATATCAATGTTTTTTATTACACTTAATATACAGGTTGTCGTACATATGAATGTTGTCAGCATCTAATTTTGAACAAACATACATATCTGCACATAGGGAAAATAAAATGAAAAACAACAAAAGAAGGCCTGCTCTCCATCCTACCATATTGGGTCATGGAGCCTCATAGGATCTCACCAAACCCATGAGCAAGAACATACATTGTCCACCACTGTGATCTATGGTGAAACCAATATTTTTTATTGCACTTAATATAGAGCCTATCATTCTAAGTTATGCAATTGTAGCAATATCAAAGATAGACATATGCAACATAACTTTATGAACTCACATGTAGCAGCAATATACTCTACACTCAACCAACACAAGAAGATTAAAACCACATAAATCAAATGACAAAATTTTGATTACATTCTGCATTTTAACCATGTGCAACAATTGAATGTGGAATAAATATTATTCCATGTATGGATTCCTTGTAGTTCATTTATGGATTCCTACAACATGACAATTTTATTTTATGTATGGTTTCCCCATAGTTCATTTATAGTTTCTTTGTGTTGGTGATGGTTGCAAACCAATGAAATAGTTACAATTTATGTTATCTTCCATAAGCCATTGTCAATTGTTGTTTTCTAGCTCCAACAATATATTATTTTATTGCATCTATGTTTTCTCATGTTTTAAATGGCGGGTGTTATTACAACCATTGACACTATACAAAAACCATACAACAATTAATGTTGAAGTGTCAAGCCCTGCCAACTAGCGTTTAGTTTTGCTATTCTTCTCTATCGATGTGCCAAATGCTTTTAATTTTTTTTTTAACGCTTGGAGGGTAGAAAGCCTTGTTCTATTGTGTTTCATTTCATTTTTGCTATATGTAGATTTGTATGTATGTCATATTAGATGCAAAACAACATTCATACATACTTCTCCCTATGTTTATTCTTGTGGGAAAATAGTTGTTATTTGTTTGAGCCTCAATAGGGCATTCTTGGAGTGATACGCTATATATTAAGTGTTATATGGAACATTGATGTGACTATTGATCACAGTGATGGACAATGTATGTTCTTGGTTGGTTGTTTTATGACAACATAAACTATTTTTGAAATTCTCTATAAATGGTTTCCTAAGTGTACCTCTTCCTACTTGCTTTCTTTCAACTACCTTCTTTGTTCAACCATTGTAAAAAGCAAAAAAAATAGCGAAGAGGAAAAAAAAACAAAACAAAAGAATTCACAATAACAAACCCATTCAAAAAAAAATAGAATGGGTTGAATGCTAGATATGAATATTGTTTGTATATATGAATGTTTCCTACATCTAATTTCACATACATACATATATGCACGTAGGGAAAATAAAATGAAAGACAAGAAAAGAGGGCTTTCTCTCAATCATGCCATAGTTTGGTGAGAGCCTATGATGCTCCATGATCCAATATGGTTGGGTGGATAGCATGCCTTGTTTTTTTGTGTTTCATTTTATTTTCCCTATGTACAGATATGTATGTATGTCATAGTAGATGCAAACAATATTCATACATACTAATCCTTATATTTATTCTTTTTGGACATTCTTGGAATGATAAGCTATATATTAAGTGTTATATGGAACATTGATGTCACCATTGATCATAGTGATGGATAATATATGTTCTTGGTTGGTTGTTTTGTAAGAACATAGACTATTTTTTAAATTCTCTACAAAGGGTTTTTCAAATGTGCCTCTTTCTGCTTGCTTTCTTTTAGCTGCCTTCTTTGTCCAGCCACTATAAAAAGCCAAAAAAAATATTTTAGAGGAAAAAACCCAAAAAACATAAGAATTCACAGTAACAAACCCATGCAAAAAAAATAAAAATGGGTTGCATGTTGGATATGAATATTGTCTGTATATAATAATTTTTTTGCATCTAATTTCAAATACGCAAATATCTGCATGTAGGGAAAATAAAATGAGTGACAAGAAAAAAGGGCTTTCTCTCCATCTTGCCATGGTTTGGTGAGAGCCTATGATGCTCCATGACCCAATATGGTTGGGTGGATAGCATGCCTTGTTTTGTTATGTTTCGTTTTATTTTCCTATGTGTAGATATGTATGTATGTCAAAGTATATGTAAACAACATTCATAAATACTCTTCCCTATTTTTATTCTTTTGGGAAAATAGTTGTTATTTGTTTGAGCCTCAATAGGGAATTCTTGGAATAATAAGCTATATATTAAGTGTTATATGAAACATTGAAGCCTTTTTTTAATTATTTCTTTTCCCTCATATTGTTAATTTCTCTACAATTTTTTTGAGAGATCATGTTGTGTTTTGAAGATCTTGATGGTTGTCATTTTATTGGTGTTCTATATTTCCTATATATGTTTTGGTTGGGGCTCTCGTCAGCCTTTGTTGCTTTAATTGAACATTCAACCCTCATGTTGTTGTGGCATAGAGCTCATAGTTAGCCACCAACGTTGCAACTCTCATATTTTTAAAGAGCATCCCCAACAATGTCAGTGGACTTTGGTTTTCCCCAGGATGTTGAACAACCCTCAGACACCAATCCCATAAGTTTGTTTCTTTTTTCCTTTTTGTTACTAAGAATTGTATTGGCTCTTTGCCGTGTGCATCTAGTGAATTGTGAATATGCTTCATTTGAATTAATAGTCCTTGTAATATATAGTCTAACTAATTTATATTTGATCTCTTTATGTTTCTTTTTCCTTTTGGTTTGCTGGCCACTTGGGAGTGGCCTATATGTTAGAAAAAAAAGGGTTGCAGTTTTGAGATGTGTCAACATTGCTCTATTCTTTCTTGTTTATATTCAACAAAAAATATTATCTTGTTTGCTTTGTGCTCGACCTTTCCCTCCTTTCATATCCATCTATGATATGAAATTTTGAAGTCATTATGATCTTGTAACCATGTATAATTATCTGTGTTTGCATATCAAATACCAATAATTGATTAGTTTTGTGCTGCCTCTTTCCCTTGCTTTTGCTTCTAGAGTTGTGTCACAGTCTTGAACATCTCATTGCTTTGGATTAGCTGAGAAAAACTTCCTTGTAGGATTCAAATGTATGACTAGCCTTGACAAGGCATGTGATCCGATCTATTGATATTGGAGATGCCGTCCCATCTCCAGTTCTTCAGCTGATGTCTTTTCAAAAAATAGGTGGTGATCAAAGCCCGGTTGACCATTACAAATTTTTCCTCTCTGATGGAACCCAATGCAGATAAGCACTTTTCCTGCAAGATACAATGAACCTTTGTTTGTAGGGGCATTGAAAATAGGTTCCATCTTGTGCTTGATAAACTATGTGTAGGAAGCAGCAAGAATCAAGGTTGGCTATTGTTTTGCACTAATTGCACTTGTTTTTGTATGATTTCTTGTTTGTGGGGACCATCTTTTTTAATATTTGATCTTTCTTTGGTTCAAGAGTGATTTTTATATTGTCCTTAGATGTAAAAATGTTAGATTGTCAGTTAATTGGAACACCTAGACATGTATATGTTTAAAGATCAAGAAGAAAAAATGGTTGGATCAGAGTTGCCTTCCCCATCCAAACGAGCCTCAAAATTTGGGACATACATCCCCAACACAACATAGTGATCCTTCAAATATCAATCTTGTTAAAGGCCTAAATATTTACCAAACTAGATGAACAATAAAAGGTTGAGGGCCAAGTATCTAGCTTTGAAATTATTGATAGTGAGGGAACATAAATATGAATCACTTGCTTTAATGACATAGAAGAATTGCATTATGATAGGGTTTAGGTGGGTTGCACTTATTGTGTTTCGAAAGGCTCAGTCAAACAAGTAGATAAGAAATTTAATATGTTGAACAACCACATGGAAAATCAATCTTGAAGTGTTGTGATGATGAGAACTTTGTGCCAGACAAAGTATTTAAATTCATCCAAATAAATGAAATTGCAAACTGCAACAATAACACTTTGATTGATATTATTGGGGTTGTGTTGCATGTAGGAAAGGTATCAACTATTCAAATAAACCTGATCAATCTGAAACGATTCAAAGAACTGTGAAACTTAATGATTTGTCATCCTCTTACATTGATGTTAATTTTTGGGGCCTAAATTGGGAAGCAAAGGGTGATGAGTTGGAAAGGTTTTGCATTCCTGGTTCAGTTGTCATACTTGCTATTAGAAATGGTCGTGTTGGATATTTCAATGGATCTGTTGTGAATTCATTCACATGAATTGTTCTATACATCAATGTTGACATCTTGGAAGCACATGCCTTGATGGAATGAGGACATGTTGATCCACCTTCCATTGAGCCCTCCTAGATAGTGCCTCGAAAGGTTGCTTTGGCCAATGGCAAAGTCACTATTGGATATATATCTTTGGCCATTGTCTTACCTTTCCATAAAACTTTGTAGGCTATTGTTAAGGAAACAATGAAATATATTAAAACTGATGCATTTTGTTATGCTATATGTCCCTTGTAGGCCAATGGTAGACAATGCAAGAAAAAGTGTGAAGAGTTTTCCAATAATATGTGGTACTACCCTAAATGCCAGAGAATCGTGCCTGATTGTGACTTTTGATATTTGTTGCAGCTAAAGATGGAAGACCACATGGGTGAGATTTGGGCTACTACTTTTGATGAGGCTGCAACAAGCTTATTGCAGATGTCAGTAAAAGAGATTTATATGTTGCAATATGAGTCTTCTACTACAATGACTTCTCTATCTGTCATCAATGGTGTCATCTACAATTCCTTTGTTTTCACTAATCTTATTAAAACTCAGACCTATAATTCAGAAACAAGGCTTAAAACAACAATAGTCAAAGTTGCAAGAATTGAATTTGAAGTCAAGTGCACATTGTTGCTGTCAGATTTGTCTGCAATATCCTCTACCAAGCAAGTCTCTGTAGAGATAATCAATAGCTGAACTTTTTGTAGTTTGGGTTGACTAGACATCTATTTCATTTTCCTTTCTTGGTATGCCCATCACATCAGAACACCTTTGATTTCTGATCTTGTTGCTTTGTTGCTTGTAGAACAGGTTATATATTAAGACAATGCACTATAACTTATAATGTTTAACAAAATAAGATACACTTATTTTGTTTTTTATTGTTTATGTCACTTGTAGTTTTGTTTCCCTTTTAGTGTATGTCCCTCATTTTATTTTATGTTGTTTGGTTATAAAATTATCTCACCCTATTCAACACATGTATCAATATTTATAGATGTTCTTATATATACTTGTGGACATGGTTGTATGCATGTATACATCTACATATGCATATACATAAATATATATGCATGCAATTTAATTTTTTGAGTGCATACAACATCTTGATACAAATGTGTGTAGATATATGTGTCTATAATGTATTTGTATGCATATATGCATGCTAATTTGAATGTTTATATGTATGGGTATATGCATTTTTCATATGTATCTATGAGGTCATGTGTTTATCTATATATAGATATGTCCAATTTTTAATATCAATATAGTTATTGCTTCTTGACTATTTCAATTTCCACATACTTTTATCTCTCCACAATTGTTGTTGGCTATAATGTTGGCTCTGTTGAACCCATAGTTATTCCGCATTTGATCATTGCACATGATTAAAATGCAAAATGTAATAAAAAATTTGTCATTTGATTTCTCTGGTTTTAATCTTCTTGTGTTGGATGAATGCAGAATATTCTCATATATGTGCTTTATAATCTTCTCATGCTGCTTAAATGTTTTCTCTACTACTTTGGCATGTCCATTCATAAATTCATGTTGCATATGGATATCATATGGTTCTTAGCTATAATGTTTGTTCCCTTCAACCCATACTTATTTCAATCTCATGAATGTTCTTTTAATATTCTAATGATGGTTGAATGTTGAATATATTGGTCTTGCCTCTGTATTCATAAAGGGCCATGTCACATATGGTTATCTTTGATTTTATTAGAGTTTCATAACTTCATTTTTGTTATCATATTTCCTATGTAACGTTCAATGATGATTTTCCTCTATCAACTGCACAATACTTTTGTAATTTTGCTTGAGTCCAGGTTGTTAAAATCTAGTGTTGCACATGATTAAAATGCAGAATGCAATCAAAATTTTGTCATTTGAATTATGTGGTTTTAATCTTCTTGTGTTGGCTGAGTGTAGAATATTCTCATATATGTGCTTTATAATCTTCTAATGTTTCTTAAATGTTCTCTCTATTGCTTTGGAAAGTCCATTCATAAAGTCATGTTGCATATGGATATCATATGGTTCTCAGCTATAATGTTTGTTCCCTTGAACCCATACTTATTTCAATCTCATGACCGCGCTTTTAATCTTTTAATGCTAGTTGAATGTTGAATATATTGGTCTTGGCTGTCAATTCATAAATCCATGTCACATATGGTTATCTTTGATTTTATTAGAGTTGCATAACTTCATTTTTGTTATCATATTTCCTATGTAACGTTCAATGATGGCTGTCCTCTATCGACTATGCAATACTTTTGTGATTTTACTTGAGACCAAGTTATTAAAATCCACCCTAACAAAATGTATTGTTTCTTGTATCATTATGAGAATTAATAATTTATATATTTATAGTAATATTGTCAAGTAAAGCTGATCATTTAAGGAATTTGTACCATGCATATACATCTATACAAAAAAAACATATGTGCACATATCTAGATATCTATTTCTTGGATATACACACAGGGAAAACAAATCTGCAAATATATGTTTATCTAAAGTAAGCTACACACAACATACATATATGTCTACATTTAATCTTGTTGGTGCATGTATATACACACACACACACACACACACACATATACATGCAAGTATATATGTGTACTTACATTTATTAACAAGTTTACATATGGGTGAATGCATATGTTCTTTGTATCTAACTTCATATGCATATATATCTATAGAGATTTACTTGTGTAAGTGTATATATATGCGCTCCATGCCTTCCATGCATACTTAGATATCTCTTGCTTGCACATATATATAGAAAAAAAGTGTCTGCACATATGTGTGTATATGAAATTAGATGCACCCAACATAGATATATATCTACATTTAAACTTATATATATCCTTACATGTATTCACAAGTTTGGGTGTGGATATCTATGTGTTTTATGTGCAAAAAACCTTGCCACAGTGGTTGCTCACAGTCCTGATAGTAGTTGATGCTATAGAACAATAGTAAGGAATGCCTAGTTGAAAATAACATAAACTGTTTTATTGGTTCGCTAAGTTTTAGATGGTAGGTTTTATTGCAGCCACTGTTGTGAACAAGAATTTTGTCTCCACTTAGGTTTTAGGACCTAGGAAGACAAAGGATTTTGTAATTCACATTCAAGGACGTACCTTAGAGACCTCAACCCAAATTAAGGATGTGAGAGGTTTGACTAAAGGGTATCCTTGGGTGGAAAAGGCGTTGAGAAAAGGTTGAATAAGGGGGTTCACCACCAAGTGTAAACTTGGAAAACAAGAAGTGTTTGAAAACACAATGCAATATGCAACAAGACCTATAAAGATGAACAGAAGTGCAAGAAGAACAAAACATAAAACTATAAAACTAGAGAGTGCACTTGGAAATATGTTGAAGACTTGAATGGAGACTGGAAATCCTTAAATGTTGATTTTTAGGCCTATTGGGACACTTACCCCTTTCTAGTTGAATTAGTCCCAGATCTAGAAAACGGTCCCAAAGGCTGTTTTAGCCAAATGGGTTCTAAAACTGCAAAAAAATCTAAAAAATAGGTATAGTAGGACTAATTCGCCACTAATGGCGATTTAGTCCACTTTGACTTTTTTGAAAAATCTGAAAGTTGATTCTAAAGCTCTTAGTCTACACTTTCTATTTTCTCAGGTATCCAATTCTGAAACCTTGATTCTCGATGTATGAGTGACCTAGCCAATAAGGAGATGACTTCAAGAGGTTTCCAACCTATCCTTCAATGATCCCCAATTCTTCAAGGTACCTAAATCTGCAATCACACAAAGGAGAAAGAAATGTTGAATGTTAGGGCATGGTGGTTTGCCTTGGTCAAACCCCTTTAAGGTAATTAAACCAAAATGAAGAAATAAGATAATGAAGCATGAAACAATGGAATCAAAACCTTGCCTTGATGATAGATCTTGAGTTGCATCAATGCTTGTTGAAGAATTTTCCTTTGAATGCTTCAAAAATAAGCTTGAATGCTAAGCCCTAACTTGCTTGAGAAGAATGATGAATGATGAGTGAATGATTGAATGATAACTTGATTAGATTAGTTAGGTTGAAATGAGAGGGAAAACCCTATATTTATACACAATTATTCCCTAATTCCTAAAAGTTCTATATCAAAGGCTGACCTTAGGTCTTAAAGAATAAAAAACCATTAGAATTTTGAATTAATTTTGATTTTTTTGCCAAGAGGGACTAATTTGCTCATATTGGAGAATTGGCGCCACTCAAGGAATTTAAATGGATGTCAAAAATTATGTTTATTTAAATAATGTTTATCAGGTTCTTCTTCAAGAAGACCCTTAAATAAGGCCTTTAGACATAAAATGGGGCCAATTATAGCATAAAAAAGGTATAAATATTGATGATAAGCCTAGAAAAGCATGAAGGTTTGTTACAACACCTTACAAAACTTTTAAATAGGACTTGGTGAGTGATAAATTTTTATTTATTTAAATGAATTATAATAATAAGATCCTAGAAAAGCATGAAAGTATGTTGCAAAACTTCACAACACTTTTACATGGCATCATAAGATTTTTATTGATTCTCAAGGGCCCAAGACTGAATGTGAATGTGTTTGACCACATTACAACATTAAATCAAGGCAAAACTAGGCTAAAATCACAAGGAGGGGCTAAAAAAGGGGAAAAGTAGAAGGGATACTTTTTTTGTGTCCACAGTTAGCCCCCACTTTAGTGAGAGGAGGAACTTGCTTTAAACTCACACTAAAGTAGACATTTAAGAGAGGTCTAATCATACCAATGCAAATGACAAAGGATGAAAAATATCGAAGGAGGTTGTGCAAGCCCCTAGGATCAAGATCCTAAGTCAAACCAACATAAGCACAAAAGAACACACACAAGGTGAATGATTTGCAATAAAACAAGATACACAATCATGCAATGTCAAGAACTAGAAGAGTGGAAATAAAAATGTCAATCAAGCTTCGACCCTTTCTCCAACACAATGTGGATCAGATCTAGGTTGTTTTTCCAAAAATGCATACTCACTCTAAGGCAACAAAATCTTGGCTATTCGTCGAGTGAGAAGGCCCAAAAAGGTGTGAAACATACACTCATGGCTGGTATGCACTCACACAAATGCAGGTGGCTATGGGAAAAGTCATACCTTGGAATGCGCTTCTCGCTCAAACCATACTAAAGTTATATCTTCTGATAACTTTAATAAGGTGCCACAATTAAAATATTTTTGAATGTCATGTAAATATTTTGTTAAAGGGGATTTTTCTTTGTTCGTTACAAGGTCTCATCTTAGGGAACATCATGCTTAATGTTTCCAAGAGAGGACAAACACAAAAGGTCTCATCTTGTTTCCAAGAGAGGACAAGTGCAAGGTCTCATCCTAGGAAACATTGTACCTAATGCTTCCAAGAGAGGAAAATCACACAATGAAATGTGAGTTTTGATGTATGCCCCCACTTTAACATGGTTGCTAACACCATTTTTGTGAGAAATTTCTTTATATTAGAAGAAGATATGAGAGCTTAGATGGAAAGCCCTATGCCAAGTCATATGTTTTTGATAAGCTACATCATGAATAAGGTAGTATGTCACATGCGAGCCAACTTAAGGCATGCCGTCCACATCCCAAGCTTGTTTTATATGTTCGTGAAAGGTTAACGACTAGCCAAAAGAAGCAACAATAAGTGACATGCAAGGACAAGGCTATGTAATCCCTTGCCCCCACTTAGTGTAGGTCAAGGATGAGCCAAAATGATTGATGAGATGCATGGTAGAGTGAAAATCAATATCAATTAGACGAATTACACCCCCACATAAGGGAGAGCACTAAAATCCTTAAGATTTTGGATTTTAATACTCAAAGCCTTACATTAATTAGTAGAATGACCATGAACTCAATGATATGCACAAAAGGAATTATTGTAATAGAATTTATTTCAGGTTCTTGGAGGAAGGGATATCAAGTGATCTTGGACGAGTGTCGACAAGATACCCTCTTGGTCAAGGGTAGAAGTAGTTTTTGTAAGTTGTGGCAATGATATCTCTTGCTTATTATTAGATGTAATACTTATGTAAGACTCTTGAAATTGTGAGATTTTTTACTCTCCTTTAGAGGAGGGTGTAAAATCGAACGAAGTCAAATAATTAGCGTTGTGTGAGACGACATTGACATTAAGTGAGGATTTATTTATTTATTTCATTGCTTTCAAGGGAGAAAAATCAAGACCACTAGTTTCTATCAATTCAGGATGCACTAGTGTTAAAGTTGTCTGAGAAGGGTGTTTTGTGATAGTATTGATGTTGAGTGAAGTCTTGTTTATTTCTATGAAAGGACAATAACCAAGACCATGAGTTGTTTCTTGTGTGGTAGGCTCTATAGGGTTGCAAATACCTTTTTCTCTAGCACCACATCCTTTTCCACTATAGCCAAATTGTTTCATAAGCTCATAACCTTTTCCATAAAACATCTTCAATTCTTTTGGAGTCAGTGGTTGTTCATGATTAATTTCATCAAAGTTTGTTGTGTAATTTGTTGGCTTGTGTTCTGAAGTGGTTGAGGTGGTTTCTTTTGAAGGATCATCCAAATTTTGTGATGATGGTACCGCTTTTTATTTTCTCTTTTCAAATTCTATCTATATGATCTTGTATTCTCCTAAGGAGGTTGGTGTGAAGTCTAAGGAACCCCAATCATCTTCTAACAGTTGCATGACTTGTTCAATATGTTGAACAGGTTCCACTTGTGTGGTTTGTGTTAATGTGTTTAAGGGATAGACTTTTTTTTCTAAAGCTGTAAGACACTATAAGGCTCAGGATCAACATCAAGTGTGTATACTTGGTTGTTGTATATGTATTTCATTTTGCGATGAAGAGTAAAAGGCACCCCATTCATTGCATGAATCCATAGTCTTCCTAAAAGAAGATTATATGAAATTTCATGAGGCATAACATGAATTGGTGTTTCTAATGTGGCCTTTCCAATGGTAATAGGTAAAGTAATCACACTGACTGGTTTCTTTTCTATACTATCGAATCCACTAATAGAGAAAGAAATAGGTTGAATGTCTAATTGATCAACACCAAGCCTATCTAGAAGGTTCACACTACACACATTAAGGGTGGAGCTAGTATTTATAAGAGTTCTCTTAATCCATTTATTGAGCTATGATCATGAAAGCATCATTTTGTTTTTGCACTTCCAAAGGAGGAATCTCACTTTGGTGAAAAACAATGTCAGCGTTAATTTCTTGAACCATGGCTGCTATAGTATTTGATTGCGTATTGGAAGGAACAAGAACTTGTTGTAAGGTACTATGAGCCTAGTGTTTTACCCTAACCTAAGTATGCAAAATAACAATGCAAAAAGGAAAGCACAAGAATCACTTCAAATGATTAGCCTAAGGAATAAAACACAAAGAAAAGATAACAACAAGATAAAGATTATACCTCTTTGTGTAGCTCCTTGGTTGGCCCTTGATCTTGTTGACTTGTGTGCTCCTTGGATGGCTTTGAAATGAAGGGGTGGATACAATATGAACAATATCGATGCAAGATAATGGATTCTTAATGAAGCTACAATGGAAAAATGCAATTAAACTAAGATGCTAATGCTAATGGATAATGATGGATAGTGCTTGCAAGTGAGAAATTTGGTAGCATAAGGGTGAAAATGGCTAAGTGTTCTAAATGAATTAGAAGAGGGGGTATTTATAGAGGTAATTGAATTCTCCAGAGAATTCAATGGTCAAGATTGAGCCACTATGGCCAAGATGAAGGGCTATGGTGAGTTGAGGACTCACAAGCTTTCACATCTTGACATGTGGAAGGTGAAGTGGCCAACGATATAATGAGGTGTAGGTGGGGTGGAAGAAGGAAATGTGATGTGGAAGAAGGACATGTACCTTGAAAATACATTGGGAGATGAGAAGATTTCATCAAAAAGGAACTTCTTGTCCCCAAGTGAAAATGAAAGTGACACTTGATGAATTTTAGAATTCCTCAAAAATCTCCATGGGGAAGTGGAAAGTAGTTAGAGAAATAAATGTGAATTAAAAATTCACATGATTGGAAGAATCTAGTAGGTAAGACAATGTTCTCAAAATGGTAGGATTTTGACACATGTGGGTGATGTGAGAGGTCAAAGGTTCTAGAAGACCTTGGCACATGTGAGTGATGTGACAAGTCAAATGTTCTAGAACTTGCATGGGGATAAGGAGTTTTGAAAGAATAAATGTGAATGAAAAATTCACATGGGGAAGAGAGGAATCTTGGATGAATAAATGTGAGTTAAAAATTCACATGGGAAAGAGGGTCATTTCCAAATAAGGATTATGTAAGAGGTTGACCAAAAGGGTATGCTAAATGTGATAGGATGATTAGATTATGGTTGTGCAAATACATGATTAAGAAAATTAACAGGGGACTAGAAGCAAGTGGCAAGAGTTGTAGTATGTGAAATTAATCCTTGATTAAGGGTGTGCACATCTTAATCATGAATTAATTAAATTAACCTAGATTAGAAGAGGATTATGGAGGATTTGACAAGGAGAGAGAAAAATGAGGAATTTAAAACTGATTTAAAAAGGTCAAATGAATAATTTAAATAAATTGACATATTTCTTTAATTTGGAGAAGAAAAGGTGTAAGGTAAAGTATTTAATTATTCAATTACATACTTCAGAAACCTTAGGCAGAAAATGAAATATTAATTAAATAAATTATTTAATTAATATTGACAAAATAGATGTGTAGAGTAGAAAATTTTGACCTTGTGGAGGTGGTCAAATTTAGATGTCTATAGGTACTTTGAAGCATGTTGTGGTAGTGAGGAGAGGCTTGAATAAGGTCCCATAATGATATCTTAGTAGGAGTATTCTTTAATTGTTCTTCAAGATTGTACTTCTTTCCAATAGAGGAACTTGATAATATAGGATTAGGCAAGGGTAAGGGAGTTTGGATTGGTTGTTGTGGTTGTGGATTATTTCTAGCATTATATGTATGAGCAATGGTACTATGACTTGGCTACTGTAACACATTATTCCTAGGTGGGTAGAGGATAAGTTCAAGTTTGTGTTGAGTTGGAGGTTTGTGTGAAGGGGGATAAAGGATGAGTTGAGGCTAAATATGGTTAACATCCCTTAGCAAATGAGAGTCTAATGTTTCTTCTACATCTTCTTCTAAGGATATGATGTTATTGTCAATGTTAACCTAGGATTGTATCATGATATCCTCCCTAGGAGGAAGGTTTTTAAGGGAACTAAAAATTGAATGTTCTTGACATTCGAGGATTCGTTCTTCTAAAAGGACTCCATAAAATGTAGGGGAATGATCAATGGTTGAATTATCTTGCTCAATCAGGGTTTATTTAGGTGAAGGGAGGCAACAAAGATTCTCATGACCTTCATTGACTATGTTTTCTAACATCAAAGTATCTTCTTCAAACCTAGGAGAGATACTAAGGGAAAGAAAAATGTTAGTGTCATGAATATCTATGGTTGTGTTATATTGGTTAGGAATGTCTTGTCCAAAAAAAGAGGTAAGAGGAGATAAAAAACTAGGATTCTCAAAACTCTCATGAATTGGTTCTTCTAACACCATAATATCTTCTTCACCAATAGGGGAGATATGTGGAGAAGAGAAAATATGATCATTATGAATGTCCAAGGTTGTATTCACTTTTACTAAAACACTCTCATAGGTAGGGGATATGAAATGTTTATGAGTATGTCTAGATATGTAAGATAATAACATTGTTTGAATACAAATGAAAAGAACTTGTAACCATTTCATACAATGCTTCAACAATATAAACAATGTATATCGAAAGATGCAAAATATTTTTATCCAATATATGCAAAGCTTTAAGAATGAAAACAATGTATATGCAAGAATGAAAAGCACTTTTACAAAACTTATGCAAAGTTTTGGGAATAAAAACATTGTGTATGCAAAAGTGAAAAGCACTTTTATCCATGTGATGCAAAATTTCAGAAATGTGAACATTTTCAGATCTAATGATGCGTGTCATTGAAATGAATTGAAAAATGATTAGTCTAAATTGATGTTTTTGGCATAAATGTATAAAGCAAATGTTCCCAAAACTTTCCAAAGTTATAGTATATAGTACTAGGAGGTCGAGGAAGCACATAAATGAGGTTTCTAATGCTATAACAAATAGTGAAAAATATGGACAAGGACTAATTAGCCCAGAATGGCGAATGAGTCCCAATAAGGGTTTTCAAAAAAAATCAGCTAGTTTGGATGCATTTTATGTTGGATGATATGAAGACTAAATGCAAATACAATTTTTAGATGTTTTTCAATGATTTAGAGGAAAAAATGCAAACTATATGCACTTTTACTAATGCAAAAATTTGAAACCCTAGAATGCCAATTAACCAATGCAACATGCAATGCAAAGTCAATGCAAGCAAATCTAGGAAATGAAGGGCTCAAAATCAAAAAAGAAAGTATTCTAAAGGCGGGTTCACCAAAATATGAACATGAATTTTGTCTCCACTTAGGGTTTAGGACCTAGGAAAACAAAGGATTCTATAATTCACATGCAAGGACGTACCTTAAAGACCTCAACCCAAATGAAGGATGTGAGAAGTTTGACTAAAGGGTACCATTGGGTGGAAAAGGGATTGAGAAAATGTTGAATAAGGGGTTCACCACCAACTGTAAACTTGGAAAACAAGAAGTGTTTGAAAACACAATGTGATATGCAACAAGTCCTAGGAAGATGAATAGAAGTGCAAGAACAATTTTTTTTGTTGTAAAACTAGAAAGTGCACTTGGAAATGTGTTGAATACTGGAAAGGAGACTAGAAATCTATAAATTCTCATTTTTAGGCCTGGTGGGACACTTACGCCTTTTTGGGCGAATTAGTCCCAGATCTAGAAAATGGTCCTAAAGGTTGTTTCAACCAAATGGGTGTCCGAATCTGTAGAAAGATCTGAAAAAAGGTATAGTAGGAATAATTCTCCACTAATGGTGATTTAGTCCACTTTGAGTTTTCTAAAAATCAGAAAGTTGATTCTGAAGCTCTCGGTTTGCACTTTCTATTTCCTCAGGTATCATATTTTGAAACCCTGATTCTCAACACTGTGAGTGCCTTTTTGTGTAGATTTGTCTTGGCCAATAAGGAGATGACTTCAAGAAGTTTGAAACCTATCCTTCAATGATCCCCAAGTCTTCAAGGTACCCAAACCTACAATCACACAAAGGAGAAAGAAATGTTGAATGTTAGGGCATAGAGGTTTTCCTTGGTCAAACCCCTTTTAGGTAATTAAACTAAAATGAAGAAATAAGATAATGAAGAATGAAAAAATGGAATCAAAACCTTTCCTTGATGATATATCTTGAGTTGCAACAATGCTTGGTGAAGAATTTTCCTTTGAATGCTTAAAAAATAAGCTTGAATGCTAATCCCTAGCTTGCTTGAGAAGATGGATGAATGATGAGTGAATGATTGAATGATAACTTGATTAGATTATTTAGGTTGAAATGAGAGGGAAAACCCTATATTTATACACAATTATTCCCTAATTCTCAAAAATTATATATCAAAGGCCGACCTTAGGTCTTAAATAATAAAAACCCATTAGAGTTTTGAATTAATTTTGATTTTTGTGCCAAGAGCCACTAATACGCCCCTATTGGTGAATTGGTCTTACTCAAGGAATTTATGTGGATGTCAGAAATTATACTTATTTAAATAATTTTTATTGGGTTCTTCTTCAAGAAGACACTTAAATAAGGCCTTTAGACATAAAATGGTGCCAATTATAGCATAAGAGAGGTATACATATTGATGACAAGCCTAGAAAAGATGAAGGTTTGTTACAACACATTACAAAACTTTTAAATAGGACTTGGTGAGTGATAAAAAGAAGTTATTTAAATGAATTATAATAATAAGATCCTAGAAAAACATGAAAGTATGTTGCAACACTTCACAACACTTTTACAAGGCATCATAAGATTTTTATTGATTCTCAAGGGCTCAAGACCTAATGTGAATGTGTTTGACCACATTACAACATTAAATCAAGGCAAAACTAGGCCAAAAGCACAAGGAGGGCCTAAACAAGGGGAAAAATAGAAGGGATAATTTTTCCATGTCCACAGTTAGCCCCTACTTTAGTGAGAGGAGGAACTTGCTTCAAACTCACACTAAAGTAGACATTCAAGAGAGGTCCAATCAAACCAATGTAAGCCACAGAGGATGAGAAAGATCGAAGGAGGTTGTGCAAGCCCCTAGGATCAAGATCCTAAGTCAAACCAACATAAGTGTAAAATAACACACATAAGGTGAATGATTTTCAGCTAAACAATATACACGATCATGCAATGATAAGAAATAGAAGAGCAACAATAAAAATTTGGATCACGCTTTGACCGTTTGTCCAACAAAATATGGATCAAATCTAGGTTGTTTTCCATAAATGCATACTCACTCTAAGGTGATGGAACTCTTCGCTATCCGCCAGGTGAGAGGCCCAAAAAGGTGAGAAACATACACTCATGGTTGGTATGCACTCACACACATGCAAGTGGATATGGAGAAAGTCATTCCTCATAATGGGCTTCCCACTCAAACAATATTAAAGTTATATCTTTTGATAACTTTAATAAGGTGCCACAATGAAAACATTTTTTGAATGTCATGTAAAGATTTTGTTAAAGGGTATTTTTCTTTGTTCGTTGCAAGGTCTCATCTTAGGGAACATCATGCTTAATGTTTCCAAGAGAGGACAAGTGCAAAAAGGTCTTATCTTGTCTCCAAGAGAGTACAAGTGCAAGGTCTCATCCTAGACAACATTGTACCTAATGCTTCCAATAGAGGAAAATTGCAAGAAAAAATAAAATCACACAATGAAATGTGAGTGTCGATGTATGCCCCCAATTTTAAGCAGTTGCTAACACCATTTCTATGAGAATTTGGTTTAAAGTAGAAGAAGATATGAGAGCTTAGTCAGAAAGCCCTGTGCTAAGTCATATGTTTCTGATAAGCTATGTCATGAATAAGGAAGTATGTCACATGCAAACCAACTTAAGGCATGTCATCCACATCCCCAGCTTTCTCTTATATGTTCATAAAAGGTTAATGACTAGCCAAAAGAATCAATGACATGTGCCATACGAGGACAAGGCTATCTAAACCATTTCCTCCACTTAGTGCATGACAAGAATGAGCCAAAATGATTGATGAGATGCATGGTAGAGTGAAAATCAATATTGATTAGAGGAATTATGTACCCCCACATAAGGGAGAGAACTAAACTCCTTAAGATGTTGGATTTTACTACTCAAATCCTTACATTCATTAGTAGAATAACCATGAACTTGGTGATATGCACAAAAGGAATTCTTGTAATAGAATCTATTTCAGGTTCTTGGAGGAAGGGATATCAAGTGGTCTTGGAGGAGTCTTTACAAGACATCCTCTTAGTCAAGGGGAGAAGTAGTTTCTATAAGTTGTGGAAAAGATATCTCTTGCTTAGTATTATATGTCATACTTATGCAAGACTCTTGAAATTGTGAGATTTTGTACTCTCCTTTAAAGGAGGTTGTAAAATCTAATGAGATCAAATCATTAGTGTTGTGTGAGATGACATTGACATTAAGCGAGGATTTCTTTTTTTATTTCGTTGGTTTCAAGGGAGAACAATCAAGACCACTAGTGTCTATCAGTTCAAGATGTACTAGTGTTAATGTCATCTTAGAAGGGTGTTTTGTGATAGTATTGATGTTGAGTGAAGGCTTGTTTATTTCTATGAAAGGAAAATAACTAAGACCGTGAGTTATTTCTTGCCTGGTAGGCTCTATAGGGTTGCAGATATCTTGTTCTCTAGCACCACATCCTTTTACACTATAGCCAAGTTGTTTCATAAGCTCATAGCCTTTTTCATAAAGCTTGTTCATTGCTTTTGGAGTCAGTGGTTGTTCATGATTAAGTTCATCAAATTTTTTTGTGTAATTTGTTGGCTTGTGTTCTAAAGTGGTTGAGGTGGATGATTTCCAAGGATCGTACAAATTTTGTGTTGATGGTACCGCTTTCTCTTTTCTCTTTTCAAAGCATATATGTATGATCTTGTATTCTCCTAAGGAGTTTGGTGTGAAGTCTAAGGAACCCCAATCATCTTCTAACAGTTGCGTGTCTTGTTCAAGATGTTGGACGGGTTCCACTTGTGTGGTTGGTGTTAATGTGTGTAAGGGTTTCCCTTTGTTTTTCTCAAGTTGTAAGACACTATCAGGCTTAGGATCAATGTCAAGTCTGTATACTTGGTTGTTGTAGATGTATTTCATTTTGCATTGAAGATTAGAAGGCACCTCATTCATTGCATAAATCCATGGTCTACCTAAAAGAAGATTATATGAAAATTCATGAGGCATAACATGAATTGGTGTTTCTAATGTGGCCTTTCCAACAGTAATAGGTAAAGTAATCACACCGACTAGTTTCTTTGCTATATTGTTGAATCCACTAATAGAGAAAGAAATAGGTTGAATGTATGATTGATTAATGCCAAGCCTATCTAGAAGGCTCACACTACACACATTAAGGGTGGAGCCAATATATATAAGAGTTCACTTAGTCCCTTTGCATTTGTATTGAGCTATGATCATGAAAGCATCATTTTGCTTTTACACTTCCAAATGAGGAAGCTCACATTGGTGAAAAATAATGTCAGCATTTATTTCTTGAACCATGGCTCCTATAGTATTTGGTTGTGTTTTAGAAGGAACAAGAACTTGTTGTAAGGTACTTTGAAGCATGTTGTGGTAGTGAGGGGAGGCTTGAATAAGGTCTCATAATGATGTCTTAGCAGGATTATTCTTTAATTGTTCAACAACATTGTACTCCTTTCCAATAGGGGAACCCAGTAAGATAGGATTAGGTAAGGGTAAGGGAGTTTGGCTTGGTTTTTATAGTTGCGAACTATTTTTATTGTTATATGTATGAGAAATGGTAATATGACTTGTCTGTTGTGACACATTATTCCTAGGTGGGTAGAGGATAAGTTTAGGTTTGTGTTGAGTTGGAGGTTTGTGTGAAGGGGGATAAATTATGAGTTGAGGTTGAATATGGTTAACATCCCTTAGTGAATGAGATTCTAATGTTTCCTCTACATCTTCTTCTAAGGATACAATGTTATTGCCAATGTTACCCTTGGCTTATATCATGATATTCTCTCTAGGAGGAAGGTTTTTAGGGGAACTACAAACCAAATGTTCTTGACATTCGAGGATTGGTTCTTTTAAAAGGAATCCATCACAAGTAGGGGAATCATCGATGGTTGAATTATCTTGCTTAATAATAGTTTCTTTAGGTGAAGGGGTACAACGAAGATTCTCATGACCTTCATTGTTTATGTTTTCTAACATCAAAGTATGTCTTCACAACTAGGAGAGATACTAGGGGAAAGACAAATGTTAGTGTCATGAATATCTATGGTTGTGTTATGTTGGTTAGGAATATCTTGTCCACAAATAGAGGTAAGAGGAGAGACACAACTAAGATTCTCAAAACTATCATGAATTGGTTCTTCTAACACCATAATATCTTCTGCACCAATAGGGGAGTTATTAGATGAAGAACAAATATGATCATTAGGAATGCCCAAGGTTGTATTCTCTTTCACTAAAACACTCTCATAGGGAGGGGATATGAAATTTTTATTAGTATGCCTAGATATGTAAGATACTGACATTTTTTGAACATAAATGAAAAGAACTTGTAATCATTTCATGCAATGTTTCAACAATATAAACAATGTATATCCAAAGATATAATACATTTTTATCCAATATATGTGAAGCTTTAAGAATGAAAACAATGTACATGCAAGAATGAAAAGCACTTTCATAAAACTTATGAAAATTTTTAGGAATAAAAATATTGTCTATGCAAAAGTGAAAAGCACTTTTATCCATGTGATGCAAAATTTTGGAAATGTGAGCATTTTTAGATCTAATAATGCGTGTTATTGAAATGATTTGAAAAATGATTAGTCTAAATTGATGTTTTTGACCTGAATGTATAAAAAAAATATTCCTAAAACTTTCCATACTTATAGTATATAGTACTAGGAGGCTAAGGAAGCACATAAATGAGGTTTCTGATGCTGTAATAGATAGTGAAAAATCTGTACAGGGACTAATTCTTCCAGAATGGCAAATGAGTCCCAGTAAGGGTTTTCAAATTTTTTTAGCTAGTTTGGATGCTTTTGATGTTGGATGGTCTAAAGACTAAATGAAAATATAGTTTTTAGATGTTTTTCAATGATTTGAGAGGAAGAAGTGCAAACTATATTCACTTTTACTAATGTAAAAATTTGAAACTCTAGAATGCCAATTAGCCAATGCAACATGCAATGCAAATTCAATGCAAGAAAATCTAGGAAATTAAGGACTCCAAATTAGAAAAGAATTATTCTAAAGGCGGGTTCACCAAAATGTGAACAAGAATTTTGTCTCCACTTAGGGTTTAGGACCTAGGAAGACAAAGGATTTTGTAATTCACATTCAAGGATGTACCTTAGAGACCTCAACCAAAATGAAGGATGTGAGAGGTCTAACTAAAGGGTATCCTTGGGTGGAAAAGGGGTGGAGAAATGGTTGAATAAGGGGTTCACCACCAAATGTAAACTTGGAAAACAAGAAGTGTTTGAAAACACAATGTGATATGCAACAAGACCTAGAAAGATGAATAGAAGTGTAAGAAGAACAAAATAGAAAACTGTAAAATTGAAGAGTACACTTGGGAAGGTGTTGAAGACTGGAATGGAGACTAGAAATCTAGAAATGTTGATTTTTAGGCCTAGTGGGACACTTATGCCTTTCTGGGCGAATTATTCCCAGATTTGGAAAATGGTCCCAAAGGTTGTTTCAGCCAAATGGATGTATGAATCTACAAAAAACTCTAAAAAATAGGTATAGTAGGACTAATTCTCCACTAATGGCGATTTAGTCCACTTTAACTTTTCTAAAAAGCCGAAAGTTGATTCTGAATCTCTCGGTCTGCACTTTCTATTTCCTTAGGTATCCGATTCTGAAACCCTGATTCTCGACACTATGAGTGACTTTTTGTGTAGATTTGACCTAGCCAACAAGGACATTATTTCAAGAGGTTTGAGGCCTATCCTTCAATGATCCCCAAGTCTTCAAGGTACCTAAATCTGAAATCACACAAAGAACGAGAAAAAAATGTTGAATGTTAGGGCATGGGGGTCTGCCTTGGTCAAACCCCTTTTAGGTAATTAAACCAAAATGAAGAAATAAGATAATGAAGCATGAAACAATGGAATCAAAACCTTTCCTTGATGATATATTCAGTTGCATCAATGCTTGTTGAAGAATTTTCCCTTGAATGCTTCAGAAATAAGCTTGAATGCTACGCCCTAGCTTGCTTGAGAAGAAGGATGAATGACGAGTGAATGATTGAATGATGATTTGATTAGATTAGTTAGGTTGAAAGGAGAGGGAAAACCCCATATTTATACTCAATTATGTGCTAATTCCCAAAAATTCTATATCAAAGGCCAACCTTAGGTATTAAATAATAAAAACCCATTAGAATTTTGAATTAATTTTGATTTTTGTGTTAAGAGGCACTAATTCGCACCTATTGGAGAATTGGTCTCTCTCAAGGCATTTAAGTGGATGTCAGAAAATATGTTTATTGAAATAATTTTTATCGGGTTCTTCTTAAATAAGACACTTAAACAAGGCCTTTATACATAAAATGGGGCCAAATATAGCATAAAAAAGGTACAGATATTGATTGAAAGCCTTGAAAAGTGTGAAATTTTTTTACAACACCTTACAACACTTTGAAATAGGACTTGGTGAGTGACAAAAATAAGTTATTTAAATAAATTATAATAATAAAATCCTAGAAAAGTGTGAAAGTATGTTGCAACACTTCACAACATTTTTAGAAGGCATCATAAGATTTTTATTGATTATCAAGGGCCCAAGACCTAATGTGAATGTGTTTGACCACATTACAACATTAAATCAAGGCAAAACTAGGCTAAAATTGCAAGGAGGGCCTAAACAAGGGGAAAAGTAGAAGGGATACGTTTTTTGTGTCCACAGTTAGCCCCCACCTTAGTGAGAGGAGGAACTTGCTTCAAACTCATAATAAAGTAGATATTCAAGAGAGGTACAATCATACCAATGTGGATGACAAAGGATGAAAAAGATTGAAGGAGGTTGCAAAATCCCCCAGGATCAAGATCCTAAACCAAACCAACATAAGCACAAAAGAACACACACAAGGTGAATGATTTGTAGCAAAACAAGATACACAATCATGCAATGACAAGAACTAGAAGAGAAAAAATAAAAAGGTGGATCAAGCTTCAACTATTTGTCCAATGTGATGTGGATCAGACTAGCCTGTTTGTCCAAAAGTGCATACTCACTCTGAGGCGATGAAACTCTTAACTATCTGCTGAGTGAGAAGGCCCAAAAAGGTGAGAAACTTACACCCATGGCTAGTATGCATGCACACACACATAGGTGCCTATGGGGAAACTACTACCTTCAAATGGGCTTCCCGCTCAAACCATACTAAAGTTATATCTTTTGATAAATTTAATGAGGCACCACAATCAAAATGTTTTTGAATGCCATGTAAAGATTTTGTTAAAGGGGTTTTTTCTTTGTTCGTTGCAAGGTCTCATCTTAGGGAACATCATGCTTAATGTTTCCAAGAGGGAACAAGTGCAAAAGGTCTCATCTTGTTTCCAAGAGAGGACAAGTGCAAGGTCTCATCCTAGGCAACATTGTACCTAATGCTTCCAAGAGACAAAAATTGCAAGAAAAAAGAAAATTGCACAATGAAATGTGAGTGTTTATGTATGCCCCCACTTTAAAGGGGTTGCTAACACCATTTATAAGAGTAATTACTTTAAATTAGAAGAAGATATGAGAGCTTAGTCAGAAAGCCCTATGCCAAGTCATATGTTTTCAATAAGCTACATCATGAATAAGGTAGTATGTCACATGCAAACCAACTTAAGGCATTTCATTCACATCCCAAGCTTTCTCTTCTATGTTCATGATAGGTTAACGACTAGGCAAAAGTATCAATGACAAGTGACATATGAGGACAAGGCTATCTAACCACTTGCCCCCACTTAGTGTAGGATAAAGATGAGCCAAAATGATTGATGAGATGCATGGTAGAGTGAAAATCAGTATCGATTAGAGGAATTAGGTGCCCCCACATAAGGAAGAGTGTTAAACTCCTTAAGATTTTGGATTTTACTACTCAAAGCCTTACATTCATTAGCAGAATGAGGATGAACTAGGTGATATGCACAAAAAGAATTCTTGTAATAGAAAATTTTATTTTAGGTTCTTGGAGGAAGGGATATCAAGTGATCTTGGAGGAGTCTCGACAAGATACCCTCTTGGTCAAGGGGAGAAGTAGTTTTTGTAAGTTACAACAAAGATATCTCTTGCTTAGTATTAGATGTAATACTTATGCAAGAATCTTAAAATTTTGAGATTTTGTACTCTCCTTTAGAGGATGGTGTAAAATATAACGAAGTGAAATCATTAGCATTGTGCAAGATGACATTGACATTAAGCAAGTATTTCTTTGTTTGTTTCATTACTTTCAAGGGAGAACAATCAAGACCTCTAGTGTCTATCAAGTCAAGATGCACTAGTGTTAAAGTCATCCTAGAAGGGTGTTTTGTGATAGTATTGATGTTGAGTGAAGGCTTGTTTATTTCTATGGAAGGACAATAACCAAGATTGTGAGTTGTTTCTTGCATGGTAGCTCTATAGGGTTGCAGATACCTTGTTCTCTAGCACCACATCCTTTTCCACTATAGCCAAGTTATTTCATAAGCTCATAACCTTTTCCATAAAGCTTCTTCATTGCTTTTGGAGTTGGTCTATTCATGATTAAATTCATCAAATTTTGTCATGTAATTTGTTGGCTTGTGTTATGAAGTGGTTGAGGTGGATGCTTTTGAAGGATCATCTGAATTTTCTGTTGATGTTATCACTTTCTCTTTTCACTTATCAAAATCTATATGTATGATCTTGTATTCTCCTAAGGAGGTTGGTGTGAAGTCTAAGGAACCCCAATCATCTTCTAACAATTGTGTGACTTGTTCAAGATGTTGGACGGGTTCCACTTATGTGGTTGGTGTTAATTTGTTTAAGGGATTCACTTTGATTTTCTCAGGTTGTAAGAAACTATAAGGCTTAGGATCAGGGTCAATTGTGTATACCTGGTTGTTGTAGATGTATTTCATTTTTGATGAAGAGTATAAGGTACGCCATTCATTGCATGAATCCACTGTCTACCTAAGTGAAGAGTATATGAAAGTTCATGAGGTATAACATGAATTGGTGTTTCCAATGTTGCCTTTCCAATGATAATAGGTAAAGTAATCACACCAACTAGTTTCTTTCTTATAGTGTCAAATCCACTAATAGAGAAAGAAACAGGTTGATTGTTTGATTGATCAATGCCAAGCCTATCTAGAAGGCTCACACTACACACATTAAGGGTAGAGCCAGTATCTATAAGAGTTATCTTAATTCCTTTACATTTGTATTGAGCTATGATCATGAAAGCATTATTTGTTTTTGCACTTCCGAAGGAGGAAGCTCACTTTGGTGAAAAACAATGTCAGTGTTTATTTCTTGAACCATGGCTCCTATAATATTTAGCTGTGTATTAGAAGGATGAGGAACTTGTTGTAAGGTACTTTGAAGCATGTTGTGTTAGTGAGGGGAGTCTTGAATAAGGTCCCAT
Organism: Sequoia sempervirens; assembly: GCA_007258455.2. Classification (NCBI taxonomy): domain Eukaryota; kingdom Viridiplantae; phylum Streptophyta; class Pinopsida; order Cupressales; family Cupressaceae; genus Sequoia; species Sequoia sempervirens. The sequence goes on along the minus strand of VDFB02026320.1, from coordinate 130,732,944 downwards.
AATGATATCTTAGCAGGAGTATTCTTTAATTGTTCAACAAGATTGTACTCCTTTCCAATAGGGGAACTCGGTAAGATAGGATTAGGTAAGGGTAAGAGATTCGGGATTAGTTGTTGTAGTTGTAGATTGTTTCTAGTGTTATATGTATGAGCAACAAAATTATGAATCGGATGTTGTGACACATTATTCCTAGGTGGATAGAGGATACATTCATGTTTGTGTTGATTTGGAGGTTTGTGTGAAGGGGGATAAAGGATGAGTTGAGGCTGAATATGGTTAACATCCCTTAGCAAATGAGAGTCTAATATTTCCTCTACATCTTCTTCTAAGGATACAATGTTATTGTGAATGTTACCCTTGGCTTGTATCATGATATCCTCCCTAGGAGGAAGTTTTTTAGGGGAACTATAAATCGAATGTTCCTGACATTCGAGTAATGGTTCTTCTAAAAGGACTCCATCACAAGTAGGGGAATGATCAATGGTTGAATTGTCTTGCTCAATTAGTGTTTCTTTAGGTGAAGGGGGACAATGAAGATTCTCATGACCTTCATTGACTATTTTTTCTAACGTCAAGGTATCTTCTTCACAACTAGGAGGGATACTAGGGGAAGGGAAAATGTTAGTGTCATGAATATCTATGGTTGTGTTATGTTGGTTAGGAATGTCTTGTCCACAAAAAGAGGTAAGAGGAGATAAACAACTAGGATTCTCAAAACTCTCATGAATTGGTTCTTCTAGCACTATAATATCTTCTTCACCAATAGTGGAGAGATTAGGAGAAGAACAAATATGTTTGTTAGGAATGCCCAAGGTTTTATTCTCTTTCACTAAAACACTCTCATAGGTTGTTATTTGTCTGAGCCTCAATAAGGATTTATTAGAATCACAAGATGTATATTAAGTGTAAGATGAAACATTGGTCTGACCATTGATCATAGTGGCATACTACATATGTTCTTGCTTAGGGGTTTGGTGAGACTCTATGAGGCTGTATGACCCAATATGGTAGGGTGGAGAGTACACCTTATTTTGTTGTGTTTAATTTTATTTTCCATGTGTGTAGATATGTATGTGTGTAAAATTAGGTGTAGGCAACATTCATATATACTCTGTATATTTATTCTTTTTGGATTACCAATTTAATCCACTTTTCTAGTTGGGAGCCTCTTGCTGGAAGATGTTCTTAGAATGAGTGGCTCTATATTAAGTGTTATATGAAAGATTGATCTCACCATTAATTATAGTGGTGGACAATGTATGTTCTTTCTTGCGGGTTTGGTGAGAGCCAACAAGGCTCCATGACCCAATATGGTATGGTGGAGTGCAACCCTTCTTTTATTGTGTTTCATTTTTCTTTTCCTATGTGCAGATATGTATGTATGTGAAATTAGATGTAGAAAACATTCATATATACTCCTCACCATGTTTATTGTTTTGGGAAGATAGTTGTTATTTGTTTTATCTTCAAAAAGCAATTCTTAGAATAATAGGCTTTACATTAAGTGTAATAATAAACATTGGTTTCACCATTTATCATAGTGGTGGAAAATGTATGTTCTTGCTTGGGGGTTTGGTGAGAGCCTATGAGGCTCCATGACCTAATATGGTAGGGTGGAGAGTGGGCCTTCTTTTATTGTGTTTCATTTTACTTTCCCTATGTGCAGATATGTATGTTTGTGAAATTAGAAACAAACAACATTCATCCCTATGTGCAAATATGTATGTATGTGAAATTAGATGCAGACAACATTCATTTATACTCCTTCCTATGTTTATTCTTTTCATAAGATAGTTGCTATTTTTTTTTGTAGGTCTATACTTAAACTTCTCCAAAAAAATTAATTGCTACTTGGCATGGCTTGGCCTTGTGTCCATTCATCAAAAAATTGCTGAAACATTTGATAAAAGAACGGGTACATATGTTTCAATTGATAGCTAGAATTTTCTTGTTCGAGAGCAGCATTGTGCATTTATTCAAATTGCTCTTGTTAACTGAAACATGTTGTACCTATTCTTGTGTGAAGTAATTATCTCAGGCCTAGGATTTTCAAGTTGTTTTGTAAAAAAAAAAAAAAAAATCCAAAATATATATGAAATTAGATGTAGCCAACATTCATATATAGTACTGCATATTATGCATGCAAGGAATGCAACACACACACACACACACACACACACACACACACACACACACACACACACACACACACACACATATATATATATATATATATATATATATATATATATATATATATATATATACTTGAAAAACAAAATCTATACTGATATATATATTACAACCATCACCACTACACAAAAGCTATACAACAATTAATGTTGATGCCAACTGACATTTAATTTCACTAGCCTTCTCTATCGACGTGCCAAACACTTTTAATATAAAAAAAATAAAAAGATCCGCACCCTTTTTTCCAACCGGGAGCTAGATGCTAGTAGGGTTAAAAACTGGGAATGCTAACGAAAATTCTGGCCAAAGTGCACACAAGTGTAGATATGTACATATATATAAGTTTGCATCTACCTATATATGTATATTGTCTACATCTAATCCCACATACATACATTTCTACACATACCTTTTGTGTGTTTATATATCCAACCAATAGATATCTAGATATGCATCCAAAGCATGCAATGTAGATATATGAAGTTGTAAAACATAATCTATAGTGATATATATGTACCTAAAGTTAGATGAACCTTTTTATCTATTATTTCTTTGAGCATCAAAAAGGAGTTCTTAGAATGATAGGTTGTATATTAACTGTAATATGAAACATTGATCTAACCATTGAACACAGTGGTAGATAATGCATGTTCTTGCTTGGGGGTTTGGTGAGAGCCTATGAAGCTCCATGACCCAATATGGTAGGGTGGAGAGCATGCCTTCTTTTTTCGTACTTCATTTCATTTTCCCTATGTGCACATACGTACATATATATAAGTTTTCATCCATCTATATATGTATATTGTCAACATCTAATTCCACATACATACATTTGTACACATACTTTTTGTGTGTATATATATCCAAGCAATAGATTCCTACATATGCATCCAACACATGTAATACATATATGTGCAGTTTCAAAACAAAATATATACTGATATATATGTATTTGAAGTTAGATGCACCCTTTTAGTTATTATTTCTTTGAGCCTCAAAAAATGAATCCTTAGAATGATAGGCTATATATTAAGTGTGATATGAAACTTTATTCTAACCATTGAACACAATGGACAACGTGGTTTATTTTGTTGTGTTCCATTTTATATTTCCTATGGAATTCTTAGAATGATAGGATGTATATTAACTATAATATGAAACATTGATCTAATCATTGAACACAATGGTGAATAATGCATGTTCTTGCTCAGGGATTTTGTGAGAGCCTATGAGGCTTCATGACCCAATATGGTAGGCTAGAGACCATGCCTTCTTTTTTTGTGTTTTATTTTATATTTCCTATGCACAAATATTTATGCTTGTGAAATTGGATGCATACAATATTCATATGTATGATAGGTTGTATATTAAATTTAATATTAAACATTGATCTCAGCATTGATTATGAAGTGGTCAAAATAATTCTCCTTTATCAAATGAAACATTGGCACCTGGGTGTTATCAGTTACAACAAATAATAGCAATGAGCATGAATGTAATTAAAAAGACATTAATGTGGTTACCCTCCATCATCTTTATATATATCTCTTCCTTAACCATCGATTTATCCACCAAAAAAAATAAAAGCACTTGGTGCATCCATAGACAATGCTAGTGAAATTAAATGTCAGTTGGTAGGGCTTGGAACTTCAACATTAATTGTTATATGGTATCTGTATAGTGGCAATGGTTGTAATAACACCTACCATTTAAAACTTCAAAAAACATATTCCTTTCCCACAAAAAAAATTGCGATTTATGATTTTCCCTTTTATAACCATTTTAGATTGTGGTTTATGTGAATATGGAGGAAAACCACACACCATTGTCATGTGCTTGTGAGAGGAAAAAAAATTTGTTGGTTGCATCACATTGTTTATCCCTACAAGCACATGACAATGGTGTATGTTTTTTATTAGAGATAAAAACCAGGTTTTGAAAGGGCCTAAAACCCTTTACAAAAGAAAGCAATTGAAGCTAAATAAAACTACAATAAATATATATTAGACCATACGAAGTGAACCAACAACAAAACATCAGCCAAAAAGGATGACCCCAAACAACAACACTACATGTTCTTTAGGATATCAACAACCTCCACATTGCTTGCTGCAACCTTCTGAGCATTATCCAAGACATCAAACAATTCTTTTCTAGGAGCCCTAGCTTGAGCCTTGGTCTCATTTATAGTTAGCCCCAAGCCCATCTGTATTCACCTCATTAATCAAAACATTATTATTATCCCCACCCTTATCAATAGAAACCTCTTCCTCCATCAGCTTGCCACCAACACCAATCTCTTCAACATGAATAGTCTCCTTGTGATTCTTGGCACTAACAAAAGGAGAGGTAAGACCAATAGATTCAAAGTTAACCAAAAAATTAGTCACCTCCCCACCCTTGACTATGCTAGCACAAATTCTCTCCAGTTGATCCTCCAAGGTGAGAGCTCTACCTTCTAGATTATATTTCATCTTAAGAGTTTCCTCCACCACAATATTCAAGGAATTAAACATTTCATCAATCTAGTTCTGAACGGAGGACTTTTCAGCTTTACTCATCGCACCCAAAACTTTGAAATTTTTCATATTAAGTTCATGAAAAACCCATTTGAACAATTTGAATAAAACAATGGAACCCTCTCTAGCAGTTCCCAGAACATCAGAGATATCTTTCCTATCAAAATAAAAAACCCCCTTCCTTGTAGCATCTTCCTCTTGAGAGGAACTTACCTTATCCTGACTAGTGGAGACTTCCTTACCTTTCCCAGTAGCAACGAGAATTTTGATTTTGCAAATGGAATTTGCAATCTCCTCATCTACAACCTTTCTATTCTTCAACCACTCCAAGTCCATAGCCAAGGTATCCACAACATCTTGTCCACCTTCAACCACAACCTTACCTTTCTTTTGCACATCCGGGTTCACAACTAGGGAAACATCAACATCTTGTCTTCCCATGATCATGAGAGGAGATTCCCTCTCCAACATTTGAATTGTAGACCTTAAAACCAGTTTCTTCTTACTTCCCACCTCCAGCTCCTTCTACTTTGTCATAGGGGGTGGTGATGATGCCTCACCATACAAATCATTCTTCTCCTTCAAGAAAGTACTTGGAAAATTAGCATCCACCTCATCACTACAAGTCTCATAACCCTTATTAGTGCTCAACACCCCTTTCTTAGACTTCCCCACAACAAGGGGTTGCATACCCACCTCCATAAAAGCAAGAGAGTCTAGGACATAGTCCACATCCTCCTCAAATTTTGACTCCTTTTCCAAGATGAGTTTTCTCTTCTTCCCTTTTTTACTACTGACTCCTCTTCATTGACTGTCTCATACTCCTCCACTGGCTTTAACTACTTACCCTTAGGGGTAGCAATCAACTTAGCCACATTAAAATATTTAGCATACTCTAAAATTAAAAGGATTAACCCCACATGCAAAACATGATTTTTTGGGTTTCTCTTATGGTCCTTGAGACCAAAATCTAGTGACACCAAGAGATAATAGGGAAAGGAAATTCTTTTCTTGTGGTGAAAATGATTAAGCATAACGAAGTGGTAAGCATTTACTATAGAGAAGCATCCTTCTAGGGTAATATAATGTATGAGTTCCTCAACCACATCTTCCCACAATGCCTTGAGAGAGCTCCTCTAGTAATCCCCACTCTTCACCATCTTCAAGTCTTTAGCTTCATCCCCCTTGAAGAAAATTTGCATGGTAGTTTGCGACTCCTTGTCTCTGAAAACTTTCATACAATCCATGGGAAACCCAGTGATGTTTTCTATAAAATCTTCTTTCACATAAAACTCCATTCTGCCCAACTTCAATACCCTATTGTTCCATGCTTTTGCAAACAATGTCATCATCTGTAGATTGTTACCATGTAGTCTCTCTAGGTACGGAGTCAATCCACCTTTATCTAACACCTACCAAACCTCCAAATTCTTCTTGATAGCATCACAAGAGAAGGGATCCACACAGTTCCTATCACCACCCATATCTATAGAATTTGCAGAGTCCATTAGCTTGATAGCTCTGAACGCAATGGGAAGACACCTTGAGAAGATGATGCAAAGAATTCCTAGAATTCATGTGAAAAAAAATTAAGGGTAGAATTAAGATCTTAGAATTTTGTTCCCTACAAATATCATCCACCATACCATTAGCTCATTTCAAATTTGGCTTACCATCCCTCCACATAATCATTGACCGTGTGAAGATAGTCATGGACTCCGTAAACCATAATAAATCCTTAACCATTTTAAATTTGGAAATCATGATTAATACTTGCTATTGCCTCTATAGGGAGGGGTTATTCAAACCCCATTCCCTAACACCTCTAACTCCAAGATTAGCAAAGGCATCATCTAATTCGTTGCCCTCTCTCAAAATATGAGAGATGTAATATTCATCAAAAGAATTAAGAATATCAATAGAGTCCTTAATCAAAGAATCAATGTTCCATGAAGGGGTCGCACAATTCTTCAAATTATTAATGATATTGAGAGAGTCCCCCTCAAGCCATACTTTCTTATATCCTTTAACTTGTGCCAACTTTAGACCATGATAGTGACAATGGTGTATGTTGCTCCATTTAACAAAACCATTTTCAATGTTATGGTTGGCTTGGTTTTCATGTTGTACATATCTACATTTTTTTACTTTTTGGTTATTGCTTGTTATATGTGCCCATGTTTGGTGAACATATACCTACATATGCATCCAAGTCATGCAATGCCTATATATGTACTTTCAAAACAAAATTTGTACTGATATATAGGTATCGAAAGTTAGATGCACCTTTTTAGTTATTATTTCTTTGAGCCTCAAAAATGAATTGTTAGAATGATAGGATCTATATTAGGCATAATAAGGAACATTGGTTTCACCATTGATCATAGTGGTGGACAATGTATGTTCTTACTTGGGGGTTTGGTGAGAGCCCATGAGGCTCCATGACCCAATATGGTAGGGTGGAGAGCAGGCCTTCTTTTTGTGTGTTTCATATTATTTTCCCTATGTACAGTTATGTATGTTTGTGAGATTAGATGCAGTTAACATTCATATGTATGATAGGTTGTATATTAAGTGTAATATTAAACATTGATCTCTGTATTTATTACAGTGGTAGACAATATACCTATTGTCTATATGTAATTCTGCATACATACATTTCCACACATACTTTTTGTGTGTATATATATCTAAGCAACAGATCCCTACAAATGCATCCAAGGCATGCAATGCCTATATATGTTCCTGAAAAACAAAATCTACACCAATATATAGGTATCTAATGTTAGATGCACATTTTTAGTTATTATTTCTTTGAGCCTAAAAAAGGAGTTGTTAGAATGATAGGCTATATATTAAGTGTAATAAGAAAAATTGGTTTCACCATTGATCAAAGTGGTGGACAATGTATGTTCTTGCTCAGGGGTTTGGTGAGAGCCTATGAGGCTCCATGACCCAATATGGTAGGGTGGAGAGAAAGCCTTCTTTTGTTGTGTTTCATTTTATATTTCCTATGTGCAGATGTGTATGTTTATAAGATTAGATGCAAAAAAAATTCATATGTATAATAGGTTGTATATTAAGTGTACTATTAAACATTGATCTCAACATTGATTATAGTGCTAGATAAGTTATGTTCTTGCTCGGGGGTTTGATGAGAGCCCTTAAGGTTCCATGATGCACTATGGTAGGGTGGAGAGCAAGCCTTCTTTTAGTGTGTTTGATTTTATTTTTCCTATGTGCAGATATCTATGTATGTGAAATTAAATGCAGTTAACGATTATATATAATCTTGCCTATTATGCATGCAAGGCATATATATATAGTTACAAAACAAAATCTATACCGGAATATATGTTTCTCAAGTTAGATGCACTTTTTTTGCAATTTTTGTTGGCTGGATATTTGTTTTCTTTTCCCTTTTGCCCAATGTTCGTCACATCAAAACAAATTTTGTTCCTGATACTATTACTTTAATACTTATAAAAGTGGTTATACATTGAGACAACATACTCTATTTTTTAATCTTTGACCAAAAAAGTTTATATGTGGACATGTGTGTATGTGAAATTAGTTACAAACAACATTCCTATACATCTACATTTAAACTTGTTCACACACACACACACACATATATGTACATATATAAATATATATATGTACATGTACATATATACATATATATATGTACATGTACATATATACATATATATACATATTATATATACATCTACATCTATATATATATATATAAATATATAAATACATATATATATATATATATATATGTATTTATATATATATATAGATGTAGATGTAGATGTATATATATAAATATATAGATGTAGATATATATATATATATAATATATGTAGATGAGTGTATATATATATATAGATATATATATATACATCTACATCTACATCTACATCTATCTATATATATATATACACACTCATCTACATATATATATATATATATATATATATATATATATATATATATATATATATATATATATATATATCTTTGAAACTTCTGCTTTCCTTGCTTCCTATCCATCACACCCATATGCACCTATGTTTAGAACTTCTCTTGGTTCTTGTTCTCCATCATGCTACTAAAAAATTATGATGTTTTGAGTTGGATTAATCTCTTTAGCTATACCATTGTTCTTTAAGTTGGTGTTTGCAAGCACTTTATTGTTTTCCTTGTATTATGGTTATAGGCTTCTCAACCTTGTTCAAGTTCTAGTCCTACATCAAGTGTGGATCAAAAAAAGGTAGCAAAACGCAAAAGAAACCAACTCTATTATGTACAACATAAAGACAACATATTCTATTTTTTAATCTTTGACCAAAAAAGTTTATATGTGGACATGTATGTATGTGAAATTAGTTACAAACAACATTCCTATACATCTACATTTAAACTTGTTGATACATACATATATATATAGATGTGTATATATATGTATTTATATATATATATGTAGATGTGTATATATATATATATATATATATATATATATATATCTTTGAAACTTTTTCTTTCCTTGCTTCATGTCCATCACACCCATATGCACCTATGTTTAGAACTTCTCCTCTTGGTTCTTGTTGTCCATCATGCTAGTAAAAATTATGATGTTTTGAGTTGGATTCATCTCTTTAGCTATACCATTGTTCTTTAAGTTGGTGTTTGCAAGCACTTTATTGTTTTCCTTGTATTATGGTTGTAGGCTCCTCAACCTTGTTCAAGTTCCAGTCCTACATCAAGTGTGGATAAAAAAAGGTAGAAAAATGCAAAAGAAACCAACTCTATTATGTACAACATAAAAACAACACACTCTATTTTTTAATCTTTGACCAAAAATTTTTATATGTGGACATGTATGTATGTGAAATTAGTTACAAACAACATTCCTATACATCTACATTTAAACTTGTTGATACATACATGTGGTCATGCCCATAATTTTCTCATTAGAAAATGTAACAATTTTTCTTTTTTTCTAAACATCAATCAAGCTAATATCATTTTAAAAAGGATACATTTGCCCAACCTCGACCAACTCTAGATATGGAATTGATGGTTTTAGTTGCAAAGTAATATTATTACCCTAACCCCCAATTCGTTCTTAAGGTATGGAATGCATACCAAAAAAAAACTATTAAACCAACATTGACCTCTCTTGGCGAGGAAGCTTATAGTATCATATTACAATATGAGTTATGTTTATAATAGGCAAGAGAATAGTAACTCATTTAGGTCTCCTTGTTAAGAACGTAGAATATGTGAGATTTGTTTTCTGCTATATATGAGTAAGATTAAATACATACTGCCCGAGAATAGTAGGTCCCACATGAAGATATATAATTGTTATTATTTAAACAATCTTCCACCACCATAAGGTCTAATTTAACTTTTTAAATACCTAAATTTATTACCATAATAAAATATTATTTACACGTCACATATAAATATAATTAATTTAAAAATTCTTATTTAATAATAATAATACTTACAAATATAACACAATAATATAAGTTTCTATTCTAAAAGATAAAATAATTTAAATCACTTAATATTATAATTCCTATTTTAAAATTTATTACTCTCTTTCTTTGAAAACTATAATTCACGTAGCCCTCCCCTTCTAACTTTTTTTTTTTTAAATACAAATTTAGTTGAATGCTTTATCTTCTTTTTCTTTAAAGGCCAAATGACCCCTATGTAAAAGATATGATTTTCTTTTGTAAATCTGATGCCTTCATAGAGTAAGATAAATAAATTTGTTTTCATCTTTTTATTTTATTTATCAAAAGTTTGGACTATATTAGTATTTTATTTATAAAAAAATCTCTTTATTGACTTTTTGTTTGGAACCCACTGGAATATTTGTAATACAAGTATTTAAATTAGAAGAAACACATGACTACCAACACTAGCATCTTGTTCACAAAAAGAACAAAGGTAGTTTTCTTTATTCAGGAGAGATTACACATTGGAAGAGGAGTATGTGCAAGAAAGTTAACGTGGTGAGTTTATATATATATATATATATATATATATATATATATATTTAAAATATCTGATTGATGATTCTACCTAATGGGGAGCTCAGATTACCAACATTAATATTAGAATCCTAATTCTGAAAATAATTCTAATATTTAATCGCACTTTTGACACAAAGCTGAACTTTTAAGAGACAATATTTATACATATAGTTGAGCAACTAAATTTATTAATATATTACTACAACATTTATGCTGCACCATTTGTCTTATTTAATATTTTAATTCGATTGAATATTAAGCTATTTTGTTGAGGATAATGATAAATGAATCTCCATGAAATTGTATAAACTAACTACTGGTTACCAACACTTGTATGTGCAAATAAATATTTACTTGTGTTTAATAAACTACAATTAAATATAAATTTATCCCTTGCAACTAAATTCTACTAGAAAATGATAAACGCCCAAAGATTCCAAAATTACTATAACTAAATTTAAACCTACACTAAAAAAATTAAATAAATAAATAGTTTGACCCAAGGGAAAATATGGAAAGACTAGAGTAGATGATTACGATTACTAAGAGTTAAAAAGCAATTCTGAGTTGAGTGTAAACAGACTAATCAACATAAATATTAATACTCCTCATGTTTTCTTTGAGGTTGCCTCTAATTTAGGGGCTCACAACCACGGATAAAAAAAATGGTGAAGATTAACCAAATCAATTTACTTCTTAAACGATCCTCAAAATTTATTGCTATGCTTGACGTGTTGCAGCCAAGGATATACCTCAATAAATGATGCCTTGATGCTACGATTGCAAGTGATGTCAGAAAGAAGATAATGTTGCATCAATTATGACTCAACTGCCACACCTGTTATGACTTAATACCAAAAAAAGTGGTCAACCCAAAACGTTGGGTTTTCCTGAGGCAGATAACGTTTCCAGCAAGGAATACGCCCAGGTCAGACACCCTCACCTTTTCTCAATAAATGCAAAGGCATGGACACATGCATTTGGTAGTTCGACTATTAATCAAGCACAACATACGAAAGGATACACCACCAGATTTGAAATCATCTTGGTAAACACATTTAGTGCTGCTGATTTCACAGAAAGAGAAAGTAAATCCCAATCTTCTGCCAATGTGATTTATTTTATTTATTATTGATGTTTTAATATCTATTTCCTTCTAAGTTTGAACCCCACAGTTAGATCTACAACTAAAACCATGCCAATGACATTAAGGAGTCATTATTACTTTCAAAGCCCTATTTACTGAGTACCTAATTCAGTGTCACTTCAGATGGACGGTTCGAGGCCTGTCAAGAGTTTCATTAGACTCAATCAATGCACATCCCTTCTGATTTAGACATTCTTAATTATGCTAGTAGAAGGAAATGCCTTTCTCAAATGGATAAAATTAATCATAAGGATCATATTTAAAGATTATATGCTTCCCTTTCACGGTATGAGTATGAAATGTGGGAATCCTTGTAACGCCCCGTCTTAATAACCTAAGAATGTTGCAATTGTGTAATAAAGGTGTAATAATTTTTTTTAAAGTTTAATTATTAAGTTAATTAGTTGCATACATTCATTAAGTTACTAGACGTTACACTACTTTGAGTTTCCATAAATGACTTAAGTATTTCGTATTGCACATATTAATTAATAACATAAACATTTAAAGATAAACATTGCATTTCATTTGAATACCATTCATAACAACATAAAGTTCGAACATGTTTTATTCCTTACATTGCATTTGATAGGATATTACAATGCTCATCCATCTGATGAGGTAGTTCAAATAATAGTTACATTTTACAAATAATCACCTCATATACAATTGAGGGATGTTTTCAAATACATAATTTAAAAAATTACAATGTTGAAATACACATAAGTTTCCAAGTACGAGCTCTCAATCCATGAAGCTCTCGATGCCTTGATCACAAAACTGGGGACCCAACGAAGTAAGGTGCACGTTCCACCCAACCATGTGGTACCCGTAGGTCCACCCCCCGTGCTAGGAGATAATAATAAGGTTACCTAGACCTAATCTACTAATCCTAGACACTAGTACACAACAGACTATTGGTTACATTGCTTCCAGATTTAGACAATTGATTGTAATACAAACACAAGGTTAACTGTTATTCTAGGTGGAGTGTCATCACAACGTTGTAAAGGTTACCCTGGTGTTTCTTCCTAGGTTTCGGCCCCCAATCCTTGGGTTACCCTGGTAACCTCTTACGAAACCCCAGGCCTTCTCATCTTATACTCAAGACTAAAATAGCTCAAGAGTCATAAGAGAGGAATAATCATCTTGTTAAGTGTTTTAAATCTAACTACTATGTTCTTTAATTTTCACTGACTTACTAACTACTTGTAAGTTACCCTGACACCACTTTGTGTGTCGGCCCTTACAAATAGCTACTCCCCTAAATATAACATGGGAATCTATGTTCTCTGACTAGGGTTTACAAGGTGTACATACAACCAAAATCAATATAAAAGACCCAACATGTTATAATAGACATCATATTATTGTTCATAATCAGGTGTCAATCCACCATATAAATCCATGTACACATCCTTAGTTTACACAAGAATTCAACTTAACATTCACCATCCCCATTTAACAATTGGCCTGGAAGACTTATTCAACTAGACTTTCCAAATTTTCCCAAATGAACATGACTAAAAGCAAATCAAGAAAAGTATATAACTTATATTCGGATATGCTAAATCCTGGCAAACAATATTACAAGCACAAGATAAATCAATTAAAACATAATTTCGTTCATGCATTTAAAATACAATCTCCTTTCTTAATGCATATCATAAAAACAAATATATTTTTCTATTCTTCATATACTTAACAACAATACTCAATACATTATAATATATTTACTCAATCAATTATTATTTACATAATTATATCAATGTGAATATATTTACTTGTTTCCCACTTGCCCTATATACACCTATCCATATTAATATTTAATCAAAATGTGTATATATATATATATATATATATATATAATACTTTTAATCTTACACATATATAAAATATACATATATATTATGATTGATATATATATTATATATACGAATTTTATTAAAGTATTACAAATGAAAATTTAAAATAAATTAAATCTATCATAATGAAATGATTTTAAGTTTCATACTAAATAAACATTTTTTTTTTTAAAATAAGAATCGGCGCTTAACACAGCCGAACCCCAAATAGGGGCGTGACTGTAAAGGCAGCGCCAACGCTACCTGTGAGGGCAGCGCTGGGCACTGCCCTCATAGTCGACTCCCCTTTTGGGGAGGGCTGTGGGGGTAGCCCCCCCTGCGCTTCCATACAAACTTTGTCTATTTTTTTTTATAATGGAATGAAATTTCTGAAATAAACCCTCGCGATTTTAACATTCCGCGTACAAAATTTTGATTTCAATTAAATCAATTTTCAAGAACAACATATATAAAATAACTTATATATATATATATATGTATATGTATTTATATGTATATATGCATATATAACAATCTATATACATATATATTTATAAATATATATATATAGATTTATATTTAAAAACATTTTTTTTAACACAGTAAAACAAATTACTGGAAATAGACAATTTTTTGTTCAATTGAACTTTCTACAGAAGATTGAGAAATTTGTAAATATATAGGTTTTGTTTAATATAATTTCAATTGAATCACAAATTTTCAAAATGATCCCCCTTTCAACAGATAAATCCTGACATGAAACCTTCAATAGTTATGTAAATCACATCAGTAGGGTTTCCTACTGTTTAAAATGAATTTTTTTTTACAAAGGCTCTGATAATTTCCCCGTGAGGAAATTGAATAACCCCTATGTTTTTCCCGAGATCCAAAATATCCTCCATAACAAATTTTCCCCAACAATATTCAATTAAAGCACACATGTCGAGAAGTGGTTATAAAATATCTTCCCCACCACTTCTCAGCAAATTTCCCATTTTCAAATTTGCATGCAATAATTTATTCTATTTTAAATTTAAAAATCAATTTTTAATTGCATGCATTTTATTTTTATTTTAATTTAAATTTATAATTTCCAAAATAGAACCATTTATTTAATAACCAAAATATCTTTTTTTTGAAAAAAAATTATTTAATTTTCAATAAACTATTTACACACTTAATAATTTAATTTGATTAATTAATTTATTTAATTAAATAAGTTTGATCTTTTAAATTCAAACCATTTAACCAAATAAGCTAATTAATTAATTAAATAATCAAGCAAGTAATTTCTTCCACATTTAAAAATTAATTTAAATACCAATAATTTAAAACACAATAACTACCATTAAAAATAAACCAAATTTGCTTTTCAAACGATTTATCCAAACAGAAAATGACAATACAACCTATGACTCAAACTAAAAACAGACGGTGGACTAAGACCAAGATTACAGATTAAACTAGGGTAAACCAAACTACTATCTCCCGATCAATGTATCCGTTGAGTCTTGACACGCTTAGACCTGAGTACCCAGGTGGAGTCGGTGTCATGTACCTGCAATTTCTTGCAACCAAGCAATAACATGCATAAATATATTATATATATATATATATATATAAAGCATTAAACAGACACACAGTGTGGAGAAAATCACAGATATTACAGGGCACTTGCAAGTGAGTGATGTGATTCCGTTCTCCACACCAATACACTTCATAGCAAACTGATGAAATAAATAGCTGTTAGTCCATCATAACATATACATAACAATAATCAACTAAAAGTAAACATCTATGCTATTTCAAAGCATATCAGAAATCAAACATCACAATTATAATGTGTATCATGTCACAGAATAATCCACTATCGCTCAAAACCAGTGATCAAAATATCCAAACAAGGTATCATAGACTAACAGTGTGAAAACGTAACAGAAAGCATAAGCATAAACGGAGGGGTACTACATCCTCCCCCCCTAGGATCAGGCTTGCTCCTGAAAGCCTGCAAATAGATAGGGATAAAGTTCCCTCATGCGAGTCGCATCCTCCTAGGTAGTTGAAGCCTCATAGCTAGGATCCCATTGGACCCTCACCTGATCAACGTCTCGACCCCTGAGACCGAGCGTCCGGTGCTGTAAAATGGCCACGGGCTCCAAAGCCAGCTGCCCATCCTCTACCTATAACGCATTCCAATCAAGTACATGAGATATGTCAGGATGATATGGTCTAAGAACTGATACATGAAAAACATCATGAATATGAGACAAACTGGGTGGTAAGGCGAGTCGATATGCCATGGGACCAATTCTCTCTAAGATCTTGAATGGCCCAACGAAATGAGGCACAAGCTTAGAGCCTTTTCCATAACGGATTGGACTCTTTCGCGGTTGCACACGAAGAAACACTCTATCACCAATAGCGAACTGACGGTCTATCCTATGTGCATTAGCATATTTCTTTTGCCTATCCTGAGCTACTATCAAATGCTCTCTAATACGGTCAACCTGTTGCTCCATGTCACGAAGCATCTCAGGTCCAAGTAGCACTCTATCCTCAAGTCGATCCCAACTTAGTGGAGTTTGACAAGGACGACTGTATAAAGCCTGAAATGGTGGCATACCTATGGAACTCTGATATCCGTTGTTGTAAGCGAATTCTACTAAATACAAGTAATCCTCCCAACGAGACTGTTGATCCATTATGTACATCCTAAGCATATCCTCTAATATTTGGTTAACTCTTTCAGTTTGACCATCAGTTTGAGGATGATACGCTGAACTAAAGTTCAACTGTGTACCTAAAGCACGTTGTAATGAAGTCCATAGGGCTAAAGTAAATACAAGATCTCTATTTGATATAATCCTATGAGGAATCCCATGCAATCTAACAATGTCCTCCATGAATATCCTAGCTACGGATGAAGCATTGTAAGATGATCGTACTAGAGAAAAGTGAGCTACCTTAGTCAAACGGTCAACAGTTACCATAATGGCATCGTGTCGACGTGATGACGTAGGTAACCCTACAATAAAATCAATGGATATAATATCCCATTTCCATTCAGGAATGAGATGTGGCTGCAATAATCCAGCAGGATGTTGATGCTCAACTTTAACTCGCTGGCATTCAAGACATCTCGATACATAATCAGCAATATCTCATTTCATACCAGGCCAGAAATACAATTGCCAAAGATCAACATGCATTTTCTTGACACCTGGATGAGCTGAGTATGGAGCTCAATGAGCTTCAGTCATAATTAATGTACGAAGACCTTCAACATGTGGTACATAAATGCTTCCTAAATGCCGTAATATACCATCCGATTCTAGGACATACCCTACAAATCGACCTTCTAAAGGTCTACCGGATCTGATTTCTGACTTCACTTCCTGATATAATCTATCAGTAGGAAGTGCAGCTACTATTTGACCTCTCAAATCTACTTCAAGAGTAGTAGCAGAGATCTCATGTCGACATCGGCTAAGAGTGTCAACCACTACGTTCTCTTTTCCTTGAACATATTTCACTTCAAAATCATACTCACACAAGAACTCCATCCACCGTCTCTGCCTAGCATTCAAGTTAGGTTGCGTAAAGATGTATTGCAAACTACGGTGATCAGTATGAAGTTTGAAACAATGACCTAATAAGAAATGCCTCCAACGAACTAATGCATGCACTACCGCAACTAGTTCTAAGTCATGAGTAGGATAGTTTAATTCGTGGTCTTTTAGTTTGCGAGACTCATAAGCAACCACACACCCATCTTGCATCAAAACTGCTCCCAAACCCTCTAAAGATGCATCCGCACAAACTACGAAATTCTTAGTAGGATCAGGAACAATTAGTATAGGCGCATTAGTCAACTTTTCTTTAAGAGTTTGAAAAGCCGACACTGTTCTATCCAAACAAACTTCTTCCCTTTCGTTTGAAGAGAAGTAATAGGATGATCGATTCTAGAAAATCCCTCTACAAAACGCCTATAATAGCTAGCTAGTCCCATAAAACTATGAACTTCACCTACATTAGTAGGTGCGGGCCAATCTACAATAGCTTGGATCTTTGAAGGATCCACAACAATACCTTTTCTAGATATCACATGTCCAAGGTATTTTATTTCAGTTTGAAAGAAGTCAAACTTCTTCAGGTTTGCGTACAATTGATTTTCCCTTAAACATTGCAATACCGGTCTCAAGTGTTCTTCATGTTCCTTCATGTTTCTCGAATAGACTAAGATATCATCGAGAAATACCAAGAAAAAGCGATCAAGGTATGTACGAAAAACACCATTCATTAAACTCATGAATACTGACGGTGTGTTCGTTAACCCAAATGGTACTACTATGAATTCGTAGTGCCCATAACGAGTTCGAAAAGCAATTTTATGGATGTCTGCTTCAGCTATACGCAATTGATGATAACCAGATTTCAAATCAATTTTAGAGAACACATTAGCTCCCTTAATTTGATCAAAAAGATCATCGATTCTAGGCAAAGGATAACGATTCTTAATCGTAACCTTGTTCAATTGATGATAGTCAATGCACAACCTAAGAGATCCATCCTTCTTCTTTACAAAGATAACAGGTGCTCCCCAAGGGGAAACACTTGGACGAATGAAACCCTTTTCTAATAGTTCCTCTAACTGAATACGAAGTTCCTCTAACTCCTGAGTCGTCATTCTATAAGGAGCTCTAGATATAGGCTCAGCTCCAGGAATTAGGTCAACTCTAAAATCAATATCCCTCTTCGGTGGAATTCTAGGAATATCATTGGGAAACACATCTACGAATTCCCTAAGAATAGGATGATCATCAAGAGATACCTCTCGACTCTCACCTTCTTCTTCCAAATCAGTAACTGTTGTTGCAAACAGTTGACATCCCTGATGAAGACATCTCTTTAATTGCATAGCAGATATCATCCGCAAAGAGATAGGTCTTTGAATACCTACGATTTCCACTTTCGCACCTAAATCATTAATGCAACTAATAGTATTAAGTCGACAGTCAATCACAACATGATAAGATGCTAACCAATCCATACCTAAAACTATATCATATGATCCCAAGGGTGTAACATATAAATCTACTAAGGTAGTTAACATACCAATTTTAAGTTCATAGTTATGTACTAAGTTTTCTACTGCTACTTTCACCCCTGAGTGAATTCAACTTGCCACTTACCACCTTGCTTTACCGCCACAAGACCACAACGGTCAACAATGGTCAGTGAAATAAAGGAGTCAGTGGCTCCAGAGTCAAAAAGTATAGAAACACTAACACCCTGTAACTTACCTGAAGTCTCGACAACTGTGTTCTAGTGATCGGCTTGGCGGTCATTAACCACTGCATATACTGTATGTGATCGTCCTGCATCACCCACTGTAGGCACTGAAACTATAGGTCGAGGCCCATAACTAGTAGAAGCTCTCATCAGACACTGCCTAGCTATATGTCCCTGCTACCTACATGAGTAACAACTTGTACCTGTGCCTCTACTGAATCCTCTGCCACCCGAAGGTGCATTGGACTGCTGAAAACTACCCCTACTGACAGTAGACTGAGCACTCTACACAGGCTGATCCTGCCTATTGTGCTTATTGCGCCACCAGTTGTGACCCTTTCCTATTTGAGGACTATTTTGTTGTTGTGGTTGAGGGTTATTTTTCTTTTGAGGTGTTTGTTGTTGTTGTTGTTGCCCACCCTTTCTGGGTGTCTGTTGGTTCTTGGAAGAACCACCTGTCTGTGCCTATCCACCCCGTGGACTAAAACCTGCTACAGGAGCACTGCCAATCTGCATTCCTGTGTGTCCACCTAAAGCCATAATAAGGTTCTCCTCTACTATGCGAGCCTTCTCCACCGTGACTTCCATTGTCTTTGGCTCAAAGACTCGGACACCACCACTAATGCGGGCATTTAAGCCCCTGATAAAGTGTTGTACTAGCATAGGCTCATTATCGCTAATACCAGCATATTGCTTGAGTTCATAGAACCTACGTTCATATTTCTCTACAGAAAGAGCCAACTGACGTAGATCATGGAACTCGTCAACCCTACGCTGCCTCCAGTGTTTCGAAAGGAATCGTGCTCTAAACCTCTCAAGAAACATCTCCCAAGACACTGAACCAATATCCAAATGGAGCTTCTGCTCCTCTAAGCGCCACCAAGTAGAGGTGAATCCTCTCAAGTGCATAATAGCGCATCTGGCACAGGTATTGCTACCATATGGGTGCATGGAAAAGCATCTACCCAAATCTAGTAGCCAGGTCTCAGCCTCTAAGCCACCTCTTGAACCATAAAAAGTAGGAGGGCCTGCCCTTAGTAAATCCCTCATGTGACCAGCCATAATAGAATCCTGATGTGCTATGTCCTCTACTCTCCTAGGAGATCTATCTCTCTCTCTAACAACCTCCTGCTCATCTACCTGTCTAGGTCCAAGATGAGCTAGGACCTCCTCTAATAGTGGATGTATCTGAGAACCTTCTACTGCTGACTGTTCAAGATTTTGTCCCTCATTTCTCTGACCCATCTGTTCTGCCTGATCACTATGATGAGGGCTAGGAGGGGGAGTAACTTGAGGGATTGGCCAATCCCTCAGCCTCCACCTCGACCTCTACCACGACCTCTTCCTCCTCACCTAGGCATGTTCCTACACATAACAATAACGAGTCTTAGATACTATTCAACCAAAGCTAACAGTTACGACACTATGTACTAGGTCAACCTAATGGGTTCGTGATTAACCAGAGCATCCAGTGTTTGTAACCTGGCTCTGATACCAATCTGTAATGCCCTGTCTTAATAACCTAAGAATGTTGCAATTGTGTAATAAAGGTGTAATAATTTTTTTTTAAAGTTTAATTATTAAGTTAATTAGTTGCATACATTTGTTAAGTTACTAGATGTTACACTACTTTGAGTTTCCATAAGTGACTTAAGTATTTCGTATTGCACATATTAATTAATAACATAAACAATTAAAGATAAACATTGCATTTCATTTGAATACCATTCATAACAACATAAAGTTCGAACATGTTTTATTCCTTACATTGCATTTGATAGGATATTACAATGCTCATCCATTTGATGAGGTAGTTCAAATAATCACCTCATATACAATTGAGGGATGTTTTCAAATACATAATTTACAAAATTACAATGTTGAAATACACATAAGTTTCCAAGTACGAGCTCTCCATCCATGAAGCTCTCGATGCCATGATCACAAAACTGGGGAACCAACGGAGTAAGGTGCACATTCCACCCAACCATGTGGTACCCGTAGGTCCACCCCCCATGCTAGGAGATAGTAATAAGGTTACCTACACCTAATCTACTAATCCTAGACACTAGTACACAACAGACTATTGGTTACATTGCTTCCAGATTTAGACAATTGATTGTAATACAAACACAAGGTTAACTGTTATTCTAGGTGGAGTGTCATCACAATGTTGCAAAGGTTACCCTGGTGTTTCTTCCTAGGTTCCGGCCCCCAATCCTTGCGTTACCCTGGTAACCTCTTACGAAACCCAAAGCCTTCTCATCTTATACTCAAGACTAAAATAGCTCAAGAGTCATAAGAGAGGCATAAGCATCTTGTTAAGTGTTTTAAATCTAAGTACCATGTTCTTTAATTTTTACTGACTTACTAACTATTTGTAAGTTACCCTGACACCACTTTGTGTGTCGGCCCTTACAAATAGCCACTCCCCTAAACATAACATGGGAATCTATGTTCTCTGACTAGGGTTTACAAGGTGTACATACAACCAAAATCAATATAAAAGACCCAACATGTTATAATAGACATCATATTATTGTTCATAATCAGGTGTCAATCCACCATATAAATCCATGTACACATCCTTAGTTTACACAAGAATTCAACTTAACATTCACCATCCCCATTTAACAATTGGTCTGGAAGACTTATTCAACTAGACTTTCCAAATTTTCCCAAATGAACATGACTAAAAGAAAATCAAGAAAAGTATATAACTTATATTCGGATATGCTAAATCCTGGCAAACAATATTACAAGCACAAGATAAATCAATTAAAACATAATTTCGTTCATGCATTTAAAATACAATCTCCTTTCTTAATGCATATCATAAAAACAAATATCTTTTTCTATTCTTCATATACTTAACAACAATACTCAATACATTATAATATATTTACTCAATCAATTATTATTTACATAATTATATCAATGTAAATATATTTACTTGTTTCCCATTTTCCCTATATACACCTATCCATATTAATATTTAATCAAAATGTATATATATAAAATACTTTTAATCTTACACATATATAAAATATACATATATATTATGATTGATATATATATATTATATATACGAATTTTATTAAAGTATTACAAATGAAAATTTAAAATAAATTAAATCTATCATAATGAAACGATTTTAAGTTTCATACTAAATAAACATATTTTTTTTTAAAAATAAGAATCGGCGCTTAACACAACCTAACCCCAAATAGGGGCGGGGCTGTGTAGGCAGCGCCAGCGCTGCCTGTGAGGGCAACACTAGGCGCTGCCCTCATAGCCGACTCCCCTTTTGGGGAGGGCTGTGGGGGTAGCCCCCCCTGCACTTCCATACAAACTTTGTCTATTTTTTTTTATAATGGAATGAAATTTCTGAAATAAACCCTCGCGATTTTAACATTCCGCATACAAAATTTTGATTTCAATTAAATCGATTTTCAAGAACAACATATATAAAATAACTTATATATATATGTATATGTATTTATATGTATATATGTATATATAACAATCTATATACATATATATATATATATATATATTTAAAAACATTTTTTTAACACAGTAAAACAAATTACTTGAAACAGACAATTTTCTGTTCAATTGAACTTTCTACAGAAGATTGAGAAATTCGTCAATAAACAGGTTTTGTTTAAAATAATTTCAATTGAATCACAAATTTTCAAAATGATCCCCCTTTTAACAGATAAATCCTGACATGAAACCTTCAATAGTTATGTAAATCACATCAGTAGGGTTTCCTACTATTTAAAATGATTTTTTTTTTTTTAAAACAAGCAAAATTTAACAATAGGGAATTTCTTTTCTTTCTCACCCAAATTATTTCATAAATCTTTTCTTCTATTTAAACAAAAACTTTTCCAAAATTTCCAAGATGGACACAGGAAATTCTAAACTAAAATAGAAATCAAAATAAACAAAGAAAAATACCTGTACACCTCCGATGTCTGTAACTTGAAATTTGGTTGTAGAAAAAAAAAATCCTTTGTTGCTCGTAACACACAGAGCTCCAAAACTTCTTCTACCAACAAAAAAGATCTTCCCACCAAGGGATCTTCCATAAAAATACTTCCAAATACAGGGAGATAACAATTTCTAAGAAGAAAAATAATTTTTCACAGCAAGAATTTTTTTTTACAAAGGCTCTGATAATTTCCCCGTGAGGAAATTGAATAACCCCTGTGCTTTTCCCGAGATCCAAAATATCCTCCGTAACAAATTTTCCCCAACAATATTCAATTAAAGCACTGGCACACATGTCGAGAAGTGGTTATAAAATATCTTCCCCACCACTTCTCGGCAAATTTCCCATTTTCAAATTTGCATGCAATAATTTATTTTATTTTAAATTTAAAAATCAATTTTTAATTGCATGCATTTTATTTTTATTTTAATTTAAATTTATAATTTCCAAAATATAACCATTTATTTAATAACCAAAATATCTTTTAAAAATAATTATTTAATTTTCAATAAACTATTTACACACTTAATAATTTAATTTGATTAATTAATTTATTTAATTAAATAAGTTTGATCTTTTAAATCAAACCATTTAACCAAATAAGCTAATTAATTAATTAAATAATCAAGCAAGTAATTTCTTCCACATTTAAAAATTAATTTAAATACCAATAATTTAAAACACAATAACTACCATTAAAAATTAACCAAATTTGCTTTTCAAATGATTTATCCAAACAGAAAATGACAATACAACCTATGACTCAAACTAAAAACAGACAGTGGACTAAGACCAGGATTACAGATTAAACTAGGGTAAACCAAACTACTATCTCCCGATCAATGTATCCGTTGAGTCTTGACACGCTTAGACCTGAGTACCCAGGTGGAGTCGGTGTCATGTACCTGCAATTTCTTGCAACCAAGCAATAACATGCATAAATATATTATATATATATATATATATATAAAGCATTAAACAGACACACAGTGTGGAGAAAATCACAGATATTACAGGGCACTTGCAAGTGAGTGATGTGATTCCGTTCTCCACACCAATACACTTCATAGCAAACTGATGAAATAAATAGCTGTTAGTCCATCATAACATATACATAACAATAATCAACTAAAAGTAAACATCTATGCTATTTCAAAGCATATCAGAAATCAAACATCACAATTATAATGTATCATCATGTCACAGAATAATCCACTATCGCTCAAAACCAGCGATCAAAATATCCAAACAAGGTATCATAGACTAACAGTGTGAAAACGCAACAACAAAAAGCATAAGCATAAACGGAGGGGTACTACAATCCTGATGAAGGAAAGTTATCTCTAAGCTTACCTTAGTAAGTATAATGCAATAAGGATGGAGTAGAGAGGAGATTGAAGCGTTGGCATTCATGGAGGAGTACGCTGGGAGAGTTATGCCTATTCATGATGAATTTTCTCATAGCCATGTTTCACTGTATTTTGTTTATTTTTATTGTTTTTTCCTGGGTGATACATTTTGGTATAAATACATTGTATCAGTTTCACAACATGTTTCTGCCTAACACAAGGAGAGTCTGTAGTTCACCCAGCAAAGGAAGTGGGTTTATTTTATCCTCCTTTCTGTAAACTGTTCTGGTTGCGATGAATGGATAATATTTAATCCTTCCTACAGGATTGTTCTAAGTACTTACAACATCATTCTTTCTTTGTATTTTTGAACTTATTTATGTATTTTTTTTATTCTTTTTATTTCCTTTGTCACGCCTGTTTGTTCTAGAGCACAAAGATTATGGCAGGTATTATACATTTACAGGTTTGGTTGATAGTAATTTTTTTTAATATTATTTACTTTCTTTTTTATTCTTTATTTTAAATTTCTCTTTGTTTAACGTTAGAATAATATATAAATATTACTTACATAGCAAGTTTAAAATAGTATATTATAAAATTATATAATATATATGAGGTATAGTATGAATGAAATTATTGCTACAGATCTTATACAAATATATATATATATATATATATGTTGTGCATGAGTTTGATATGTACTCATGATATAAACTACAATGCTCTGTAATATGTATACATAGGTTTTTAAATAGCTGGTTGAGAGAAATAGAAATCTATTTCAGTTGCTGATCAATAATTCTCATTTTATAAACTTTATTACTTGATCTCAAGGTGGAATTTTTTGGATATTCAATGAAGGACAAGTTCATTTATCAAATGGAAATCTTAAAAAAAAAACACTCATTTCTGTCTAATGTAATTTATGTGTATATATATAGATGATTAAATAAAACTTCATTATACTACCATGAACTTAACAAAGAACCTTCACAAACTTTCTTTTATTGCACCTTCATTCTAATCCCATTTTTTGCTTAGAATAAGGTGCAACTCTCTACATAAACCTTCTATATCACAACTAATTCATTAAAATAACATAATAGCATGACAATAAATTAAAACCTATTTTTTTATTGATTCCTACATTTTATAACAAAGTACTAGCACTCAATATTACAAACCGTATTTAGGAATGTAACAAATAAAACACAAATGGCTAAGGCTTGTTATATTATTTATTGCACACAATACAACTTACCATCTATATATGGAAAAACACATAAAAAATTAGATTTGTTATTAATCACAATCAAAGTGGGATCTTACACATGCATATATATATATATATATATATATATATATATATATATATATATATATAGATGTATATGTATATATATGTATATATACATATACATCTATATATATAAACACATATATATATATATAGATATATATATGTATTTATATATATAGATTTAGATGTATATATATATATATAGATGTAGACGTAGATGTATATATATATATATATATATACATCTTATACATCTACATCTACATCTACATATATAAGATGTATAAGATGTATAAGATGTAGATGTAGATGTAGATGTAGATGTATATATATATATATATATAGATAGATAGATATATATCTTTGAAACTTTTGTTTTTCTTGCTTCATGTCCATCACACCCATATGCACCTATGTTTAGAACTTCTCCTCTTGGTTCGTGTTGTCCATCATGCTACTAAAAAATTATGATGTTTTGAGTTGGATTAATCTCTTTAGCTATACCATTGTTCTTTAAGTTGGTGTTTTCAAGCACTTAATTGTTTAGCTATACAAAAGAAACCAACTCTATTATGTACAACATAAAGACAACATACTCTATTTTTTAATCTTTGACCAAAATTTTTTATATGTGGACATGTATGTATGTGAAATTAGTTACAAACAACATTCCTATACATCTACATTTAAACTTGTTGATACATACATGCATATATATATATATATATATATATATATATATATATATATATATATATATATACATATATATACATATATATATATATATATATATACATATACATATATATACATATACATACATACATATATATATATATACATACATACATTTATATATATATATACATACATATGTATGTATATATATGTATGTGTATATATATATATGTATATATATATATATGTATGTATATATATATATATATATATATGTATATATATATCTTTGAAACTTGCTTCCTATCCATCACACCCATATGGACCTATGTTTAGAACTTCTCCTCTTGGTTCTTGTTGTCCATCATGCTACTAAAAAATTATGATGTTTTGAGTTGGATTAATATCTTTAGCTATACCATTGCTCTTTAAGTTGGTGTTTGCAAACACCTTATTGTTTTCCTTGTATTATGGTTGTAGGCTCCTCAACCTTGTTCAAGCTTTAGTCCTACATCAAGTGTGGATCAAAAAAAGGTAGCAAAATACAAAAGAAACCAACTCTATTATGTACAACATAAAGACAATATACTCTATTTTTTAATCTTTGACCAAAAAAAATTATATGTGGACATGTATGTATGTGAAATTAGTTACAAACAACATTCCTATACATCTACATTTAAACTTGTTGATACATACATATATATATACATATATATATATATATATATATATATATATATATATATATATATATATATATATATATATATATATATATATATATATATACATCTACATCTATATATATACATCTACATCTATATATATATATATAGATACAGATATATATGTATTTATATATATATAGATGTAGATGTATATATAT